>OY755235.1:18359106-18964106 GCA_963576725.1 Azorinus chamasolen | reverse complement strand
ATGAACCTGCAGGACAAATTCTTAAAAGAGAAATACAAAATGTATATCTATGTTACTTCAGATCTACATGTATATGTTTATTTCAGATGGAATTATCACTGGACTAGTGTTCTTTATTCAATTTTTAACCGTATGTTGGTTTTTTTCCTCAAGTTTCTCTAAGATTCCTTAACAAATATAAACAAGAGATTCGCATGACAATTTCACAAATGGGAAATATAAATAGAGGTGTTACCTACTTAATATTTAAACCTTAAGCATACAGGATACATTCGCAAAAGAGAAACATATCTATGTGTTACTTACACGTTATTTCAATTTTATACATGCTAAAAAAATTCACAAAAGAGAAATACATGTATACCTTTGTGTAACTACGAAGAGAATTCAACAGTAAACATACTGGACAAATTCACAAATGGAAATATATCTACATTTGCGTGTTACCTACAAAGCATAATTCCCAAAAGAGAAATATATATTTCAAAGTTACCAAAGGGAAAACATGCGATATGCATTACTTACAAAGCATTTAAACCATAGGCATGCTAGACAAATTCACAAAGGGAGATAAATGTATGTTACTTATAAATTATTTCAACCTGAAGCATGCTAGACATACTCACAAAAATTCATGTACATTGTATATTTATAAATTAGTTACAAAGCATTTTAACATAAGCGTGCTGGGCATATTAACAAAATGGAAATACATGTACATATAAATTTATATATTACTTACAAAGCATTTTAACGTAAGCATAGTGGACAAATTCTCAAAATGGAAATATATCTATGTGTTACTTACAAAGCATTTTTGGCAAATAAAACATTCAGTCTGCTATGCTTGCATTGGTCGTTCGTTCTACTTATCTTTTATTCTATTCGTTAAAGCATTTTAATATAAGCATGCTGGATAAAAATGTATCGCAATTTTGAGGCATTTTGCATTCCTTAAGCGGTGTGTCAAGCTCCTTAAGCGGTGTGTCAAGCAATATGATTCTGATGAGACACCTCGGTCCATGCTTATAAAACTTTTAGTTGAGTCCGAGTTCGTTCTCAAGTTTTTGATTGGTCAGATTTGAGCCTTTGGCTCAAATCTGACCAATCAAAAGCTTGACAACTCAAATTTGACCAATCAAAAGCTTGAGAACGAACTCAGACTCAACCAAAAAGTTTTATAAGCATGGACCCATATCTTATCTAGAGCGAACTCTTTGCAGAGGTAATCAGGAACATAGCCACAAATTAGTAAATGGTAAGCTAAAGTAGGATTCTAGTATATATTAAGTAAGCTGTTTGATCAAAACTTATTTGCGAATCTACGCACGATTATAAACATCTAAGAAACATCAAGTTCGATTTTATTAAATCGTGTCAAATTCTGACTTAGAACTTTATGATTCATGTCGGGCAGACGGACGGAGATCTTAACCCTTTCGCTGCCAATGCCAGATCTGTGATTACCTATGCAAACAGTTTGGATCCAGATGAGGCGCCGAGTAACTCGGCGTCTCATCAGGATCCAAACTGTTTGTTACTGTTAATATGTTTTCGAAACAAAAATGAAGTAATTCAAAAGAATGAAAATTTGTAGCAGACGACAAAATTAGCAGACGACAGAGTTTGGCAGCGAAAGGGTTAACAGACAGTAAAATGTACATCTTTCCTTCTTCGGTTTACCGTGAACAAAGTACGCCATCGTGTCGGTTGTTAAAACATGTGCAGGTAATGTAAATCGAAAGGGTCATTATTTGAATTTATGTTTTTAAACATGCTCATCTTATTCTAACTATCAACATTTTTTAAAAAAAAAGTACTTACGAACACATAGCCGAATTATTCGCACATGAAACCAGACGTTACATAGAATTTGATATGCTAGTAATATAAATGCTATGAATCCTATAGATCCTATTTTACTTTATTTCTTTAAAAACAACATTCATTCTGTTCCTGAATGGGAATATTTAAAAGGAATCAGTAAATGTTTTGATCTATATTGTTTACATCTTAACCATTTACTCCATAACTACGCATTTCTATGCCTTTGCAAACATAGTAGACCCAGATCAGGCGGCTCCTACAGGAGCCGTCTGATCAGAGTCTGTTCTGTGTGTTTATGATATAATATACATGTAGATATAATATAGATATGATTCTACAGTTTCTGCCATGACCAAACCTTCTTGTGTCCATGTGTGCTATTATAGCAATTAGTCTAATTAATATCCATGATGTCATGATTTCTTACATGAATGTTCATGGAGTTAAACGTTAAGCGTTGAATTCTTTGAAACATTAGTCCGTAATATTATGTCCAATGTAACACAGTTTGTATTAGCAATATAACGTGTATAATCGACAATTGAGTAGAACATAATGTGCTTGTTCAACGGCGTATTCTTTAACCTATTTACAATATCAAATAAATGATGTGCTTCGAGTGGTCCTTCCAAACTAGTGTAGTGATCATCATTGAAAGTAATTATTTCGTTGAACAAGAATAACGCGAACATTTACGGACACATAATTATTTTGGTGAGATTTTGTTTTATCATTCACTTAAGGTAGGTATTTCATAGTAAATGTCGCTAAATATTACTATTACGTTATTATTTGAGTTTACTCGTGTAAGAATAACGGGACTTGGTAAGGCATTGGATCACATCGCGGCGTCTGATCAGAGTCTACACTGTTTGCTGATAGGAAATTCAATATACATTGTAAAACAATACAAAAATGAAATTTTAGACCAGGCTCCCCTTAGATAAAAAATAGACTAATCCAATACATAAGCATGGAAGAATCCACTGGGGGCAAATGTGTTAATGACGTCAATATTTCGTGCATGACTATTCATGGAGTAAAGGGTTATAAAGCGGAAACCAAACTGCAGTATTTTTGCACCGCCTCTGTTATAACCTTGACATTGAAGCTATCAGCATAGGTTATGTGCATAGCACATCTTCAGGTTATGGTAAACATTTATCTTAAATATTTAAAAACCTTTCAAAGCATGACAGAGTTACGGAACGAAAGCGAAATTGTATTACAATTGATACCCACCTCTACCGTGACATTGACATTGAAAGTACCAGCCCATATCACGTGCAATCTATATCTTCAGGTCATCTAGCAATATTTAGCATGCTGCTCGCAAACAGTTTGGATCCGCTAGGCCTTTCATCAGGATCCAAACCGTGTGGTACTCTGGCCGTTTTGTTGAAAGAAATGCAAGATAGATCATCTGTGCAACTGAAGTTGATGACATTTTCTACCAATGAGGTTTGCTCAGCAAGCTAAAGGTTATTTTATTTCTAACTTCCAACAGAAGCGAGATTGCATTGTTATTGATATCAACTGATACCGTTACCTTGACCATCAATACACTTTCAGAGTATGGTTAATAGTTGAAAATTGGATTAAAATGATAAACTCATGGTGTAGAAATGAAATTAGATTCTGCTGTGATATTGTCCTTGAATATATCCGCTCGGGTCTTATGCGCGACACACATTCATGTTATAGTTAACATGTGTGTGGAATTATACGAACATTATACATAGCATGGTGTAAAAGATAATTAGAAAGTGAGAGATAGGAGAGACAGAGGAGAGACAGAGATACAAGAGAAATAGAGAGAGAGATATGAGAGAGAGATATAGATAGAGAGAGAGAGAGGGGGGGGGGGGTAGTTTTTTGCGATGTATTACCGGTATATACAAGATACAAATATTTATTCGGCATAAAATAGCATAAGCATATTCATAGCCATCAATATATATTAACAATTAAATATCTACATACGTAAAGAGCAATGACTTCTAGATATATGAGACTTCTTGTTCTGAAAGTACTTCATTTGTTGTTACTCTGTGCTTCTTGGGTTGCTCTGCAATTTGGTGTGGCATCTCTTGCCTGCCATTCATTTGTAGTATTCTGGTACACGGTCCATACACATTGATTGGTCATTATCGACATTGTTCAGATTTGTGTTACTTACCTGTGAGGCTTTTATTGCAATCTGAAAGTAACGTGATTATCAACTGACCAAATGCGACATTCACAAATGACATACAGGATCATGGATGAGTGTAGGCCTATTGTCATTTTATCAAATTTGAGGTTTGGCGAGTTTCTTGTTATTTTTTATCTATTATCTATTATTATGTTATTTTTAACGAATTCGCTTAACCCTTTACTCCATGAATATTCATGAAAGAATGATGGCATCTCGAAAATCAATTAGATTAATTTTATAATTGCATACTAACACATGATTTGTATGACAAATCAGAAACAGTAAAACCGAATCTGTATTTTGTCATATATAGGCAAACAGAGCAGACCATGATCTGATGGCTCTGCAAAGGCGTAGAAAGTCGTATAAATTTATAGTGTAAAGAGTCAATACATATATGGTAATGGATAACCACGAAAGTGAGATACTATTTTTCACATAAATATATACACATGAAACATATGAGTACGTATATAATATATATGTCCACGTATGCCAGTGTATACATGTATATACGTGTACATACGAAGCATATGTGTATGCATAGATACGTGTTCAACCTCCAGACTATATGCGGCAGATAATGATTGCAAGTCTCCGATTGAATTAAAACAGAGATATACATGTAACTGGAAATAGTGGTTTAACACGAGAGCTGTAAACTATTAAATACAAAGGAAGTCCCTACAATGAACGCATATTTTCAATAATGTCATAAAACTAATATTTGTCATGTTCAATCATTATTATGAAGATTGTCAATTTGAACTTATATCGAAAAATGCCCCTGTGATACAAAATAAACTGCTCTTATCGACATTTATAATTTTTGTTCTACAACAAAATATTATCGACCAGTTAACGAAACTATAACGCGAGCCGAGTAAATACTAATATATTGCCAAATAACATATCAAACATACGAAAGTTGTGTCTTCTTAGGTGTTTATTCGATTGGTTTTCTTGCGATATACTTCTTTTCAGCATATAAACAAACGAGTTTTGTATATTTTAGGCACTTTTGAAACGTATCGAATGTAGGGACTTCCCCTTTAGTCACGTAGACCTGTGAAAATTGCACGTTGTAGCTGATCTAGATATAAATTATCAAAACAAATACATTCAAAGTAAATTTATATTCAAAACAATGGATTGATTTTAAAACTGGTATACTGTTGATTACAAATAGTGTTTTGTGTATATAGATGTGGAGTGTTCTGGGCACATTTTGATAATATATAAAATTATATGGATGTTCTGGGTATATAGAAATAGAGTGTTCTGGGTATATAGATATGGGGTTCATTATGACCAAATTTAATTCATGTGCACTTTCTATATTTCTTGAATATTTCTTGTTTGCAAATGCGAGTGAGGTCTCTCTAAGATAAGTATTAACTCATTCTCCCCTAGACTATTTGTAGACCCAGCTTCTTTGAGTAAATCTACCGAAAAGGAGCATTAACTAAAGAAAAGGGAAACTTTTAGAATTTTGTAGTTTGAAACCATTGTGATAAATAGAATATTTGCTCCTATAGGAGCAAATGCTCTATTTATCACAATGGTTTCACAAAATAAAGTTTACATAGGCGCAATAAGGCGTCAGTAGGAGAGAATGAGCTAAAAGCACATGTAGTACCACGTGTTAAATGTATTTTATAAGTCAATCAACCTTTAGCCTTCGGTGGTCGGGCGGATCTGTAATCATATTTGCAAACAGTTTGTATGCAGATCAGACGGCGAGTAACTCAGCGTCTCATCAGGATCCAAACTGTTTCACATCCTGAAGTATTTGAAACTAAATTGAAGAAAGTCTTCTACGAAATCGTAGTTAGACGATATTTTCTATTAACGAACTATTGTCTCAGCAGGTTAAAGAATAAGCTTAGTTAGTGCTTATTTTATGATTACGTAATGATGTATTCGGATTAGTTCTGAACATTTGCCGTAACGCGGTTTAATTTTGTTATACATGTTTGTATGTTTAACAGTTGATTACCTATCTAATTGATGAATAGTCATATTCAACGTCTTTATGAATACTAAAAAGCTAAATTTTCAAAAATGACACATCAGTAGGGTATTTTGACCAAAGGAGACATTATAATTATCAGATCCATTTTAATCCATAAACAAACAAACAAACAAGGAGCCTGATCTAGGTCTTCTCTGTTTGCGAATACGCAGCTATGCTTCTTTATCATGTGAATGGTTTTATATAAAGAGTTTAAAGCGCTTTTGAATTGTAATGCATATATTCCATTTACTCTTTCAACTCTGAATTTTCAAATGGACTATTCCGAAATTCAAACAGGTCAAGCTTACCGTGGCTATTAAGGGATTTACAGAAAAGTATAGCATGGCAAACAGAGCAGATGCTGGTGAGGTTAACACTGTTTGCAAAGGACATTGGTGACTCCTTTCCCGCACTGAAAGGTATGAAAATATACAAAAGGAAATGTGTGAGCAGCTCAGGATTTACATTCCTTGATCCATCCACATTAATCATGTAAATTCATATGGCTTCTTAATTTCTTCTGAAAATAAAAACAAGTTCGGAATATATTACAAAAAATGTTTTCACAAATGCAGTTTTGCAATAAAACGTTATCATTTACTTGACTTTATTTTAACCCTTCTCTTGCTGAATTTTAAAATACATTTCTCCTTCTCTACCCATGCCCTGTTGTATAATTACATACATCTTCACTGTGTACAAGTATATCGCTGTGAAATCACTGCCGTGGAGTGCGCTGGTTGCACAATCAACTTGTAAATAGTGCAGACCCTGATAAGACAGCTCCTGCAGCAGCTGTCTCATCTGGGTCTTCACTATTTACAGGTAGATATATTGACGTGAATAGCAAGCGAATGGTTAAAATATTTCAAAATGTACAGTTTGAAAGCATGATATGTCGGTAACAAACTAGACACTGATACCAAGTGTTTTCTTAGACTATATTAGAACTGCACTTATTTCTTTTGATTGAACATTTTGCAGTACTAAAAGTCGTTTTCGTTTGTGACGCTGGAGCAGTCAACTGTACGGGTATCGGTAGAAGTCATCAATTTACTTTTCTAAGGCAGTCAAACTCCTTCAAAATAATGGGGAACTTGAGTTTTATGGGGATTGCAATTTGAACGATGATCTGGTCTCTTTTGTAGCTGAAAGAAAGGGTTGTCAATAAATTTGCAATGATACGAACTTTCATTGGTGTATAGAATGTCATGACAATCAATTGCAACGTCGCAAATAGAAATGTACATCACTTACCCATCCATCTTTTATTTCAAAGGGATTGGGTATTCAGCATGGGCATGAACGATTTCTGCCAGCATAATCAGAATCGATTTTAAATTTTTGGGCTTCGACAAGAACAGCATTCGTGGGCGCAGGTGCTTTTGGTTGATGTAACTGCCACCCGGGTAACAAAATCAGGTGGGCGTGGCCTAGATATCCACATCGGTCGGCACCTATAATTTATCATTAAATTTACTGCCGTATTCCAAAGTGAAATCATAAATTGTTCAGCATCAGATCCGTTAAGGGTTACGATCCAATCGAATTATTTGACGGGCCTGATTGGATAAATGCCACGGAAGTTTCCTCATAAATTGAATAATGTTATGTCACAGGGAAATCAATGATGGCGTGTCACCAATATATTGGGTCGTCTTCAAATTTAAGTATATGTTTCATCGTTAAGCTGTTTCACCCCTGACAAGCCAATCTCATTAAGGTGATACCCTTTAAATTGCTGAAAATATTCTGTGATTTAAAACTGTCACACAGATGCTTGTTTAAACAATTATTTTCAAACACAAATATATAAAATCTTGCATTGTAATCATATTCAAAATTGTCCTTTGGATTTTAAACTATTTTCAAAAACTTGGTTTGAATAAGTTTCAGGTTATATGAGCAAGGGATGTTTCAAGATAGGTAGGTTTAATATGTCAGGGTAATCATAGGGTGCGTTGGAAAATACAAAACAGACAAAAAGTCTCGAATCAACAAAAGTCGTAATTACCATATTACCTAGAATCACTATTCGAAATGTGGATATTGTATTTTCTAGGGAGTGGTCAGGCATTTCAAAATGACATTTATAAGGTACTATAGGTGAAACATTGATGTACAAATACCAGCCATTTCTCCCCTAGCGACGCCTATTTTGAAAGATAATTGATTTATTTTACTGAATCCGGTGTTTATTCGCCTGAAATAGTATTAATTTGTAATGAAACATACATTAGAGTTCGATTTGATAAAACCTACCTGTGAAAACATTTCACTGGGCGGAAGATGTACACATTATTTCAAGCAAATTCCAATTCAATGCCTTCTCATACATAACACAGTAGAATGAAAAACGATTGTTGGCCAACAAGCTGTTCATTACGTGGCTGCAGTTTGTTGAACACATGATGTGAAAAAGATTTAAGAGTTTTGAAATTACTATCATTACGTTTAATTTGTAAATTTCTACAATTTTTCAGTATGTACATTACACACATCTTAAAATAGTTATAAAAAGTATGTTTTCATAAATTATTTTATCATTACATCTTAATATGTTCTTTTCACCGCTCTAATAATTAGCATTAAATGGTGAGTACTGCTTGATACCAAGTTTTCATTAAAACTTTCCCTGTTAAATATTCATGTCAAAAACACTGATATCGCGAATATTCATTATCATATAATTCGTAAAGAAACAGCCCTTCATAAAATGAATTTCACTTTAAAATACAGTAAAACCCCTATTAACCGAAGTTTTAATAAAGAAGAATTTAGTTTTTTAGGCAGGTATAGCTATTTAATGCGAAATTAAGGTGAAATTCATGCTCCTTTGGGAACTTTCTATATGACCTTCACCTTTCATTAACTCATTATCTCCTAGGCTATTTTTAGACCCAACCCCTTTTGAATTAATCTACCGAAAAGGAGCATAAACTATAGAAAAGGAGAGTTTTATAATTGTGTAGTATTGAAACCATTGTGATAAATAGAGCATTTGCTCCTATGGAGCAAATGCTCTATTTATCACAATGGTTTCACAATGTGAATTTTAAAGAGACGCAAAAATGCGTCACTAGGGTGTAATGAGTTAAGGTGCCACCTCTCTTGAAGACATTAATTCGAACATCCAGTTTAGAAGGGGTTATCCCTTTCTTTCATGTAAACGTGTTTTCACGCATTTGCAAACAGAGCTCTAGGGGCCGTCTGATCAGGGTCTGCTCTGTTTGCTGATGGGATTTTAAATATCTGTTTATTTACTTTCTACAATGGTTACAGTGTTCCACTTTCCATATTTCATTGTAACTATATTGTCCATGAATATTCAGTAGGAGGTATTGAACTTTGGAATACACATAGAAGAGGGAAATTGTATTGGTATATCGAGGGCTAGATACAACACTGTCGTACTACAATATATCGATGAACTCGTGGTGACCTGTCCAAACAGTTTAGATCCAGATGAGACGCCAGTTAACCCGATATCTTATCAAGATCCAAACTGTTACACTCTAATAGAAATTTTCAATAGAAATGAGAAAAAAATCAATTTTTGGAAAAGCAATTATATGAAATGTTTATGAAGGTAATAAAACGTATTTATTAAAATTAAGACGGGTTACTGCATAATATGGTTCTTTCTTCATACACACGGTGTCAGCAAGCTTATTGTTCTGATAAGTGCTTGTCCATCGACAAATGGACCATGAATATTTAATGGATCATGCATATTTGATTGTGGTACATTACAAGTGACAACGCCAGGACATGTCGTTTTGTATAGTCGCCATTCTAAGCAGAGCCAAACTCAAAAGGGGTATGTCTTGAAACCTTTGGAGTGAAATACATCTTAACCCAATTCTAACCGTAATCGTGTCATGGAAAGTTGTTGTCTGTTGTTTTCTGATATGTACTAATTTTAATTACTTTCTCAGGCTATTGAGCAACTACCGACTAGTGTCAAACATCTTTATCTTGGTGAGATGACCTAGTGTCAAATAGCTTTATCTTGGTGAGATGACCTAGTGTCAAATAGCTTTATCTTGGTGAGACGCCGGGTTACTAGGCGTTTCATTTTGATCGAACAGTCTGCAAATGCCAACACCGGGCAGGATACCATGTGAGGTCGCACTTGTCGCCTGAATTTGATTTCAAAGAAACGTTTATGTTAGTATAAACATATAGTTGAGCAAATACGTTGCATGTTAACAATCCATCTACTCTGGGTATTTTTGCTATCTTTCTAAGATATCTAAAACAATCATAATGCCACTATTTGATGAATTGCTAAAACTTTTATGATTTTGAATAGTTATTTTTATGATCGAGTTGTCCTGGCTGAGACAGTTTCCATGCCCTGGCTGAGACAGTAACCGTGTCCCGGATGAGACAATTACCATGCCTTGGCTGGGGCATTTATCATATCCTGGCTGGGGGAGTTACCATGTCCTGGCTGAGACAGTTACCATGCCCTGGCTCTGGCTGAGACAGTTACCATGTCCTGGCTGAGACAGTTACCATGTCCTGACTGAGACAGTTAGCATGTCTTGACTGGGAGAGTTACCATGTCCTGGCTGGGAGAGTTACCATGTCCTGGCTGAGACAGTTAGCATGTCCTGGCTGAGACAGTTATCATATCCTGGCTGAGACAGTTAGCATGTCCTGGCTGAGACAGTTACCATTTACTGGCTGAGACAGTTACCATGTCCTGGCTGAGACATTTAGCATGTCCTGGCTGAGACAGTTACCATGTCCTGGCTCAGAGCTACAGATAAAGGTGCGTACCCAAATACTAAAATCGTCATTTCTCCGCCAAAGTATCTATTATGACTACTCTTTAGAATAGTCTCTATAGAATGTCACATGGTGTAGTTACCCCCATGCACTATCTCTATTCGTCTATATCTTCAAACACAACGTAAATAAACGTTCATTAATTGATACAGTAAAACCTCTCTATAACGGCCACTAAATTACATCAAATATTTTGTATTAAAGGCAGGTGGCTACTTAAAGCAAGATGAAAGTAAAACTGAACGCTCCTATAGGAGCGTTCTGTTTTACTTTCACCTTGCTTTAAGCAGCAACCTGCCCTAAATACCAACCAATTAACACAATTTAGTGGCCGTTATAGAGAGGTTTTACTGAAGTAGCTGTAAATACAGGTGTCTAATGCCCTTTCAAACATGGCGCTGGTTTCGATATATATATGCATTAATTACTTACACCAATTATATTATTGAAATCTTCACTATATCTGTCAATAATGTAAAATGAACTGGATTTGATAAAATGTCAGATCCCATTTAGGAATGACTGTATATAACTGAACCTTTGAAAAATAATGTCAACCTCGGCTGACCCTCTGTTGCCAAAGATATTTTGTCTTCATGTATAATATAATATAATTACCATAAAATGATACAATAATTAATATTATTTAATAATATATGAAATAAAAATATATATTAAGTTATTTAATGATATGATATATGATGTGATATAAAATGTTTTGACGATGTTTAATCAAATGTTGTTTATTTGTGGAATGATTTACATCCTGTTAATATCAGATACCTCACAAGTGTTTCCTAATTTCAAAATGTATTATTGCTGTACCGCACCTTACCAGTATATGAAAATCTCTCTTGCATTTTCGTCGTCACAAATATGGTTTATTCCCACCGAAGCCCTAGATCTAATTAGCGGGAAATTCTTTTTACAGTTTCATAAGTAATAAACATAGCTCGCTCATCGGATTCAATAAGAATGAAACGACACAAATCGAATTTCATTTTCGTGAAAGCCATATTCAGTAGAATACGCGCAACTGACTTGGTTGGCAATAAATAAAGAGTCTCCAAAGAATTATCTTCAAAATGGCTGGAAATACCTGTCGGGTCCGTTTAAACTACTGCTTTTCAAAAAGCAGGGCGACATCGACGTAGGTATACCATTACATCTTAACAGAATAGCAGATAGTGAGTGTTATTGTGCATTTTAACCATTTCCCTGTTCTATGTTTATTCCAATTTTTAATACCTAGTGAATATTCATGGACGAAATAGTTATAATGAAATATGGAAGGAGTAACATTGTAGCCATTTTAGAAAGTAAAGAGAAAGTTAAGAAACATATCTTTCTATAGGAGCCGCCTGATCTGGGTCTACTCTGTTTGCAAGTGTGTGAAAACATGTTTAACACGAAGGAAAAGGTTAATCTGCTGAATTCTTTTTATGTCTGCTTAAACTCTGATCTGCTGCAATTTATACTTACTTAAGGTTTGTTAAAACTTTTGAGAAATTATAAACTGAGTGTCAAACAGCTTGGATCCTGTTGAGACGCCGAGTCACTCGGTGTCTCATCTGGATGCAAGCTGTTTGCCAGTGAGAGTCAGGTCGCGTTTAGAAGGCAAAGGGTTAACAAAAAACTTTTTGAAAGAGTTTATTTCATAGATATTAAAATATAAATGGTTATGCATATCGAATCGTCTTACAATACATGTATACGGTTGTTTTTATCAAAACTGTTTTGTTTCAGTCATTGGTTACTTGAATGCATATGTTATGTAATCCTAAACCCTTTACCCAATGAATATTCATGTAAGAAATAATGACGCCATGAATACCTTTACACCATGAATATTCATGTAAGAAATAATGACGTCATGAATATAAATTATATGAATTTGTTATAATAGCACATGGACGCGGGAAGTTTTGTCCAAGGTAGAAACTGTATATCATATCTATATTAATTCATTAGCAAACAGAGCTGACCCTGATCAGACGGCTCCTACATGAGTTGTCTGATCTGGATCTACTCTGTTTGCAAAGGCATAGAAATGCGTATAAATTTATGGGGTAAAGTGTTAACCCTTTCCCTCATCTATACGTGTTTTAACGCATTTGCAAACAGAGTAGACCAAGATCAGACGGCTCCTATAGGAGCCGTCTGATCAGGGTCTGCTCTGTTTGCTTGTGAAATTTGATATATCTCTTTCTTTACTTTCTAAAATGGCCACAATGTGCCACCTTCCATAATTCATTATAACTATTTTGTTCGCGAATATTCAGTAGGTCTTGAAATTTGGAACAAACATAGAACAGGGAAAGGGTTAAAAAGGGTTTCCAATTGTAATTATTTTTTATACACATGTTCTGGTGCGTTTTTTCACGTGAAGAAAGTCCCATGATGTGTTGTACTGATTCATTCCCATAATTATGTTCACCCTTTCAAACCTGAATTAGGAGAGTGGAATAGTCTATAAGTGTTTAACTCTGACTCCACTCAGTATGAAAGGCTTTAATAACCCATTCCCTCATATTGACGCCTTTAAAATACGCCTCTGCAAAAGTCACCTGTTGAAACCATTGTGATAAATAGAGCATTTGCTCCTATAGGAGCAAATGCACTATTTATCACAATGGTTTCAAACTACACAATGCTAAAATTTTCCTTTTCTCTAGTTAATGCTCCTTTTCGGTAGATTTATTCAATGGGGTTGGATCTAAAAATAGCCTATGATGTAATGGGTTAAACTTCCTAGAGGGTCATGGATAATAAACAGTGCAGACCCTGCTAATCCCTAAGGAACCCTCTGATATGGGTCTACATATACTGTTTGCAAAGAACACGCTTGTCCCGAGTTGAACGGATTAGCACAGTATTTGAAACCAGTTATTTGTGAAGCATAATATCATCTCACAGTGCAAGACAGACGTGGCACATTACCGCTTGACAGACAAAAATGAAATGATAAATACTAGACCAGACGGGTAACAGGTTTACATTTTATTTCAAATGAAGCAATCAAAAGTACCCTTAACAGTATACTGAGTACATACAAAATGGGGAAAATGAAAGTATATATTTCATTTGGAATGTACAGGGCTATTTAAATTGAACTCGAGATCTCCCCTTCTCAGTTTATTATTCAGGTATAGTCCATCTTTCGTGGATTAAGCATATACAGTGTAATATACGAGGGCGTAATATTTTTGAAAATGCGCTTCTTGCAGTTTTACACATGCAGTTCCTTAATGCAGAATCCCAGGGGAACTTTCTACATTGCTTTCAGTCTGCATGAAGCTGTATTTTGAAAATTCTATATTTCTTTACATACTGGTTATTATATAGTGTTAGTTGTTTTATTCATCGTAAACACTCCCACCGAAGATGTAAGAAGTGATTATTAGAATGGTGCGTTTATTTGGGAGAACGTGGTAGGCTCTTTATCTTTGTATTTTGACCACGGTTTGCTTTTTGCGTGTACATGTACATGTATTTGTGAGTGGCATACAAAGACAATAAAAACATAATGTTTTCCGTTTCCCATAATAGTGACCGCTGTCAAATGTTGCTGTGTTAAACTGATTTGTTAATGTGTACGTATACTTTTGAACAAGAGGACCATGCATTGACCCTGTATCGTGCCCCTGCAGGTTAACATACCAAGTGATCTATCATATATATCTACCAAACTTGTTTAGGCCGCTGTATTTCACTAAAGGTAAGACTGCACGTTTTGAAAACTTTAAATATGTTTAGAGCCTGTGATATAATTATGTGACATACTGTTGCAGCAAATTTAAACCATTTTTAAAACCGAAAGAATGTCACATAAGGACCATTTCTTTGAATTTGACCAAATCTAACCAGAGGTATAGGAGGTGCTGGCATTTAAGAAATCAATTTTAGAATATATTTCTATCTCCAATGACCTAATTTTGCAGTGCGAAACCATTTATATAACTTTGATAACTTTTAACGATCACTCCAATGAAGTTTGATCAAATTCCATTCAGTGATTTAGGAGAAGTTTTTGTTTAAAGAAATTGCTCGTTAAAATCCATTTCAGCTACTATGGCCTATTTTATGTAGTACACTAAAACCGTTTATATAGCTTTGGTAGGGGACCTCAAGAAGACCACTTCTGTAAAGGTTGGTCATATCCCATTCACTGGTTTAAACTGTTGTTTACGGAAAATGTTTTGCCTTGTTTTGTTTTATTTATTTTTTATCATGTGTCCTTATGCAGGGACTGGAACCATATATAACTCTAAAGTTATCTGTGCATTCTTCGTATTAATCAATCAACAGCAAAAGTTGTACACATAAATAATGCTTACAGTCCATTTTCTAAAAGTTTATATATATTCAGATAATTATTAACGGTATCTGAGCACAGCTAAATCTTTAGAAAACAGCCGACTTTTAAGAGATGGAAAACTTCGTCGATTAGGTGGAAATCAACGGACACGTTCGGTCAATTCTCGATTTCGAAACAATACTGTGAATATTAATTAGGTTTTCACAACAATTACTGACGTGAGCCAATCGGAAAAAAGAATGTCTATTGTGTAATACTATATCTTATGGAACGCCATTCTGCCATGCTGTTTGCTAATTGCTTAATGCGAAATGCTAAATGCAAACTGCGAAATGCTTTTTGCCAAATGTGTAAATTGCTAGGGAAATAACCGGAATGTTCTAAATGATGGATGTAAATGCGAAATGCGAAATTTTTATTGCTAAAGGCATGATTGCACTACTAGCATTGAACAGTCATTTTTAATTTAGTATTGCAATAAGCAATAAGCTTTAATGTTAATAAACATGCATTTAGCAAATGTACAGTCACTTTAAAGTGGCACTGTTCAATGCTAGTAGTGCAAACATGTATATTTAGCAATTAGTATTTCGCATTTGTCATTTGCATCCATCATTTGGAACATTCCCTAACAATTTACACAATTGGCAAAAAGCATTTCGCATTTTGTATTTAGCAATTAGCATGGCAGAATGGCGTTCCATAATATCTACATGTGCATCGAGTATTTCCGGTAAAAATAATTGATATTTACGACAGATTCCGTGTATGGTCGACGTATTTCGTGGTTTCTGAAGTAATAACAACTCTCATTTTTCGGTACTAACAACTCTTACCTTACCATATTCTCTAGCACTAAGTTAGTTTCAAGTCACACAGATTCCGATTCTTAAGTTATTTTGTTACGCAAGTTGGCGAAAATATGAGCGGAGCACATCTTTAATACAGGATTACCTAAGGAGCATTATTGTGAATAACATTCCATGCAATAGTTTATGATGTCTTTTAACCCTTTCCTCCTTAAAAACGCCTTTCTACGCCTCTGTAAAAATCACTTTATGAAACCATTGTAATAAATAGAGCATTTGCTCCTATAGGAGCAAATGCTCTATTTATTATAATGGTTTCAAAACTACACAATTCTAAACGTTTCCTTTTCTCTAGTTAATGCTCCTTTTCGGTAGATTCATTCAAAGAGGTTGGATCTAGAAATAGCCTATGAGAGAATGGGTTAAAGAAATTATTCGTTGAAATGTATCTAGATTTTGTGACATACTTATACAAGGGACCGGTAAAGGATTACCTAAGGATAATGCCGGTGTTATTTGGTAAACTCCATTCAGCAGTTTAGGAGGAAATACATTCTGAAAATGGGAGATCCTTCAAAAGCAAAAGTAGCAATGCGAAAAGAGAAAATTACAGACTCGGTTTTATTGAGTCTGTTCATAAGTAGTAATTAAAAGTGCAACACTACGCATGCCTTCTAGCACCGGCTTAAGGAGTATTCAATTTTCAAAACTAATAACATCAAAACTAATGATCCCGAATGGCCAGAAAATATAACAACACTGAGAATGTATGGAACCCCATTCTGCCATGCTGTTTGCTAAATGCGAAATGCTAAATGCAAACTGCGAAATGCTTTTTGCCAATTGTGTAAATTGCTAGGGAAAGAACCGGAATGTTCCAAATGATGGATATAAATGACAAATGCGAAATGCTTATTGCTAAACGTATGCTTGCACTACTAGCATTGAACATCGCCATTTTTAATTTAGTTGTGCAATAAGCAATAAGCTTTAATGTAAATAAGCATGCATTTAGCAACTGCGTGTACAGTCACTTTAAAATAAGCATTTCGCATTTGTCATTTACATTCATCATTTGGAACATTCCTAGCAATTTACACGATTGGCAAAAAGCATTTCGCATTTTGTATTTAGCAATTAGCGTGGCAGAATGGCGTTCCATGAGAATGAAGCACGGGGAGACTTTTTACGACCGCCACACAAGCATGTTGTTTAAATAAATTGTTGACTGCGCACGACGCTCGGCGCACGGCGACGGGCACATTGCGATGCGATCCAAATATCTCATCTTAGCATTTTGTGACAGGTGAGCTAAGAGTCAGTCTAATTTACTGCAATTTTAACAAAGTTAACTTCTTCCAATTATCAATTGTGAATCACTGAGGTGCGTTTAGTTTTCAGAGGTTTTAATGGTTTAACTTAATAACTGGTAATGATGGAAATAAAAATAACTCAAGTTAAGTTCTAGGTGTGTAAGTTATTGCAGCATCTGTTAGAAAATAAGTTGACAAAATGACTTGTAATGGTAACAACTCCCTATCGATGTTTTGTACCCGGGTGATTCACTTCATTTTCGCTAATTTTCTCATACTTATGTACATGCACCTATTTCAGATTTTTATATACGCTGTTATTCGAACTGTATAAATGATTAAATAAAAACAAATTAAAAATAGCCCACTACGTCCTGCAAGACTATGCATTGACATGCTGGTGAAAAATGGGTAAACCATGTCAAATTAAAACAATCATTTTTGTAAATTGATTATTAAACGGTGTCGGCCAAGCCTATTATGTGTACATTACACAACCGGTTTGATACAGTTTCCTATGCCCAACAACGTAGTACTTCAACATCTCGATCTCTGATAACTCGAACTTCATGACAACTCGAAGTAAAAGCTCGGTCCTTCCAAAATGTACAATACACAATTGTTCTAAAATGTATCACTACGCATATCTAGAAAGACATGTCACAGCTTAATACATGTCGAAAGTAATGCTGAAAGCTCCTACAGGAGCTTCCGGCATTAAACTTTAGACCTGCGTTAAGCTGTGGACTTGATAATTGTTCATATTAGACATCGGGTGATTCGAACCTCTGTTTTCTCGAAGTAATTCGTGTGGTCCCTTGAAGTTCGAGATATCGAGGTAGAACTGTATTTGCCCAGAAGCGGTATATAGTAGGCAATGTTTTCTCTCATGCTTGTTTTATGGACGGTGTAAATCATCAGGGAGCTGGACTTGCGCTAGTTAGCCTCAGCTGATCTCAGTTGTTTAATAGCGTGTGAAGCGGCATGTAACGCCAACCCAACTGGACGTATGGTGAAACAATCAGTGGGTCATTGGCCCTCATAGTTTTATTACACTGACCTCTTGACCCCTGGACAAAGGCCATACCTATAATCCTTTACAAAAAACATATAGAGTCATGTATATACGGGTATTGTAAGGTAAGATAGTGGTCCAAACGTGGTAGCTATTTATACCATGGAATAAACAATTTGTTCATGTTGTAATTAATATTACAGTAGAGTCGCGCTCATGCGACCACATAATGTATTAACGTATAGGTCTGTAAAAGCATGTGATTGCTTATGTTGGACAGAAGTAATGCAAAAAGCTCCTATGGGAGCTTTCTGCATAACTTTTGTCATACATTAAGCGACCACACGTTCTTAAAATCCAGAATTAGAATTCTTTTGAGTGGTCCATAGCTCCAGATATTAAGATGTGTAAATTTAAACATTTTCAAGAATAACTCCTTTATTTCTCCATCAACCCTTATACTGTGACCACTCTTTAGAATCGTCTCTTCGAGACGATTCTAAAGAGTGGTCACAGTATAGGGTTTGGTAGAGAAATGACGATTTTAGTATTTGGGTACGCACTTTTATCTGAAGCACTGGTTGTATTAATTAGCGAGACTTTACTGTATTTAGTCGGTAAACGGATGTGTAACAAAAACATGTTTATACTCTTTGTTTTACAAAGAATTTTCTGTTTAACCCTTTCCTCGATAGGCTAATTTTAGACCCAATCTCTTTGAATGAATCTTACCAAAAGCAGCATTTACTAGAGAAAAGTAAAATTTTAGAATTTTGTAGTTTGAAACCATAGTGATAAATAGAGCATTTGCTCCTGTAGGAGCAAATGCTCTATTTATCACATTGATTTCAAGAAGTGGTTATTACAGAGTCGTAGAAAGGCGTATTTATGGAGGGTTAAGAAGATGAAAGTTTTCGTTATACATGCACTTCACCACTGTATTTGCCATCAAGGTTGTTGTAGATTAGTCGGAGAGGGGATACATTTATTTATACTGCTTGTATTTTAGGGTGGGGATGGAATAAGTGTGAGGTTGGGCGCCCAAAAACCGGTTTAACCCGCCAGTGACTTTTGTCACTGACCGTTCCAAGGCGGTACTTCCATCCCCCACCCCTATTGTATGTTTGTTTTGTCTTTGTGCGTCTCTTGGTGTTTTTATAGTTATGTACATTTGCTGTTTCCTTGTGTTGCTGTTCGGGCGGCTGTTTGTTCTGTGTGTGGTGTTTCCTGCATGACTCATTTTTGTAAATTAAAAGTTCAAGCATAGCCAGTATTGCAACATAAATATACAAAACATCGCTTTTCAACTGTTTGCAAATTGCAACATGCGTTGTTTTTAATGACATTTGGAAACAGTTTGGATCCAGATGAGACGCCGAGAAGTTCGGCCTCCCATCATGACTCAAACTGTTTGACACCTGACAGTTTTTAAATGAAATAGAAGAAAAATATACGTATTAATATATTTTTTGCAGACAAAAATTACCTGGTTCTGAAAAGTCTGAAACGTGCATTATAAACACAAACTATGTTCTTTTAATAGAAAAGTATGCAGGTGAGCTTCAATAGTTACGAATCTGCTGCATTACTATCAACCTTCATTAACCCTTTCTTCATATAAACGCATTTTGCTCATTTGCAAACAGAGTAGACCCAGATCAGTTGGCTCCTATAGGAGCCGTCTGATCAGGGTCTGTTCTATTTGCTTATGAAATGATATAGATCTGATTCTACACTCTGCCACAGTCAAAAATGCCTTTGTTAACCCTTTCATAAATATGCATTTCTATGCCTTTGCAAACAGAGTAGACCCAGATCAGACGGCTCCTATAGGAACCGTCTGATCAGGGTCTTCTCTGTTGGCTTATGAATTACATAGTTCTGAATCTCTAGTCACAAATGTACTGTGACCAAAATGTTCTGTGTTCATATGGCATTATCAAAAATAATTTGATTAATATTATTGATGTCATAATTTTTTAAAAGAATATTCATGGAGTAAAGGGTTAATATATAATGCTTTAAAATAGTTCTGCTCATTAATACTCATGCCAATATTATCTCTTTCCTGAATATTAAACAGGGAAAGGGTTAAGCAGTTACATGTTTAACGCTTTCACTCAATGTAAGAAATAATGAAATCATTAATATTCATTAGTTGATTTTTATAATAGGGTATGCATACGTGACGTGATGTTTTTGACATGACAGAACTGTAGAAGCAGACCAATACTTAACCATAAGTAAACAGAGCAGACCCAGATCAGACTGTTCTTATCGGACCTGGGTCTACTCTCTGTTGCAAAAGCGTGTAAAAGCGATTATATAAGGGAAAGGGTTAAATGTTCACTGTAGAGAAGTTCTGTTCGATACATGCGAGTACAGCAGAACCCCTCTAATGTGACCACTTAATGAATAACCATAGCAGTTTTTATAAACAGGTGGTTGCTTAATGCAGGACAAAAGTAATGCAGAAAGCTCCTGTAGGAGCTTTCTGCATTACTTTTGCCCTGCATTATGCTACCACCTGCCCCTACCACTCGGAATTATACCTGTTTCTGGTGGTCGCATTAGAGGGGGTTTACTGTACTTACTGCATGATAGTCTACGGTCAGTGCTGGTAGTTACAAGAGAACTCAACAAAGAGTGCTCTTGTTCGGTTCCATCGTATCTGGCTTCCGTCCTTGATGTTATCGCACTTTCTCGGACCATTAAACTGTCATTATATATTTCCATAGAATGTTTACATGTCTGATATTGCGAGCAGTTTCTCACAGTTCTTTAGGTGAATAATCTTGACAAAGGTTTACATGTAAACAAACCATGGGATATTTACGGATATTTACAGAACTACAGATAAAGGTGTGTAACCATATACTAAAATCGTCATTTCTCCACCAAATCCCATTCTGTGACACTTGTTTAGAACTATTCTAAAGAGTGGTCACAAGATAGGGTTTAGTGGAGAAATAAAGGAGTTATTCTTGAAAAAAACCCAGGCATCTAGTCTGGAACTCTGATGTAGTATACGTAAATACAAAGGTTAAATACGTGAATTTGGTACCACTGTCTACTTCATTACCGACAGATCATGCTTTAAAACTGTACATAAAGAGTGGTCACAATATAGGGGTTGATGGAGAAATAAAGAAGATATCCTTGAAAATGTTTTAATTTACGAATCTTATCGGGACCTGTGGTCCTATACATAAGAAATATACCACTGTTACTACTTCAGTTATTACCATAAAGTCTCGCTAATGCGAATGCGTAATTAACCCTTTCCCCTCACATAAACGTGTTTGCACGCATTTGCAAACAGAGTAGCTCCTATAGGAGCAGATGCTCTATTTATCACAATGGTTTCAAGAAGTGGTTATTACAGTGGCGTAGAAAGGCGTATTTATGGAGGAAAGGGTTAAGAAATCCAGATTTATACTTCTTTTGAGTGGTCGTACAACTCGTATTAGCGGGGCATCTAATGGCTATGAAGACAGACTTGCAGTTACCAATGATGATGAAGAAGACAGCATTTAATATGATGATTACCATGGCGATGTTGCTGCTACGTCTAGATAAAGCACGCTGCTTGAGATAAAAATCACTTACCCATTCCCGCATAGACTATTTTAGACCTAATCACTTTGCATAAATCTACCGAAAAGGCGCATTTACCTGAGAAAATAAAAAAAATAGAATTGTGTGTAGTTTTGAAACCATTGTGATAACTAGAGCATTTTCTCGTATGGAGCAAATGGTCTATTTACCACAATGGCTTCAAAAATGACTTTTACAGAGGCGTCAAAATGTGTCAGTAGGAGGGAGTGGGTTAATCAATGGACTTGTCATCATTTTGATAGTTTTCATCTTGAGGATGTTAAAAATCACATAACCTTCAGGATTCCATCGTCCATTGATACATGTCGTTACAACCATAATAAACAAATACAGTAAAAACCTCTCTATAACGGCCACTAAATTGTGTTAATTATTTGGTATTCATTGCAGGTGGTCGCTTAAAGCAGGGTGGAAGCAAAACAGAACGCTCCTATAGGAGCGTTCTGTTTTACTTTCACCTTGCTTTAAGCAGCCACCTGCCTTTTACACAAAATACTTGATGTAATTTAGTGGTTTTACTGTACCATGATCCCATTATTGAATACAACTCGTATATAACGCTCATACAGAAATGTATAGAAATGTTAAATCAAATACATGTACATGTAAATTCAATCATGTATATCACAAGTTGCCGTTTTACCACATAAATAGTAAATTAGTATCACTCTCCCTCTATATAAACATATAACATACACATATCTTTATACAATACAAATATAAATTTGATAGAATATATACACACAATTCACCACGTATTTATTGACTTTAGTGGCTTATTTATTGACTTTACACATGCAAACTAACTTACGCTCTTATAGTACAAGGGAAACAACTCTTGTACGAATTTATTTGCAATATATGTGTTGCGTACCTTACGCTGGCCCAAAACGAACTTAAGTATTTAAACGTTCTTATGTGGCTTTGCCTGCTTGACTTTACTACTCTCTCATTTATACCCTCTCTTGAAATGTTTTACAGGGAGTACTGTTTCCAGGATTCTGTGTGATAAGTACTGTAAAGTACCACTAATACGACCACTCAAAAGAAAGTATAATTCTGAATTTGGTTTTCAGAACAGGTGGTAGATTAATACAAAATGTACATGACAAACATTATGCAGAAATCTCCTCTATAGGAGTCATGTGTGCCCTGCCGTAAACAGCCACATGAATTTACAGACTCTTTATTAACCCTTTCTTCCATAGGCTATTTTTAGACCCAACCTCTATGAATGAATCTACCCAAGAGGAACATTTACTAGAGAAAAGCAAAAGTTTAGAATTTTGTATTTTGAAACCATTGTGATAAATAGAGCATTTGCTCCTATATGAGCAAATGCTCTATTTATCACAATGGTTTCAAAATGTGGTTATTACAGAGGCGTAGAAAGGCGTATTTATGAAGGAAAGGGTTAATAATTTTTATGTGGTCGCATTAGCGAGACGTGACTATTTATCTTGTTTGAACCAATTCTACCGCTTTCTATCAATTTGTAACTTTGCGAGATCCACTGGTTCTTACTGAAAATAAAATACATGTACATGCATTTTCCACAATCCATCGAGCTACTGTTGTTACTAAGTTGTGTGACTGAACTAATGCATCTTCGTAGAGAAATGGGTTAAAGCTGTGTGTGTTATGAACATGAAGTTTGCTTTTGTTACCTCTACTAAATAAATATGAATAGAAACCTTAAACCTCCTGGGCAAACTTACGTTGGTAGAAAATGACATCGACTTCAATTGTCACAGTTGATTTATCTTGTATTTCTTTTCAACAAAGCGATCAGAGTATCAAACAGTTTGGATCCTAATGAGACGCCGAACTACTCGGCGTCTCATTAGGAATCCAAACTGTTTGCATAAGTAACCATTCGTTCGCCCGCAGCAGGCTAAAGTTTAATTAGCTGATTGTTTATAACTGCATTAAGAACAATTGAATTTTCACCATGAAATAAAGTGTACAATCATAAGTATCTATTTTATTTCATCAGCAAACAGCGCGGACCATGATCAGACAGTGCCTACAGGAGCCATTAGAACCGCACTAGCTCTGTTTGCAAATGTATTAACCCATTCCCTCATAGACTATTTTTAGACCCAACCTCTTGGAATGAACCTACCAAAAAAGAAGCATTTACTAGAGAAAAGTAAAATTTTAGAATTTTGTAGTTTGAAACAATTGTGATAAATAGAGCATTTGCTCCTATAGGAGAAGTGGTTATTACAGAGGCGTAGAAAAGCGTATTTATGGAGGAAAGGGTTAATCCTTTATTCCGTAAATACGCCTTTCTGCGCCTTTGCAAACAGATAGGCCCAAATCAGGCGGCCCCTATAGGAGCCATCTGATCAGGGTCTATTATACTCTGTTTGCTTATGAAATAATATAGATATGATTCTAAAGTTTCTGCCACGGGCAACCATTTCTTAAACTATTATAAAATTTAAAATCTATTAATGCTCATCATATTATAATTTCTTACTAAAATATTCATGTGGTAAAGGTTTAAAAGGCTTATCTATCAGAAAAGAGTTTATAAAAGTCGCGCATATTTTCCGTAGTTTTGCATTAAACCGTCTTAAATCCACGACTACAGGAGTTATTGCTCACAAAACTGCCCATTGCTTATGTCTCCTGATATTCGACCAACTAGCCAGTTTGCATGCACACAATTACAGTAAAACTCCTCTGCAACGACTGGTCTAAGTCTGTGTGTTTAACCCTTTCTCAGTTGAATATTCATGTAAGAATTAATAATATCATGAATATTTATCAGCCGAAAATTTATCATGGCATATGTACACATGGCTTTTGGTATTGGTAGACACTGTAGAGTTAGATATATCATGATTATACCTCCACATATAAAGTTGGAGGGTATATAGGAGTCACCTTGCCGCTGACTAGAATTCAATGAAACTTGACATGATGCTTTATCATAAAGAGGACATGTGCATCCAATTATAAGTTTCCAGCTCATTGATTTCCTTACAGAGTTATGCCACTTTGTTTAATTTTTTTTGTGCTGGTTGGTCTGTTGACTTTTGTTTCCGAACGGTTTCTCAGTAACCGCTGACTAGAATTCAATGAAACTTGACATGGTGCTTAATCATAAAGATGACATGTGCATCCAATTTTAGTTTTCCAGCCCATTTATTTCCTTACAGGGTTATTCCCCTTTGTTTAAATGTTTGTGTTGGTTGGTCTGTTGACTTTTGTTTCCGCGTGGTTTCTCAGTAACCGCTGACTAAATTTCAATGAAACTTGACATGATGCTTTATCATAAAGAGGACATATGCATTCAAGCACACTTTTCTAGCCCAGTGATTTCCTTACAGAGTTATGCCCATTTGTTTAAAATGTTTTTGTTGGTTGGTCTGTTGACTTTTGTTTCCACGCGGTTTCTAAGTAACCGCTGACTAGAATTCAATGAAACTTGACATGCTGCTTTATCATAAAGAGGATATGTGCATCCACTCATAATTTTCCAGCTCATTGATTTCCTTACAGAGTTGTGCCCCTTTGTTTAACTTTTTTGTGTTGGTCGATCTGTTGACTTTTATTCCGTACGGTTTCTCAGCGACTGCCGTCTGTAATCGTACGAAACTTGACATGATACTGCATCATGAAGAGGAGATGTGCATCCAATAATGGTTTACAGTTATTTATTTATTTCACTACAGAATTATGCCCCATTGAATTTAGGTCTGTCTGTCAGTTTGTTGACCTTTTCCGCGCGGTTTTCAGCAAAAGCTCACTGGAATCCAATGAATCTTGACATGATGCTTTTTCATAGAGAGGACATGTGTATCCAATTATATTTTTCCAGCTGACTGATTTTTCCAAAGTTTGCCCCTTTGTTTAAAAATTGTGTGTTGGTCTGTCTGTTGACTTTTATTCTGCGGGGTTTCTAAGTAACCGCTGACTGGAATCCAATGAAACTTGACATGATGCTTTATCATAAAGAGGACAAGCACGTCCAATAATAGTTTACCAGCTGATTGATTTTCTTACAAGGTTATTCCCCTTGTTTAAAAGTTTTGTGTTGGTCTGTCTGATTACGTTTATTCCGCCCGGTTTCTGAACGACTGTAGACTGGAATCACATGAAACTTGACATGATACTGCATCTGTTTATCTGTTTCCTTACATGATACTGCATCTGTTTATCTGTTTCCTTACATAGTTATTACCCTTTGAATTTTGGTCTGTTCGTCAGTCTGTTGACTTTTTTTCGCGCTGTTTCTTAGCAACTGCTTGCTGGATTCCAATAAAGCTTGACACGATGCTTTGTCATACAGAGGACGTGCACATTCAGTTAAAGTTTTCAGATGATTCATTTTCTTACATAGACTTTTGTTATGCCCCTTTGTTTAAAAGTGTTGTGCTGGTCCTTCTGTTGACTCTTATTCCACGCTGCTTCTAAGTAATTGCTGACTGGAATCCAATGAAACTTGACATGATGCTTTATCATAAAGAGGACATGCCCATCCAATTATAGTTTTCCAGTTTATTTCCTTACAGAGTTATGCCCCTTCGAATTGTACAAAGCTTTTTCATGTGACAGTCACGATTGTGGGGATATTATTCACCTTCAGTGATAGTTCTAGTTCCATAAGTAAATAGAAAAGACCCTGATCAGATAGCTCCTACAGGAGCTGGCTGATCTGGTTCTGAACTATTTCTAAAGGCGTGAAAAAATGTTTGTATGACAGAAAGGGTTAAATAAACATTTTGAATAAATACAGTAGAACCCCTCTAATGCGACCACTTAATGAACAAACATATCTGTCTTTATAAGCAAGTGGTTGCTTAATGCAGGACAAAATTAATGCAGAAAGCTCCTCTACCTTACTTTTGTCCTGCATTAAGCTACCACCTGCCTCTACAACCTAGAATTATACCTCTTTTAGGTGGTCGCATTAGCAGGGATTTACTGTACATTGTTATTCTATAGGAGCCGTCAGGGTCTTTTCTATTTGCTAAGGTGTAGATCTATCACAATTTCATAAACAAACAGAGCATACTCTGATTAGACAGCTCCATTAGGAGCCATTCGATCTGGGTCTACTATGTGTGGAAAAACTGTTATCTATAAAGGTTGCTTAATACAGGAAGAAAGTAATGCAGGTTTTTTGTGTTACTTTAGTACTGTTTTACTCTGCATTTACCATTTAGCAACCACCGGCTGCTTTAACCCCCCCCCCCCCCAATGGTGTTTGATTTAAGCCGTTTTAACAGCTTCCAGTTATATCGCGACGTCCAGCTGATTATAGGAGGAGGAAGACCCCATGTTTTTCTGTTCACGGAACAAATCGCACAGTTCCGTACACAGAACACCGGGTAAAAACCACCGACCTACCACAAACCTTCTAGAAGGCTTCCTCGCATGGAAGATCCAAATGCCCAGGCCAAGTTTCGAACCACAGCGATGACTGATTGTTAGTCGAAGACAATAACCACTCAATCACTCAATAATTTACAACCATGAATATCCATGGACAGATATTTTGTAAATATAATTTCAGAGCATATATAACATGTGGACATATTAACTCTTTGCATGTTAGCGGTGAAACCGCGATTACCTATGCAAACAGTTTGGATTCAGATGAGACGCCACATTATGCGGCGTCTCATCAGGATCCAAACTGTTTCTCACTTTGACCATATTTTTGCAAAGAATATGAAAAAAATTTTTTTTTAGAATTGAAGCACACAATTGTTGCAGACGAAAAATTACTTAGCATGCAAAGAGTTAATGCATTCAACTATTTCGCCACCATATAACGTGATAAGGTTTGCCACTCGGAACACCTCAGCTATTTCTACCGAACTCTGACGGAATACGGTGAGTAGTTACGATTGAAGGTTTGCAACCCAGAGGATACGCCGAGTAACTCTGTATCTCCCCAGGATCCAAGTGTTTGACATTATATTTCTTTAAAGCAACTGAACAAATTTTCACTTTGAAACCTGTAGCAGATTTGCAGATGAAATTTATTTGGCGAGTATAGAGTCAATCCATTACCTCATTTTAGATACAACCTCTTTGAATAAATCTACCGAAAAGGAGCATTAACCAGAGAAAAGGAAACTTTTAGAATTTTGTAGTTTGAAACCATTGTGATAAATAGAGCATTTGCTCCTATAGGAGCAAATGCTCTATTTATCACAATGGTTTCACAAAGTGACTTTAACAGAGTCGTCAAAAGTCGCCAATATGAGGGAAAGGGTTAAAGTGTATACTTCGTTCAAAGGTGACCGAAACATGGCATACAAATAACGGCTTAAATCCCAGCGTAAAGGTGACCGAACATGACATACAAATAACAGTTTAAATCCCAACGTAATTAAATGATTGTCATTTTTCAATAATCACCTACACTGGCTATATAGCAAGTCCCTCTGTGTACTATTATTCAATTTCCAGGACAATGCATCATCATCATTCCCCGATCTGCTCTTCTAAAACAGATAAACCCCTATCTTGCTAATAACAACCAAAATGCAATTTGCAAACAGTTTGGATCTACATCTAATACTGAAATGCTAAGCACATACATCAGGTTTGGAACAAACTCTGCAGAATCTAAACTGTCAATGTCTGAAATAAGAGATTCTAAAACCATTCAAGCAAATCCAAAGGGTCTAAAATTAATGAAGGAAATGAATTAGGGCATTTGACAATTTTCACAGCAAGACAATGGTTTAAATAAAACTCGTTTCCTATACAAATACTCTCTAGAAAGCCTCCTCACAAGACAACAAAGGCTGTAAAATGCATTCCTTGATTTAATTAGAAAATTCATCTTCAGATCTACAGTGCTAAAAGACCTCAAAGCATCATAAAATGGGCTAACCTTGATTTATTCCCTGCACCAGTTCTGCTGTGCATATTGCTCCGTCAAATTTTAACTTAATTTAACAGTAAAAGGATACCGAAATTCTACGGCACTGATGATTCTCTGGACATATTACAAAGTCTTAATCGTGGCCCTTGAGTAAATCATTTTCCAGTAGAATTCAATTTCTGAAATCCTCTGGGATTCTTATTGCTGGATAATGTAAACATATAATGACATTTCACAAAATGAAAAACTTATTTCACAAGGTCTCCAAATTCCTTCGACTACTGCAAAATAACATGTCTTGTGTAAAGTGTAAAACAGCACCAGTAAGATTCTTCAACAGGAGCATGTCAACAGAGTGAACAGTGTCACAGTGAACAGGTTGAACTACAAAGACAGAACACCCATTCCTCCATAGGCTATGTTTAGACCCAATAATCTTTGAATAAATCTACTCATAAGGAGCATTTACTAGAGAAAAGGAAATTTTTAGAATTTTGTAGTTCTGAAACATTGTGATAAATAGAGCATTTGCTCCATAGGAGCAAATGCTCTATTTATCACAATGGTTTCAAAAAATGAATTTTACAGATGCGTGGAAAGGCGTATAAATTTATGGAGGAAAGGGTTAAACTACAAAGACATGAACAAGAGCACCATGAAGACCCTATATCGCTTACATGAGTTGCTACCAGTCCAGTTTAAAATTTAGATTTTGACTACAAATATTGACTACATATTTTCAGTGATTTATTTAGTCAATTCATTTACATGATAACTAAATATTATCTAAATCTGAGGAAAGGTGAGGTAGCAGAGCATAAATGCACCGCAGTGGGTTTTTTTTTATAAATCAAGGGCACAAACTTTGATACTAGATCGAGTTAGGCTAATACCAACAAGTGGGCCAGAATGGCCCTGAAGCGCTCACCAGACAATCAGAGGAGAAGATTTTCAAAGTTTTCACTATATGTTTCTATAGAAAACTAGCTTGCCCTGGGGCGGGGCTAATTTTGACCCAAGACGCACAATTTATATAACTTTTGTAGAGGACCTGAACATGATGCTATGTGCCAAATATGAAAGCTGAGAACCTTCCAGTTTCAAACAAGAAGACTTTTCAAAGTTTTCACTATATGTTTCTATTGAAAGCTGGCTACCATGGGGCGGGGCCAATTTTGACCCCAGGGCCATAATTTATAAAACTTTTGTAGAAGACCTGAACATGATGCTATGTGCAAAATATGAAAGTTGAGAACCTTCCAGTTTCAGAGAAGAAGATTTTCAAAGATTTCACTATTTGTTTCTATTGGAAACTGCCCACCCCTGGGGCGAGGCCAATTTTGACCCCGGGGACATAATTTATATAACTTTTGTAGAGGACCTGAACATGATGATATGTGCCAAATATAAAAGCTGCGAACCTTCAAGTTTTTAGAGGTGAAGGTTTTCAAAGTTTTCACTATTTGTTTCTATTGAAAACTGCCCACCCCTGGGGCGGGGACAATTTTGACCCCAGGGCCATAATTTATATAACTTTTGTAGAGGACCTGAACATGATGCTCTGTGCCAAATATGAAAGCTGAGAGCCTTCCAGTTTCAGAGAAGAAGATTCTCAAAGATTTCACTATTTGTTTCTATTGAAAACTGTCCACCCCTGGGGCGGGGCAAATTTTGACCCGGGGCCATAACTTATATAACTTTTGTAGAGGACCTGAACATGATGCTCTGTGCCAAATATGAAAGCTGAGAGCCTTCCAGTTTCAGAGAAGAAGATTTTCAAAGATTTCACTATTTGTTTCTATTGAAAACTGCCCACCCTTGGGGAGGGGCCAATTTTGACCCCAGGGCCATAATTTAAATAACTTTTGTAGAGGACCTGAACATGATGCTCTGTGCCAAATATGAAAGCTGAGAGCCTTCCAGTTTCAGAGAAGAAGATTTTCAAAGATTTCACTATTTGTTTCTATTGAAAACTGTCCACCCCTGGGGCGGGGCAAATTTTGACCCTGGGGCCATAACTTATATAACTTTTGTAGAGGACCTGGACATGATGCTCTGTGCCAAATATGAAAGCTGAGAGCCTTCCAGTTTCAGAGAAGAAGATTTTCAAAGATTTCACTATTTGTTTCTATTGGAAACTGCCCACCCCTGGGGCGGGGCCAATTTTGACCCCGGGTCCATAATTTATATAACTTTTGTAGAGGACCTGAACATGATGTTCTGTGCCAAATATGAAAGCTGAGAGCCTTCCAGTTTCATAGTAGAAGATTTTCAAAGATTTCACTATTTGTTTCTATTGAAAACTGCCCACCCCTGGGGCGGGGCCAATTTTGACCCCAGGGCCATAATTTATATAAATTTGTAGAGGACCTGAACATTATGCTATGTGCCAAATATGAAAGCTGAGAACCTCCTGGTTTCAGAGGAGAAGATTTTCAAAGTTTACTATATGTTTCTTTTGAAAACAAGGCACCCCTGGGGCGGGGCCAATTTTGACCCCAGGGGCATAATTTATATAACTTTTGTAGAGGACCTAAAGATGATACTATGTGCCAAAGATGAAAGCTGAGAACCCTGTAGATTCAGAGGAGAAGATTTTTAAAGGTTGAAATTGTTGACGACGGACGACGCACGACTGACGGACGACGGACATCAGGCAATCACAAAAGCTCACCCTGAGCACTTTGTGCTCTGGTGAGCTAAAAAACAGTACAGTCGCGCCAATACGACCATTCAAAAGAAGTCTAATTTTTGTAAAACATGTGGTAGCCTAATGCAGGACAAATGTAATGCAGGAAGCTCCTCTAGGAACAACCATGATTTTTTTTGCGACTGCGATGTTATTAATTTAGACTCCTATGTTAACCATTTCTTCCATTTTTATACGCCTTATACGCCTTTGCATATGGAGTAGACCCAGATCATACGGTTCCTGTAGGAGCCGGTTCCTGTATGAGCCATCTTATTAGGGTCTGATCTGTTTGCATGACAAAATAAAGATATTATTCTACAGTTTCTCCTGTGGCTAAAATGCCCGTATAAAAATTGATCTAAGGATATATTCATGGTGTCATAATTTTCCATGAATATTCATGGAGTAAAGTGTTAATAATTAATGTGGTCGCACTGGCGAGACTACACTGTAATGGTAGTTCAGATAGTATTTATGGTTATACACATTACTTCTAAATACTCGCACGGGTCTACAAGTCTGCAACATATAAGCAAATAGTGCAAAACCTGACCAGACAACCACAATAAGATATGGGTCTGCAATATACAAATAAACATAGCGGAATCTGACCAGACAACCACTACAGGATAAGGGTCTACACGTCTGCAACATAATTATAAGCAAACAGGGCAGAACCAGACCAGACAACCCCTACATGTTCTGGGTCTACAAGTCTGCAATATAAATTATATGAAAAACAGGACAGAGCCTGACTAGACAACCTCTATAGGATCTGGGTCTGCAATATATAAGCAAACAGGGCAGAACCTGACTACACAACCCCTATAGGATATGGGTCTTCAAGTCTGCAATATAAATTATATGCAAACAGGGTAGAACCTGACCAGACCATCCCTATAGGATCTGGGTCTGCAATATACTAGAACTATCACTAAAGGTGATGAATACCCCTGCACGGCAGCTTTGATTGCAAAACCAAGTTTGTGACACAAACACAACCAGAAATGGTGTCAAAACCACCTGATGCTCGCCTGTTTAAAAGTTAAGTCTAAAACGTGTCATATTGAACACAAAAAAAATCAATTTTCAATTTAAACTTAACTGCATCAATATCACAACCAAAGGCAACCAAATACCAATTTTCATAAATTTAAAAAGATTATTAAACAAAAAAGATACATACCAAATATGGAAGCCCTAGATCTATTCAGGTTCCAATGTAATAGGCAGTTAAAGATTTTTGCAAAAGTAGGTCAAAGGTGAAGGTCAGAAGGGTAAAAGTTGGCATGGTCATACGAAGTATAGAAGTCCTATGCCCATCGCATCCAATAGCATAGGCATTTAAAGATATTTGCAAAAGAAGGTCAAAGGTCACAGTCAAGGTCACATGGTAAAAAACATTGGTATGGTTGGAAAGTCTTAAGACAGGAAATATACATCCAAAGTATGGAAGCCCTAGGTCTATTGGTTCCAATGTTATATGCATTTAAAGACTTTTGCAAAAGTAGGTCAAATGTTAAGGTCAATGTCAGAAGGGCAAATATGTTTGCATGGTTATATCAAGTATGGAAGTCCTAGGTATATTGGTTCCAAGTTATAGGCACTTACAGATTTTTGCAAAAATAGGTGAAATGTCAAGGTCAAATGGTAAAAAACATTGGTGTATTTGAAAAAGTATTCAGACAGAAATGATACAAATCAAGTATGGAAGTATATGCATTTAAAAACTTTTGCAAAAGTAGGTCAAAGGTCAAGGTCAGAAAGGCAAACATGTTGGCATGGTCATACCAGGTATGGAAGCCCTAGGCCTATTTGTTGCAATGCTATAGGCATTTAAAGACTTTTGCAAACGTAAGTCAAAGGTCAAGGTCACATGGTAAAAACAATGGTATGGTTGGAAACGTCTTAAGACAAGAAAGTTGCATACCAAGTATGGAAGCCCTTGGCCTACCAGTTCAAATTTTATAGGCATTTAAAGAAGTTTGCAATAGTAGGTCAAAGGTCAAAGTAACATGGCAAAAACAATATTGCTGGAAAGGTCTTAACACAAGAAAGTTGCATACCAAGTATGGAAGTCTTTGGTCCATTGGTTCAAATGTTATAGGCATTTAAAGATTTTTGCAAAAGTAGGTCAAATATCAAGGTTAAGGTCAGAAGGGCAAAAAAGTTTGCATGATCATACCAAATATGGAAGTCCTAGCCTATTGGTTCCAATAATATAGGCATTTAAAGATTTTTCAAAAGTAGGTCGAAGGACAAGGTCAGAAAGGCAACCAATAATATTGTTGGATGTTATAGGCATTTAAAGATTTTTGTAAAGGTAGGTCAAATGTCAAGGTCAGGAGGGCAAAAAAGTTGACAAGATCATACCAAATATGGAAACCCTATGTCTATTGGTTCAAATACTATAGGCATTTAAAGATTTTTGCAAAAGTAGGTCAAAGGTCAAAGTCAGGAGGGCATAAAAGTGGGCATGATCATACCAAGTATTGAAGTCCTAGGCCTATTGGTTCCAATAATATAGGCATTTAAAGATTTTTTCAAAAGTAGGTCGAAGGTCACGGTCAAGGTCAGAAGGGCAAACAATAATATTGTTGGAAATGTCTTAACACAAGGAAGTTGTGTACCAAGTATGGAAGCCCTAGGTCTATTGGTTCAAATACTATAGGCATTTAAAAAAATGAAAAAGTAGGTCAAGGGTCAAGGTCAAGGTCAGAAGGGCAAAAATATTGGCATGGTCATACCAAGTATGGAAGCCCTAGGCCAAATGGCTCCAATAATATAGGTTTTTAAAGATTTTTGCAAAAGTAGGTCAAAGGTCAAGGTCAAGGTCAGAAGGGCAAAACTGTTGGCATGGTCGGAAGGGTCTCAACAATATGAACCTTCTCACCATATTTTAGCATCATAGCACAAATATTAAGCTTTATACCAACCCGTCCAAAAAACTTTAACCTGGTGATTTTTGGCCCCACAAAAAACTAAGTCCAAAACATGTCAAAATTGATAAAATCGAAAAAATATTTTTAATGTTTAACTTCATACCAGCAATATTTGACCTCAAATGAATTTCCATACAAAATTTCAGCATCCTAGTACAAATATTAAGCTTTAAAACAACCCGTCCAAAAAACTTTAACCTGGTGATTTGTGGCCAAAAGGACTAAGTCCAAAACATGTCAAAATTGATAAAATTGAAAAATATATTTAATGTTTAACTTCATAACAGCAATATGTGACCTCAAATGAACTTCCATACAAAATTTCAGCATCCTAGTACAAATATTAAGCTTTAAAACAACCCGTCCAAAAAACTTTAACCTGGTGATTTGTGGCCAAAAGGACTAAGTTCAAAACATGTCAAAAATTGATAAAATTGACAAATAGTTTTAATGTTTAACTTCATAAAAGCAATATTTGACCTCAAATGAACTTCCATACAAAATTTCAGCATCCTAGTACAAATATTAAGCTTTAAAACAACCCGTCCAAAAAACTTTAACCTTGGCCACGCTCACGCCCACGCTCACGCTCACGCTCACGCCGGGGGTATAGCATTAGCTCTACTGTTCTATGAACAGGCGAGCTAAAAATACTTAAAGTTCAAGGTGAGATAATTCTGTAATGCCTGCAACTAAACATATGAAAACTGCATCTCGCATATCTGCTATTTGTGGTTATTGAGTATGGAAAGTATTAATTCAATATTTTTTTAAATTGAAGGAGTTTGCGACATCAACTCCCCATGTTTCATGCCAAAAATACTCAAAGTTCAAGGGGAGATAAATCTGCAATGCGCAGGTCTAAACACATGAAAATTGCGTCTTGCACATCTACCATTCGTTTTTATTATGTATACCAAAATTAATATAAATTCAATAACTTTAAAATTGAAGGAGGAGTTCGCGACACCAAGTATCCATGTTCAAGTGCCTACGGACCGACCGGTTCAAATGCGGACGGACAGATGGACCGACCGACCGACCGCCGGACAGGGTGATTCCAGTATACCCCCTTAAACAAGTTTGCGGGGGTTTAGCAAGCAAACGGGGCGGAATCTGACCAGACGACCCCTATTGGATCTGGGTCTACAAATCTGCAATATATGTGCAAACGGCAGAACCAGACCAGACAACCCCTACATGATCTGGGTCTACAAGTCTGCAATATAAATTATATGCAAACAGGACAGAACCAGACCAGACAACCCCTACATGATCTGGGTCTACAAGTCTGCAATATAAATTATATGCAAACAGGACAGAACCAGACCAGACAACCCCTATAGGATCTGGGTCTACAAGTCTGCAATATAAATTATATGCAAACAGGGCAGAACCAGACCAGAAAACCCCTACATGATCTGGGTCTACAAGTCTGCAATATATAAGCAAACAGGGCAGAACCTGACCAGAAAACAACTATAATATCTGGGTTTACAAGTCTGCAACATATAAGCGAACAGGGCAGAACATGACCAGACAACCCAGACAGGATCTGGGTCTACAAGTCTGCAATATATAAGCAAAGGGCAGAACCTGACTAGACAACCCCTAAAGGATCTGGGTATTCAAGTCTGCAATATAAATTATATGAAAACAGGGCAGAACATGACAAGACAAACCCTAAAGGATCTGGGTCTACAAGTCTGCAATATAAATTATATGCAAACAGGGCAGAGCCTGACTAGGCAACCACTATAAGATCTGGGTCTACAAGTCTGCAATATATAAGCAAACAGGGCAGAACCTGACTAGACAACCCCTACAGGATCGGGGTCTACTCTATTAAAACGTTCCCGGTTCTGTTTATTTCAAATTTCAATACCTACTGAATATTCATGGACCAAATAGTTATAATCAATATTCATGGACCAAATAGTTATAAAAAGAACATTGTAGCAATTTTAGAAACTAATGAAACAGATCTATTAAATTCTATTAGCAAACAGAGCAGACCCGGATCAGACTGATCTAGGGCTACTCTGTTTGACAATGTATTCATGTGAAGGAGAAGCTTAATGAGCGTTAAAAAGACAGGATAATCAAGCAAATGGTTAAACAAGAGCCGTGTGCGGCGCCAACGCTCATCTGATTTGGTACTTGTCTAGCTAAATAAAAAAAAAAATGAAAACGAAAAAGGGCCATAACTCCAAAAATTTTGAAATCAGGTTATTGTTCTTATGTAGGGGCCTTTCTCTCATAGAACTCTAAATATCATATCAACACTCTATTTATCAAATGTAATTGGTCACTGAATTTCGGTGCTTCTTTGGGTACAGTATATGAGATCAGTGGAGACTCGGATCAGCGATCTATTATCATGTTTATCAAACTTCTGAGTTTGAGACAAAGTTCATTCTCCTGTATCTTATTGGTCATATTTTGAGTTGAACTCAGAAAATGACCAGTCAAACGCTTGAAAATGAACTCAAATCTCACTATCCCATTCATGAAGGAATGGGAAGCCTTTTGACTCCTCTTGAAACCATTGTGATAAATACAGCATTTGCTCCATAGGAATTGACACAAAAGATATTGACTCGGGTCACATGCACGACACATCGTCAAGTTATGTTTTATGTTTATGTGAAATTATTCAAAAATGGTGGAGCAGAAAGGAAATTGCTGACAATCAACCCCTGCCATGACCTTGACCTTATTAATGTCAACCAAGGCTGTATGCACAACACACCTTGGTGTTGCATGGGAGGGGGGGGGGGGTTCCCAGCTGGTCCCAGTTTTGCTCCAGGGGGCTAAATGATTACGAGTAATGCTGGCAACATGCAGACGGACCTTGTCCAGTAGCTTTCATTCACATTAGTGATTTCAGCATAAAAAGCCATATCAATGTACCCCTGAGTCTGGTCTAATGATTCCACCTAAACCATTATGCCATCATCTCGGATTCTGTCATAATGTCTATCACAAATTCATGTAGAGACAAATCGCTCCCCTTAATGACGGTAAACATGCTGACTGCCATCGATATGACAACTGAGATTGAACGTAGACTCGTCAGAGAACAAAACTGTGTTCCTATCTCGGCCACGCTAGTGATGGTGCACATACGTACCAAGTTTGGTATGTTTTTTCAGAAAATGGACTTTTGAGACATCCAGCTTTTGAGACATACATGAATTGGTCGGCCAAAAAGTAAGACATGTGTTGTAAGGTAATAAATCAGCTGTTTGTGGCATGCCAATGCACCAATGCAAACTTTATAATAAGCAAAATAAATGTCACATTATACAGTGGCATGTTTCTTTTGGTCGTGCAAACATCACTTCCAACATGTACAGTAAAACCTCTCTAAACCCAACATAAAATCTGGTATAAATATCGGTCTTGGAGACAGGTGGCAGCTTTAATGAAGGATGAAAGTCATGCAGAAAGCTCCTCTAGAGGAGCTTTCTGCATGACTTTCACCCTGCATTAAGCAGCCACCTGCCTAAACGTATCTAAATTCTTCTCTACTAGAATTTCGGTTTATAGAAGTTTTACTGTAAACAGCAATAGGATTCAAGATATCACTGACACATTATCAACAGTATACTAGATTTTATTCTTAAAACCGCTCTGCAGATCTTGAAGCAATTGTTCTCATAGTTCCATAAACCTTTGATGGTGGACTCCCTGTAAGACAGAAAAATATAATCAGTCAGCAAAACAGGAAAGCTCAGCTTTCCAACAACCGTTTACTCCATAATCGTTTTAATCCCTTTGCAAACAGAGTAGACTCTTATCAGAACGCTCCTTTAGAGGTCCACTCTGTTTGCTTATGGACTTATATAAATCTGATACTACAGTTTCTGCCATTGCCAAAACTTTTATTATTCATATGGCATTATGAATTTTTCAGCTTATACATATAAATAATTTCTTTCAGAAATATCTATATAGATATAAATCAGACAAAATTGTAAACCTTTCCTCACTTAACCTTTACTCCATCCATATTCATGTATGAAGTAATGACATCATGAATACTACTACATGTACTATAATAGCATATGAACACAGACATTTTTGGCCATGGCAGAAAATACATCATTCCATTAAGCAAACAGAGCATACCCTGATTAGATGGCTCCTACAGGAGCCATCAGATCTGGGTCTACTCTGTTTTCAAAGCCATTAAAAGATGTAATTAACTCTTTCCCTGATACACATGCTTTATCACAGGAATAGTATAATCAGGGTCTGCTCTGTTTGATGCATCTGACTCTACAGTTACTACAAACACATGATCCAAAACCTCCAGTGTACATCTGCCACTATAAAACTCAGCTAATAAATATTCATGATGTCATTATTTCTAACATGAATACTGAACCGGTAAAGGGGTATGGAGTAAGGTCTAAGTAACTTAGGTTTTAACTCTCGGTGCATTCTTCCATTCCTTTACAATAGCCTTTAACTCTTAACTCCATGAGTAAGAAATAGTACCATCATGAATATTAATTAAATTAATTGTTATAATAGAATGGTCACAGGAATTTTTGGTCATAGCAGAAACTATAGAATCATATTTATATTACAGTAAATCCTCTCTATAACGACCACTAAATTGTGTTAATTAGTTGGTATTTAGGGCAGGTGGTTTTTGGTCATAGCAGAAACTATAGAATCATATTTATATTATATCATTAGTAAACACAGCAGACCCTGACCAGATGGCTCCTCTGTTTGAAAAGGCGTAGAAATACGTATTTATGGAGTATCAACCTTTATCATTTAAGAAAACGATTTTAATGACTAATGAGTCAGTTGATCTGGGTCTACACTGTTTGCAAATGTCTTTAAAGGTTAAAGATGCATTCTGTTCATACTTTCGAAAATTTTGGTAACAAAATGACTTCAAAATCAGAAATTATAACTTGAAACTTATTAACCGTTTCCCTCATATTAACGTGTTTTCACACATTTGCAAACAGAGTAGTTCCAGATCAGACAGCTCCTATAGGAGCCGTCTGATCAGGGTCTGTTCTGTTTGCTCATGGAATTTAATAGATCTGTTTTTTACTTTCTAAAATGGCTACAATGTTCCACCTTCCATATTTCATTATGAATTTTTTGTCCATAAATATTCAGTAGGTATTGAAATTTGCAATAAATGCTATTACAAAGAGCATGGTAAGAAAGGATTATAGTATCAATAAAATGACAAAATTTGGTTGCTATGGAAACCAAAGAAAATGCAACCATCATTCATTGGAATCTGTACTTTTCTTTGTGCACGTGATTACAGTAGATGCTCTCATTAGCATTTTTGCCATTTCTGACTGACCCGTGTCAGAAAGCATTTGTCATGAACACAAAATAAAATTCATAGAGTTGTTCCAAAACTGATTCAGAGTTTGGCCAAAGATGTTGGCTGATTTCTATAAAAATCTAAGCAGTTTTCTGTCCCTTTTAAAGTCGACAGTTAAAGAACAGCACTTATTTGCATTTAAATCCAGACTTCTTCACTTTGGTTGCTTATTGCCCTTGAAGTCTCGTGTTTAAATAATAAAATGCATTAGTGATTACTGTAATGCTGTGTTTTTTATGTCCATGGCTGTGATATGCATACTAAATTATGTAGGCAGTATAAGCCGAATTCCCATTCTTGTGTTTGGATTTCAAACAAAACCTTGAGCTAAGTCTGTCTTAACACTTTACTCCATAAACACGCCTTTCTATATCTTTGCAAACAGAGTAGACCTAGATCAAACAACTCCCATTGGAGCTGTCTGATCAGGGACTGCACAGTTTGCCTATGATATAATACAGATACAAATGCACAGTTTCTGTTTCAGTTTCCATTGTTTTTCAGAGATTACACTCTTACTTACCTAAGATCAGGTTGCAGATGGCTGTTCTGGCTATCTTTATGTTTTGGAAGGAACCAAGTATGTGGATTTTACTGAAAATCAAAATATTCACATGAATAAAGCTAGAAAAGTTTGTCCATAGGACACAGATACCCCCCTGCAATACTGTCTCTAAATCAAGCACTTTTCACTATATGTTATGCAGAACATTTCAAAGTCCTATAACTCTGGAAACAATGGTCAGAGCAAAAATTTCATTCTTTAAGTACATCTTCACATCAACATTGTTCATCTGTGAAATTTTGAAGTAAATCCTCCAATTGGTGTATGCGGACTTAAACACACAAGATTTGTGGGATGCACATAAGGACAGACAAAAGGAAATCTAGCCCTGTCCCTGGTGGCCATGATTTCTACAGTATAAATATAATGTAAAAGAATTGTAGATGTTCAAGCAAGGAACATGAACTTTTCTGTAAAATTGTTGCATTTTGAGATTTTTACTTAACCCTTTCCCTGTTCTGTATTTAGGCCAAATTTCAATACCTACTGAATATTCATTAACAAAATAGTTATAAAGAAATATGAAAGGTGGAACATTGTAGACATTTAAGAAAGCAAAGAAACAGTTCTGTCAAATTCTATTAGCAAACAGAGTAGACCCTGATCAGACGGCTCCTCTAGGAGCCGTCTGATCTGGGTCTACTCTGTTTGCAAATGCGTGAAAACACGTTTGTATGAGGGAAAGGGTTAAATAGTGTTGGTCATATATAACATGATGGTCCCATGATGTCACTGCACCACACATCAGGGAACATAATAATGATAGATAAATGTCTTATCATATTACTTTCTTTCCATGTATGGGTAAGTAAATAATAATACATTATGCATATTATAAGGGAAGAAATGAGATTAGCACACTGATAACACAATTGTATAACACATTTTTCCACTGTTAAAGAGTTAACCCTTTTCCTCATATAAACGCTTTTTCACACCTTTGCAAACAGAGTTGACCCTGATCAGATGACTCCTAAAGGAGCCGTCTGATCAGGGTCTGCTCTGTTTGCTAATGGAATTTGAAAAGATCCGCTTCTTTACATTCTAAAATACCTATAATGTTCCATCTTCCGTATTTCATTATAACTATTTTGTCCATGAATAATCAGTAGGTATTGAAATATGGAAAAATTTAGAACAGGGAAAGGGTTAAGCAATAAATCTTTTCTGAACCCATATTAGCTCCAATGAAACCATTCAGCTGTTTTGGCAATGTTTAAAGAAATTGTAGTTTTAAATCTATTTTCTGGTAATTACCTGTCAGCTAAGACTATTCTTGTTTTAGTGACATTTTCTATGGTAAACTTTGTCTTGCCATTTTTCCCAGCCAATCTTCCAATAGCACGAGAGAGGTTGTCTCCCTTCAGTGGTTTCACTTTGAATAGAAAACATATACATTGTAATAAGAGGAAATAAACACAGATATTAACCCTTTACTTCATAGATATGCCTTTCATGCCTTTACAAATAGAGTAGACCCAGATCAGATGGTTCCTGTAGGAGCCATCTGATCAGGGTCTCTCTATTTACCTTTGAAATAATATAGATCTAATTTTACAGTTCCTGCCATGGCCAAACTTTTCAGTGTTCATATGTCATTATAAGATACATTCTAATTAATATTCATGATGTCATTATTCCTTACACAAATATTCATGAGGGAAAGGGCTAAGTTGGACACGGTGCACATAATTCAGACATTCGACACAATCTTTCAACAAATATTTCTGTTTATTTTGCTTATACAATTGTACATATTTCATTTCATAAATATACATGTATTAAAGCTTTCAATATAAGCTACTAACAAATCAATTCCATAGTACAAAATAGACATGTGTCCATTAGACACAGATGACCCACTAACATATGACTGTGTAAACCCTAAGGCCTTTATTCCATAAATGCGCCAATCTACATGTAGGAGCCGTCTGACCAGGGTCTGCTTGGAATAATATACATCTGATTCTACAATTTCTATAATGGCCAAAATTTCATGTGTTCATGTGCCATTATAAACATTAATCTACTGTAATTAATATTCATGATGTAATTATTTCTTACATGTATATTCATGGAGGCAAGAGTTAACTTTATATGGCCTATCATGTATGAGCCTGACAACACTATAAATTTAGTGTGACCGAGTGCATCTTAAAACTGCACTCCAGTCGTCCTGCTCCACATATTGAATGACCAGTATACATTTTATGATGTTTACATCACAAATCTAATGTCACCTTCCCCTTTCACAGTAATTTGTGTGTGTGTAAGGGGAGGGTGTTAAAAACTAAATACAGTAAAAGCCTCTAATACGACCAGCAAAAAGGGGCATAATTCAATGTGACAAAGGCAGGTGGTACCTTAATGCAGGACGAAAGTTATGCAGAAAGCTCTTATAGGAGCTTTCTGCATAATTTTCTTCCTGCATTAACCAACCACCTGCTTATAAAGACAGCTATGTTTATTCATTAAGAGGTCGCATTTGAGGGGTTTTACTGTAGTAGTTTACTTTACTACATACAAGCGCTTTTTCATACATTTGCAAACAGAGTAAACCCAGGTCTGATGACTCTTGTAGAGCAGTCAGATCACGGTCTGCTATATCTGATAATTAATTATAATAGTCAACACTCCCTTTTTAAATTACTAACAGTGAACATTTCTGTCCCAACTAGTTATTGTCCTGACATCAAATTGGTTCACAATGCAAAATTGTATGTCTTTTCTTATTAAAGTTATTATCTGAAATTGTTTGGATTTTTTATCTTTTGCAACAGTGACCTTGCCCTTGATTCCAGATCCCAAAATTCAAATTCTAACCTTTGTCTCCATGTCTGATAGCTATCTATACACTATATAGTATAGATTTCCTAGGTTAAGTGTCTAGATTAAATTCTGGAATCTTTGGCCTATAAAAAGTAACAGTGACCTTACCACCAGAATCCCCAAATGCAATCCAAATCCTTGTCTCCATTTAAGCAACCTATATGCCAAGTTTGGTCACAATACAACAGTTCAAACTGTCTTCCCTGACACTAAAGGGGAATAGTTTTGACTGTTCCCCAAATACACAAGCAATAATAGTTTTATTATGGTACCTAATGCTCTATATAATGTGTAATTCATTGGAAATCTCATTTTTTGTACTAAGTGAGTCTTTATTTTTTATCAAATCTAGACATTTTCACAGGTAGCTACCATCTGCAGAAAACAATCTGTGTTAGTGGAGCGCTTGCATGTTTACATTCTGCAATTTGTTTGAAGTTCTGGGCCTACCTTAGTTATCCAATGTAAAGAGAATCTCAATGTTTTTTATGTTAATTGGCTCAAAATTGGTTGCATAAGACAGGAAATAATCTAAGAAAACAAAAGGTCACATCATGAGTTTTTCATCCATTAATAGCAATGAAAAGCAAGCGGTGCCTCAAAAACCTCTGAATATCCTTTGCATTCTTGTGCATCGGTTTTGCACTTGAAAATTTATATGCAGCTGTTTCATGCATGATACAGTTTGTCCAGGGGGTACAACAGTTAAAACTATTTCCACCCCTCCTTGAACTGTGGTCATATTGAACAGGGTTGTCAACAAAACATTATAAAACAGTTAAAAATAATGAATATATAACATTATATAGAGTGTTGGGTACAAGTAATAAAATTATTTGTTATATATTAACTAAGACATACTTCCACAAATTTTGAAATTCAAAACAAATATTTCTCAGTGATACTTACCATCTGTAACCTGGAACGACTCGAGATAGAGATCATCTAACCGTACTAAGGCCAGTGCATCCTGGAACCAAATAATTCACATTCATTTAATTTCGCAGCTGCAGTACATAAAAATATCTCTGCAGCTTTGCGAATGATTATAGTCCCATCCTTTAACCCTTACTCTCATATAAACGTGTTTTCAAACATTTGCAAACAGAGTAGACCCATATCAGATGGCTCCTCTAGGAGCCGTCTGATCAGGGTCTGCTCTGCCTGCTACTGGAATTTGAAAGATGTTTCTTTACTTTCTAAAAAGACTCCAATTTTCCACTTTCAATATCTCATTATAACTACATGTACATGTATTTTGTCCATGAATATTCTGTAGGTATTGAAATTTGGAATAAATGTAGAACAGGGAAAGGGTTAAACTACAACAACTTATCAGTTGTTACATTGTTGATCTTCGTGAGCATCAGCAAGGATGTACTTTCAAACCATAAAACATAAAATCTTGCTACATGTAAGACATTGACTTGTCTGTATCGCAACTGTTTGCATACCCAAAAGGTAACCTTTTCCTCATATAAATTTGTCCACACCTTTGCAAGAAGAGAACACCCAGATCAGATGGCTCCTGTAGGAGCTGTCTGATCAGAGCTTGCTCCTTTTCATGCCTTTGCAAAAAGAGTAGACCCAGATCAGATGGCTCCTGTAGGAGCCGTCTGATCAGGGTCTGCTCCTTTTTCTTATGCTCCTTTTTCTTATGCTCCTTTTTCTACAGTTTCTACCAATAGTACCAAAACAGCCTGTGTACATATGTCATAACAAAAATTCAGCTAATACATATTCAACTTGTCATTATTTCTTACATGAATATCAAACTGGGAAAGAGTTAACCCTGTACTCCATGAATATTCATGTAAGAAATAATGATATCATGAATATTACCGTAATTAGCTCAAGTTTTGAAGTTTATATTGACATATGAACACAGGAATTTTTAGTCATAACAGAAACTGTAGAATCAGATCATTACAAAACAGAGCAGATCCTGATCAGATGGCTTTCGCTGGGTTAACCCTTTCCCTGTTCTATGTTTATTACAATTTTCAATACCTACTAAATACTCATGGCCAAAATAGTTATAATGAAATATGGATGGTGCACCACTGTAGCCATTTTAGAAAGTAAAGGAACAGATCTATAAAATTCCATTAACAAACAGAGCAGACCCTTAGACAGCTCCTATAGGAGCCGTCTGATCTGGGTCTACTCCATTTGCTAAAGGGTGAAAACATGTTTATATGAAGGTTTGGTTTTTAGTATTTATCAGGTTTTACAACATTTTAACAGTATTTCAGTCATATCACGACATCCAGCTAATTAAAGGTGGAGGAAGACCCCAGAGGTTTTTCTGTGCACGGAACAAATTGCATTTTTTGTACACAGAAGAACATCTGAGTAGAACCACCAACCTACCCACAAGTCAGCTGGAAGGCTTCCTCACATGAAAAATCAAATTGCCCAAACAGGGATTCGAACAATTTTATGAAGGAAAGGGTAACTCTGAAAAGGGGTATCTATGGTGTTAACCCTTTCCCTCATACAAACGTGTTTTCACGCATTTGCAAACAGAGCAGACCCAGATCAGACGGCTCCTAGAGGAGCCGTCTGATCAGGGTCTGCTCTGTTTGCTTATGAAATTTGATAGATCTGTTTCTATACTTACTAAAATGGCTACAATGTTCCACCTTCCATGTTTCTTTATCACTATTTTGTTAATGACTATTGAATAGGTATTGAAATTTGGAATAAACATAGAACAGGGATAGGGTTAAGGGACAAGTCATGGAATTCATACTGTATGACACTCTTACTGTAGTTTTGAAGAACAAGTGGATGCAAATTGCTTATCTGTTACTGCAAAAAACAATGTTTTAAAGGGCTATAACTCTTTAAATGTGTATGATAGAGGAATTGTCACCACTGTGATTATGAACAAGTATGTGAAGTTTGATAGGGCTGCTATACTGGTTTGGAAATTGTGGAGTATTCTAAGAACAAAGTCCATTTATTTAACAATCATTCTAATATGAGCATTAATCAACAAATTCCAGCTCTCAGTTATGTCTATCAGTCAAGAATGTTAAAATATGAAAATACCTCCTATACCCTATCTTTAGCCTGTGATACAGACCTGACCCAATATTTTTCAAAACTGACAGAAAGATTTGCTCAAATGTAAGGTTTAAAGAGAGTAGAAATCATATCACTGCAATTTATCAAACTTTGAAAGGTTTATAAATAATTTAATATTGTTCTCAACTGCTAACTCCAGACATCCGAAACAGCTTTTGGTTAACACCTATTGCTATGCCAGTTGAGCAACAATGAACAAAGCAACAGAATTCATCATACTTAGGGGATTACTGTTATCAAAAAGACACTCTGGTACCATGCTAACATGGTTGTTTCTTCATTCTTGTTCCCGGGATACCCTACAATACTTTTCTTCTAAACTACTGATTTGATAAAAAGAATTACACGAATGACATACTGGAATTTCAGTATTTGCAAAATTAAAACCGATTTCAATATTAATCCGAAAAATTGTCACCCTTGAAATTTACCTTCAATTACAGCATATCTTATCCACACAAAAGCTATGGTTTAATTTTGTCTTAGTTTATACTCACATCTACTTCAAATCCCAGCAGAAAGGCTTTGATGAAGTCTGCAGCTTTCTGGAGTGATCCAATGTCTGTGGTTTCTTTACAAGTCTGTAATGTACATGACGAAAAAACATGATGCAAATGCTCTATTTATCACAATGGTTTCAAACTACAAAATTCTAAACTTTTCCTTTTCTCTAGTTAATGCTCCTTTTCGGTAGGTTTATTCAAAGAGATTGTATCTAAAAATAACCTATAAGGTAATTGGTTAATAGCTCAAAGTCAAAGGTAAACCATATAAACTTGTTTTTACCCTTTTCCTCATATAAACACCATTTCACACAGATTAGACCCAGATCAGGCGGCACCTATAGGCTCATTGCCATGTCGGATTAACTAGAGATGATTCTAAAGAGTGGTCACAACATATGGTTTGGTGGAGAAATGACAATTTTAGTTTTTGAATATTGACATTTATCTATTGCTCTGAGAGGGCATAATCACCTTTCAATAGTAATTTCATTAATTTAATTACAGCAGACATTGCTGTTAGTGCATCATTTGATCAGTGTTTGTTTACGTTCACAGCTAAATTAATCTCTATGTCCAAATGGCAATCTTTCCCCTCCCTGCCTCAGATTGACTTATCTTGTCATATTTCAGGTCTGCAAAAGCTGGCTGACACAGTTACACTAAACTAGTAGAATAAGTCAAGTTATTACCTCCTACCAGGAAAAACATGTGCAACCATAATGATTAATGAAGATGCTTCTTAATAACTAGAAGTATTGTTCAGTGTACATGAACTATAAAGGTCTTTCACTCTTTCTTACCTTTATTTCTACATTTCTTGATTTCAAGTTGAATCTTATTTGAAGATGTAAATGCTCCACAATAGGGGTGAATATTTTCATCCAGTTTTCTTTCAAAGGTGTATATCTGTTTGGAGGAACTGGAATTTTTCTAACCTCTGATTTGCCACTCTGAAAGAAAAAACCCTCCATGAATAGTCTTGTAATGAAATATGATATAATGAGTATTAATTAGGTGCATTTTATAATGGCATATGAAAACAGAAAGTTTTGGCCTTAACAGAAACTGTAGAAACAGATCTGATTGGGTTTTTTTTTTTTTTTTTTATCAGGTTTTACGTTGCTTTAACAGTATTTGAGTCATATCACGACGTCCAGCTAATTACAGGTACAGGAAGACCCCTGAGGTTCTTCTGTGCACAGAACAAATTGCATTGTTTTGTGCACAGAAGAACATCCAGGTAGAACCACCGACCTACCGCAAGCCAGCTGGAATGCTTCCTCACATGAAAATCCAAATGTCTAGACTGTGATTCGAACCACGCTTACCACAGCCGTAAGGAGCTAAGCGATTGTCAATCAAAGACAATAACCACTCAGTCACAGAGGCCCCTAATCAGATCTGAATCATTTCATGTGAAAACAGAGCAGTCCCTGATCAGATGGCTCCTACTGGAGCTGTTTGAATTGGGTCTACTCTGCTTGTAAAGGCAAAATGTTTGACACCAAAATGCATTTTGGCGGAAAAACAATACAATGTACATTAATGCAGGTGTAACATGAAATTTTGATGCTGTTAAAATGACACAGGAGTCAGTTCTTAACATTAGAAACAGAACCTTTGACGATTATGATAGCTAAGAAAAGAGCCAAGGGTCGAAACTAAGTTAAAAAGGACCCTAGGTCATTCTCAACGTTAAAAAGGACCCTGGGTTGATTGTCAACGTTAAAAACAGATCCTGGGTAAATTCTTAACGTTTTAAAAAAAAGACACAGGGTCAAAATTCAATGTTAAAAAAACATGCTGTGTTGATTGTTACTGTTAAGTTGATTCTTAACGTTTAAGAAAGACCCTATGTCAATCCTTAATGTTAAAAACATACCCTCAGTCAATTCTAAACGCATGGTCAAAGTTTCATGTAATATTGGCTCTTAGACAGCTGCAACAGAAGTTACCTAATATGGATCTAAATTCTTTGCATAAGCATGTATAGCATCTGATTTAGGTAGTGTTGTAAGCAAGCAATGAAGACCCAGTAGCTCCTACAGGAGCTGTCTGATATGAGTCTATATTGTTATAATGCTGTAATTCATCTGAAAGTTCTGACACTGCAAGTATTTGAACAGCATGGCCTACCCATGTACGAATAGTATTTAGAGCTCTTTATAATGTCTGATTCATGCTAATGTAGTAGCAAACAGTGTAGACCCTGTAGTTTGATTTGGGTCTACACTCTTTGCCTAAGAATACCTGTCCAATACTTACAAATTACAAATTTGGAATCTGTAACTGATAAGGTATAGGAGATATGCTCCGGACAAGCTTTTAGTAAAATCAAGGTCAAAGGTCAAGGGCACATTGACCTGAAAATTGTATGCAACACTCCGCCATTCTAAGATGAACTCACACACCAAATTTGGAATCCGTAGCTGGTAAGGTATAGGAGATATGCTCTGGACAAGCTTTTTGTATCTAGTAAGGTATAGGAGATATGCTCCGGACTGTAAAATTGAGGTAAAAGGTCAAGGTCAATGTCAGTGATCTGAAAATGGTACACGACTCTCCGCCATCCCAAGATGAACTCACAAACCAAATTTGGAATCCGTAGCTGGTAAGGTATAGGGGAAATGCTCCAGACAAGCTTTGTGTAAAATCGAGGTCAAAGGTCAAGGTCACAGTGACCAGAAAATGATATGCGACACTCCGCCATCCCAAGATAAACTCACACACCAAATTTGGAATCCGTAGCTGGTAAGGTATAGGAGATATTCTCTGGACAACCTTTTTGTAAAATCGAGGTCGATGGTCAAGGTCACAGTGACCTGAAAATGGTACGCGACACTCCTCCATCCCAAGATGAACTCACACACCAAATTTGGAATCCGTAGCTGGAAAGGAGATATGCTTCGGACAAGCTTTTTGCAAAATCGAGGTCAAAGGTCAAGGTCACAGTGACCTGAAAATGGTACGAGACACTCTGCCATCCCAAGATGATCTCACACACCAAATTTGGAATCCATAGCTGGTAAGGTATAGGAGATATGCTCCGGACAAGCTTTTTTGTAAAACCTGTCAAAGGTCAAGGTCACAGTGAACTGAAAATGGTACGCAACACTTAGCAATCCCAAGATGAACTCACACACCAAATTTGGAATCCGTAGCTGGTAAGGTATAGGAGATATACTCCGGACAAGCTTTTTGCAGCTGGTAAGATATAAGCTTTTTGTAAAATCGAGGTCAAAGGTCAAGGTCACAGTGACCTGAAAATGGAACGCGACACTCCGCCATCCCAAGATGAACTCACATACTAAATTTTGAATCTGTAGCTGGTAAGGAATAGGAGATATGCTCTGGACAAGCTTTTTATAAAATCGAGGTTAAAGGTCAAGGTCAAGGTCACAGTGACCTGAAAATGGTACGCGACACTCCTTCATCCCAAGATGAACTCACACACCAAATTTGGAATCCTTAGCTGGTAAGGTATAGGAGATATACTTCTGGACAAGCTATTTGTAGCTGGTATACAAGGTATAAGCTTTTTTTAAAATCGAGGTCAAAGGTCAAGGTCAAAGGTCAAGGTCACAGGGACCTGGAAATGGTATGCGACACTCCGCCATCCCAAGATGAACTCACACACCAAATTTGGAATCCGTAGCTGGTAAGGTATAGGAAATATGCTCCAGACAAGCTTTTTGTAAAATCAAGGTCAAAGGTCAAGGTCACAGTGACCTGAAAATGGTACGCGACAGTCACACTCTGCCATCTCAAGCTGATCTCACACACCAAATTTGGAATCCGTATCTAGTAAGGTATAGGAGATATGCTCTGGACAAGCTTTATGTAAAATCGGTCAAAGGTCAAGGTGATCTGAAAATGGTACGCGACACTCCTTCATCCCAAGATGAACTCACACACCAAATTTGGAATCCTTAGCTGGTAAGGTATAGGAGATATACTCCGGACAAGCTTTTTGTAGCTGGTAAGGTATAAGCTTTTTTTAAAATCGAGGTCAAAGGTCAAGGTCAAGGTCACAGGGACCTGGAAATGGTACACGACACTCCGCCATCCCAAGATGAACTCACACACCAAATTTGGAATCCGTAGCTGGTAAGGTATAGAAGATATGCTTCGGACAAGCTTTTTGTAAAATCAAGGTCAAAGGTCAAGGTCACAGTGACATGAAAATGGTACGCGATACTCTGCCATCCCAAGATGAACTCACACACCCAATTTGGTATCTGTAGCTGATGTGACAAAGGAAATATACTCTGGACAAAAGGTACACACACCCACACACACCCACACACACACCCACGCACGGTGCGATCACTATATGCCGCCAAAGCCTAGCTTTGGGGGCATAATAAGTACATGTACCGTCATAGTCATACGTTATTCTTACGGGAGTAATTCGAGAAATAGTCAGCTGTGGATAATTAATTAATTTTAATTATGATATGTTACATTATGATATTCAATATAGATATTATTATTTGAAATTGTTTGCTTATTCAAGATATTAATTATTTGCTTAATAATTGTTACTCCGCAAATGTGTTACTTTAATCTGTATTGACTAATTACCGGTAAGTCAGTTTGCAAATTGATGTCATTGATCTACAGTGCTATCTTTAATTAATTGTAATTACATGTATTTGTATTAAAGGATTAAAACTGATTAATTACTGAATTGCAAATGATGTCATTGATCTAGTGCTACCTTTATTATGTGTAAACAATTAGTTTAAAGGATTACACAATCTCTATCTCGAATCTGTTTAGTTCACGAGATGTTAGCAATTGAATATTGCAAGCAGTATTAACCTTTAGCATGCTATGGGTGGATGAGTGAATACCTATGCAAACAGTTTGGATCCAGATTAAAAGCCAAGTAACTCTGTGTCTCATCAGGATCCAAAGTGTTTGACCAGCAGGCTAAAGGTTAAAGCTTTTACTAAGCGCTCTCTATTAAATCATTCATTATGAACCTGCTACGTTTGTGAGATATAAATGAAGTCCAACAAATTTAATGAGCTGAAATAAAAAGAAAAGTAGATATGAAAATACATCATATATTGGTTAAAAACATAGAGTGTCATCGACTACCATAAGAATAGTGTATGGCGGTACTATATCTGTTATTATAAAACTTCTATAAGAATAGTGGCTGAGGCTATTATTACAGTACCGTATGAATTTTTTGTCAGTTTTTAATCATATCGCGAGTATACTCTATGCAGAGTGATGCGATTAATGAAGATGGTGATGATGAATAGTCACTGCCTTTATCAAAACGTTCATTTACCGAACTCATGGGGTAGGATAAAGCCAAATTCGGATCATTGAAAATACTTTACTCTTAGTCTATCTCCTGATATAGGTGGGAAGTGTGGGCGTTTGCTCTGTGAGGGTTGGTTGTCATTTTGTTCTGTGTCCATAGCTGTTGTCGTTGGTTCAGCAGCTGTGTCTTGTATCTTTCGTTTCCTAGTTTTTCTCTTTACTGACACAAATTCTGTATCTCTTGTCTCTGATTCTGCCATTTTACTTGTATCAAATAAATAAAAAATGATCTCTACTGTAGTACAACTGTGTCAGAACCACTCAAGATTTTAAAAACGAAATGATTGCACAACTTTTTACGGACTTTAATATTTCAGCATGTTTAGTGTTTTTACCGGAAGTCCAAAAGACCGGAAATGTGTTACTTAGACTGGTAATCGGTCTTTGTTTTAAGGATAGTATAAATTACGGACTCCCTCTATCGCTCTAGTCTGATATGGATTACCTGTCCTGTTTTTATAACGTGTTAATATCGTATATTTACCTTTCGATGTTAACATCTTGCGTCCATTTTTAAACAAACTGCTAGGGAATTCTATGTAAAATATGGTTACATATACATTCATAAATCGTTATTAATACATAAGTTTGCCATTTCTTGCAAATGTTTTCATCTCCAGACTCTACACTACCCTTCAACATTTCGCCAGACTGCAGTCTGAAAAAGGCGAAACAGCAATCTGTCATACAAGACATATCAATTTGATACTGCTTTTTAATTTATGATAAAAACACTTATAAATATACTCAACAATTTTTTTAAGGTACTTTTCCCATAGGGCTTATGCAATGACCCTACAACTAAGACTTTGGCACCCTGTATTTGCCATATACATAAATGAATTTCGACAACATTTACAGGAAGTATTGTCAAAATGTCAAACTACAGATCCCAGTGAGATTGAGTTATGCCAAGGTCCTATAGGCATCCATGGAATGAAAAAACGAAAATTGGGAATTTCTGAAATTCTAAAATAAAATCAATTTAATTTTACTCTTATCTGTAATACCAATGTAGCCGGGTAGAGATTATGGTGAAATAAGTTGGTAGGCCTTTTTCACCATGTTACACCAATAAACATGTCGATAATTGGTATGTCAAACATTTTGGTAAACCTTTCCATGTTCTATTATTTCCAATATTGGTATGCTTTCTCCACGGAAGTGCGTAAAACTCCCGCAGGTATAATTTTCATTTGCATCCATTAATTGAAACTCTAACAATAATTCCTGCAGATTTCGTTTGGTTTAAGCGACATTGTTGAACAATATGAAGTACAAAAGTTGTGTAGTGGATACATTGAGCCCTATGGGAAACTAACCAGTGACCCTTAAATTATTTTGTTGAGTATATATGCAGAATGTTTTTCTGATAAAATTCAAGGTATTCTAATACTAATAGGACTTCTAATACTTGACCAGACTCTACCCGACTTAGGTCGGCCACTACCGTGTTACCGGGGTAATATTTACCGGGTGTTTCAAGCTACAGCTGCAAACATATTAAATAATGTTATTTAACAGCATAGTGATCGTGAAAATGCACCTAATCGTTTTGAAAAGCCTCCGGACTCTATCAGACTCCACCGGACTCTACCAGACTCTGTTTAGTACTGTTGAAGTGCGACGGGGGGACCAGACTACTGTCGACCTTGGTTTTGCTTTGCCTTGTTAGCAATGCAAAACCAGATCAGTTGTCAACTTGTCACACTGAAAGGGTGGTGTCTATTAGGTTATTATTTTGCCATACTAGTCAGGAAAACAGAATATGAACTGATGGTTGGCGGAACATTATGTTTTGTTTTCGTATCTGGAATATTAAAGAGGAAGTCCCTGCAATGAATGCATATTTTCAATAATATAATAAAACTTGGTATTTGTTATGTTCATTAGATATTATGAAGATTGTCAATTGGAACTTATATCGAACAAGATGTGTTTGTGAAACACTATGCCCCCAACATGACGTTTGATATTGATGTTGACCTTGACCTAAATATAAGTCACCCCTAAAACTGTTCGCCTCCACAAGTTACACATGCATGCCAAGTTTGAAGTATGTATGTTCAATGAGGACAAAGTTATAGCCAATCTAAATTTGACACGCAATTTGACATTTGACCTTGATGTATGACATTGACCTTAATAAGTCAACCCTAAAAATGTTTGCCTCTATAAGTTTCACATGCATGCCAAGTTTGAAGTATGTATGTGCAATGGCTACATAATTATCGCCAACGTTAAAGTTGGGGGACAAACCAACCAACCAACCAACCAAAACGCCAAAAACAACTAACAAATAGACAGACAGACAAAGCAAAAACAATATTGCGGGGGTATAACAATGCCCCTGTGATACAAAATAAACCAATTTCATCAATACTACAAGCAAGGTTTTACGCAAGCGTAAAAACAGGACAGAAGAAAAATATCACTTAGTAATTTGTTTTTAAAAGTAAAAAGTACCTAGTTATAGTCTACTTTCAGTCCGCAAATTATATATGGTAGAATAACATTATTTGTACATAAAAACTTTCGTTAGAATAGACATTGCTTCTCTTTAACAACTAGTTTTAATTGTATGTTAAAACTATACTTGTACAGTAACACTTAATGTAAAGAAGAAATATGTAGGTACTTTTTTTGATAATCGTATATATGTAATCACTCAGACTAAGGTTGCTAAATCATGCAAAAAGAAATGTACTCATCGGATGAACTATTCTTTTCACATCTGTTTGAAAAACTATCTTGCACAGAAAACAAATGTCTAGTCTGTATATCGAATTTTTAAGACATTGTTTTTGGTTAATTAGTTCGAATTTAAATGTATTATGTACTGCTTTTTATGAAACTTTTCATAAAATAAGCTGTCATAAAGTAACGAATGTTTATATAAACAAGTAAAGCAGGCTTTTATGTACAAATGCATATCAAATATCATATCAAGCATTATGAACTGTAAATGAACTTGATTTATTTCCAACCTGTACTTTTAACTTTACTGAGCCTCATTTGGGTGAAAATAATGTTTAAATTCCCGTTTGTCGTTATAAAAACCATTGGCTAAAAATAGACAAGTCATTGAAGACAATAGAAAATGAGTCTGGTGCATGAAAATCGTGCACAAGACAACTTGATTAACCTTTATCATGCCCTAATGATCTGCTAGTATAGGTAAACAACGAGCCGTGAGCCGTGAATGTACTTTACATGTTGGTACGTTCCACGATTTATGGGGTGTCGGCATTGCTGCAGTCCATCTAACTAAGTTTGTATGGACTGAAAAGGGGAAAATCACGATTTTCTCATGCATAAAGTTTGCTATCGATATGCTGACAGAATGCTGATACCCCCCCCCCCCCCCAAAAAAAAAAAAAAGAAAAAAAAAGAAGAAGAAGTGGACTGTGCTGATTGTTACGGTTCACTGCTCGTCGTTTACTTATAGCAGCTATGTAGCTTCACGTTTACGGTGCTACTAAACAGAGTCTGGTAGAGTCCGGTAGAGTCTGGTAGAGTCCGGTAGAGTCTGGTAGAGTCCGGTAGAGTCTGGAGGCCTTTTAAGTGCAAATTAAAGATTATAATGCTGTTATATATAACATTATTTTGTATGTTTGAAGCTATAGTAGTTAATATCCATTAAAAAATGATCGTATATTAGCTTGAAAACACCCGATAAAATTTACCGGGTCACGCAGTAATGGCCGCCCTACGTCGGATAGAGTCGTATACTTAGGGTTCGATACTAACAATTTGAGTCCAATTATTCACAAATTGCTACACAATTTTATGTGAAATATGGTTGCAGATACATCTCTACCTTGTTATCAATACATTAATTCGCTTAATTTTGCAAATGTTGGCCTAAAACTCCCGTTTTCATCTCCAGACACTACCGGTACCCTCCGACTTTTCGCCAATCTGAAAAAGGCGAAACAACAATCTTGTCATACAATACATGTATATCATTGCCATACTGCCTTTGAAATTATAATAAAATCACTTATTAATGTATGTAAAATGTTTTCCGATAAAAAGGGGGAAATCTAATACCATATAGACTTCTAAAACTAGAACAGACTCTATCCGACGTAGGTCGGCCATTACCGTGTGACCCCGGTAATATTTACAGGGAGTTTTCAAGCTATTATATGCTCATTTATTAACGGATGTTAATTACTATTGCTGCAAACATACAAAATAGTGCTATATAACAGCATTATAATCTTTAAATTGCACTTAAACTTCTAAAAAGGCCTCCAGACTCTACCGGACTCTACCAGACTCTACCGGACTCTACCAGACTCTGTTTAGTAGCACCCCACGTTTACAGAACAGGATCAATTGCATTGAATAACAACAGGAAATGAGGAATTTCCAACTAAGACCAATAACAACCAGTTTTAACTACAAGTACACTAACGAGAGGGTCGACGTCATGGGAAGGGCTCAATGTAACGAAGATTTAGTTTTCTTTGAATGTTGTGAATTTTTTTCTCTGTGTTAGTTTTGTCCGTGTTTGTTATTTGAAACATACGTCAAGTCAAGTCAAGTCAAGTAAATTTTATTTAAATAGAGTCGGATAACACAATCTCTATAGAGCTTTTAACACCAACTATCTACATAAATAATGTGACATATATGATAATGAAAAGTTACAAAGTACTTATCAAACACTGGTATAAATAAGCTATAAACAGTTTTATGATGACAATCTAAGATCTAGCCATGCAAAAGCAAATAAAACGCAAGCGCAAATTCATGCAAGCATAGTTTGGCAGGTAGATTAAGATATACAGGGCGTGCAATAGCAACACAAGGAATAGTAAAGGACATTCAGTTATACAGCAGTAAAATCTTCATATATGCTATTCTGCAGACATCCAGTCACAGAGGTGATTACAAAAATACGCCCTGATTTACCAGTTAGCTTGGGTTAGCTTTGGTGGTCCAGTTCTTTGGACTTCTCGTAAATTTTACATCCTCTCTCTTTGGTCACTGGAAGAATTGCTTGCTTCTTTCCATGAATTTTATTTCATACTCGCTTTCATCTAAACCGATAATTTCCCAATATACCAATTTCCCTCATAAATAGCCCCCACCCATTCTCCAACAGAATGTTTTAGTTCCCCTTGCTCTGCTTCATTGGAATTTAGCGTAATATCGGAGTACCGCTGGATCCCGGATTCTATGCCCTGTCTACTCTAGAATTACACATGCCCGTATTCTTCGCGTCGGTCGAAACCGGTCAACGAATTCCAATATGGAGGAGTGAAAGCCAGAAGGCTTAACACTGTGCAACAGATAGATGTATTTCATGGTGTGTGTCGTTTAAACTTTAGTGAAAGTATTGAAAAGGTGAATAATTTGAAGTGTTTATGTTAAATTGGTTGTTTAATGAACTATATATAAACCCAAATGTCTGAACGGTATTGGTACACCTTAGTATCCATGGAAATTATGTCAACTAATATTATCGAAACAATAACATTGATCGATATATAGTGATCGGCCTATGTAAGGCATCTCTAATAGCCTTGCTGTTGGGTTAACCCTTAAGCAACATGGTTAGAGTTTCGGACTTGTAGTCCAGAGGTCCGGGGTTCGAATCTCAGTAGAGGCCAGTAATTTACTTTTCCTTCCTTAGAATTATCGCTACTTCAGATACATTATTTAAAGTCGAATCTGTCACCATTGTGTACCACAGCTGGTTAAAAATCGAGGTTCGGTCACGGTTTGAACTCATACCCTCTGGTGTAGGGTAGTGCCATTGTCTATCTATCTATGTCATAATGTGTATCCACTGCTTAAAGATTCGAACTGGAGATCACTAGAACACGGGAGAATAGATTTTCGCTTTATAATGTTTTATAAAATATATCATAACATTGTAGCAATCACACTCCCACCATACATTCACACACCTACACGCATTACCCGACACATGCATCCACTTTCCCTCAGGCTAATCCAAGTAAGATCAGATTACCATAAGTTCTCCTTTTACCCCCATTGTATCAGGTTATGGAATCAGCTTCCTTGTGACATTGCTACCCTCTCTGATCTGGATCAGTTCAAAAGAGCAGTAGTAAACATCCAGTACTAGTCTTGAGAGCAATGTTTTTAACCTACCCTTTTACTCTTCCTACACTCAGTAACATTTTAAACCCGACACTTATTCTTAAGCTTCACCCTACCTGACAGTATCAATTGCCAGGTTTCTTAAACTCTCACTTTTACTTACTAATACTCCGACATGCACTTTCCTGACTGTAACACTCGAAAGCGGGGTAGTCAGTAACCGAAGATAGATAGATAGATAGACACTGCCAACACCTTTTATGTCACAATAGATCTGTTACAGGCAGGGTGATGGTGCACATCGGAAGCATTAATAGATTTAAAAGGGAGCTGTATGAAAGAATATGTGGAGCACTTTTAGAATCTGTCCGCACCTATTTTTAACATTTTATATCACTAACCCTGACCTTCACCCTAAGTCTAACCCTAATCATAATCTTGACCCTAATCCTAACCCTGGTATCTAAAATGAATATTTAATGGATTAAACTTGAAATTAGTAATTTTAGGTGCAGACAGATTTTAAAGTCTAACTGAATATGTTAGACTGGTTTTTTTTTTGTAAAAATGTTAAGTTATGTGAGAAAAGAAGATGATATTAAAAAGGATAAAACAATGATTTACTTGCAATTGAATGCCAACAACAGCCTGTTTGAATAGTCAAGATCAGGAAGGGTGGCTATGTTTGTGGGAAGTTGGTTCCACAAGATCATGTTATAGGGGGAAAAGAGTACTTTTGATAATCTGTAGCTACTGATACTAACTTGCCTTTAAAGGCGATGGAATGCATATGTTGTGTTTTCTATTTGTTTTCCTAACTGGTGTTTGTAGTAGATGTTTGTGTTTAGTGTATGTACATGTATATAAGATGGTAGGCTGATAGCTACTAAGTTGTGGTATATTCTATAAACATAATAAGTCTAGCGTCTAATCTGAGATGTTTGAGAGACCACCAGCCAAGTTTGTCCTGCAGTTTTGAAACACTGGTTACTCACCGTACTGCTCATCTCTTGACCCAGATTATCACCACAAATATGATAAAATCCAGAATATGACACATTACTGGTACGTTTTGTGCCATTTTTTATTAGCTTAATTGTCTGGTTTTGGAGAAAAAAATCGAGCTATTGTGATCACTGGGTCGTAGGCGTTGTCCTAGACAATGGCATCAGCGTGCAAAAACTTTAATGTAACTGATTAATAAAAAAGTATAAGAGGTATCAACATAAAACTTTATAGGTTGGTAGATCTCTTTGCAGTGGACAAGCACCAAATCAGACGAGTGTTGGCGCCGCACATGACTCTTGTTTATATCACTGAGAGCCCAGTTTTGGTTGCTTGTCTGTTGCATTGATTTTTATTCCATGTGAGGTATCCCCTAACTTGGAACCATTGATATAGATTTCAATATTTGAGATGTTTATGTGAACAAATAAGTTTCTAGAATTATCCAAATAGAATCTTCTAGAATAAAAACAAACTGTTGATGTCAACAATTTTGCTTCCAGAACTTTCGATGTTTGTATATACATGTATGTTTGTATTTGTAAATGACTATTTTTAGGGACACACATTATTATTATTAGTGTTTAATGATACCTTCATACATAACTGGTATTACACAGGAGTTTTTCACAACAATCAAAGAACATTGCCAGACACACAAGTAACTGTGCATTTGACAAATTTACAGTAAAAATATGATTTTTTTAAAATTTCATTGGATATCATATTTTTGTAACTGTTTGAAGATGTTTCGTGTTTTTGACAGAATAATTCATTATAATGATGGAGAAGACAGGCAGCAAAAAGAAGGGAGCAAGTGGTAGAGGGGCAAGTGGCAGGAGCAGCCAATCCAAGTCTGTTGAAGGTTCAAGTAGAGTCTCTAGTGCAAACTCTGTGACTAGTTCTCAGTCTACTTTGCAGTCCCAGTCTGGAGAGTTCAGTGGAGTAGGACTTGACCTTGCAAGTATAACTGGAGTAAGTAGAGCATCTTTTTTTCATTAACCTGATTAGTTAATCCTATAGTCCATACATACACCTTTCAGTTTCTATGCCTTTGAAAACGTGATAGCCTGAGATCAAGGTCCCTGCTTATAAAGCTTTTTAGTTGAGTCTGAGTTCGTTCTCAAGCTTTTGATTGGTCAGATTTGAGTTCTCAAGCTTTTGAATGGTCAGATTTGAGCCAAAAGCTCAAATCTGACCAATCAAAAACTTGAGAACGAACTCAGACTCAACTAAATGTTTTATAAGCATGGACCCAGATGGCTGCTGTTGGAGCCGTCAGACCAGGGTCTGTTGTGTTTGCTTATCGTATACTAAAAATCTGAGTTTCTGCCTAAGCCAAAAGGTCCTCTGTTTTTTGCCATAATTAAAATGAATCTTATTAATATTCATGATGTTATTTTTATGTCCCAACTTTAACATTGGCAATACCATTGTAGCCATTGCACATGATACTTTAAACTTGGCATGCATGTACAACTTATGGAGGTGAACATGTTTAGGGGTGACTTATTAATCCTTTCCCTCATATAAACGCCTTTTCATGCATTTGCAAACAGAGTAGACCCAGATCAGATGGCTCCTAGAGGAGCCATCTGCTCAGGGTCTGCTCTGCTTGCTTTTGACATGATATAGATCAGATTCTACAGTTTTTGTCAAAGCAAAATATCCCCTTGAAATGTTTACTTTATAAAAATTTAGCTAATGAATATTCATGTTGTCATTATTTCTTACATGAATACTGAACAGGGAAAGGGTTAAGGTCACAATCATATCGAGGGCTTGGTGCAAAACTATTCTAACTCCTTCACTTTGTGAAGGAGTTAGAATAGTTTTGCACCAAGCCCTCGATATATCAAAGTCAAAGGTAAAATTATGGGTCAAATTTATATTGGCTATAATTGGGGACATAGTGTTTCTTTAAACACATCTTGTTTCTTACATAAATATTCATGGAGTAAAGAGTTACATGTAAATGCAATGTGTCTATAAATGGAACATTTTAGATGTCTGGAATAAAGTGATAGTAAGGTGTGGAAATAATTTGTGAATAATCAGTTAAAATTGTGAAAGTTTGAGGTTAAATTAGCCACATTGCTAATGTTATTTGCCTGTATTTCAGATAAATTCATGCATGTTTTAGTTCTGTATTCATTGTAACTGGTGTTCTGATGGATTCCATGAGGTGTTCTAATTTGTTCCTTGCGGATTTACGATAGGGCAATAATATTTTTTGTTCTAGAACAAGAACTTACAAATGGCAATGTAAACCATTATTATTGATTCACAAGTGTATTTTATGATATAAGCTATTTGAAAAAATCTTCCAAACTGCATTATTTCAACAGTAATGAGATATTTAAACAAATGTGATATTTATAGACAGCTTATCTTTAAAGCTTTTCCGGTGAGCTTATCCCAGTCCCAGTTTACTCGAAGTTAGCTACATTATGCCTTCAATGTACATTGTAATTTATTATACATATATTTAAGATGAGAGAAACTAATTTAATGTTGTTCGCTACTAAGCACATTTTAACCATTTTTTTCTGATATAAACATTTTTCAATCATTTGCTAACAGAGTAGACCCAGATCAGGGTCAGCTCTGTTTGCTTATGAAATTATTTACAGTACAACCCCTCTAATGCGACCACCTAAAAGAGGTATAATATGGGTGGTAGAGGCAGGTGGTAGCTTAATGTAGTACAAAAGTAATGCAGAAAGCATCCAGTGGAGCTTTCTGCATTACTTTTGTCCTTTATTAAGCAACCACCTGCTTATAAAGACACCCATCTTTATTCGTTAAGTGGTTGCATTAGAGGGGTTCTACTGTAGATCTGATCATACATTTTTTGTCTTAGCCAACAATTCCCTATTATTTTTTACCTACAAACATAAAGTTAATGAATATTCTTATACATGTAGTGATCAATTCATACTACACGTATATCTTCATTAGGGAAAGGGTAAACATGAAAATGATTTGTCAAACATATTTTGCATGGAAAATAATTTTCCAATATAGACTTTTGTCCAATAGTTATTTTTCATGACATTGTGTTTTATTTAAGTTTTGACACAATGTTTTCCCCTATAACTTGTTTTAGGGCTATGATTTGAGAGCTCATCTAAGACAGATCCTGACTTTTTCTGATGATGATCTTGCTGACTCCTCTGAGGATGACTTTAGTCTGGAAAGCTATGATGAGCAGGATCTTGAGAATGAAGTGGATGAAGAGCTACAGAAGCTCATGTCAACCAACAAAGAGTCAGAGGGTCAACCACCCACGCCAAAACCAACAAACCAGAATAACTCACAGGCGCTGGTGCCTATCACAGGTAGGTTATAATGTACATACAACTTCAGTTATATATTAACCCTTTCCCTGTTCAATATTCATGTAAGAAATAATGACATCATGAATATTTATAAGATTATTTTTTTTATAATATCAACTTTTCATGGGAATTTTTGCTTTGACAAAAACTGTAGAATAAGATCTATATCATGTCAAAAGCAAACAGAGCAGACCCTGATCAGACGGCTCCTATAGGAGCCGTCTGATCTGGGTCTACTCTGTTTGCAAATGTGTGAAAAGGCGTTTATATGAGGCAAACATAAAGTCATCTGCTTTAGTTTTCAAAATAATTTTTTATTTCTTTCCAAAAGCAGTGTCAGAGTGTCAAACCATCTGGATTCTTACTGGACCAAATGTTTTTGACAACATCATTTCAAATTCACACACATTTTGAAAAAGTGAACTTGTTTGGTGTACAATGACTAAAAACTATCCCCATCTTTTGATACCTTTGCAAACAGAGTAGACTCAGATCAGGCAGCTCCTGTAGGAGTCTTCTGATCATGGTATTTCTGTATTGCTTATGTATGTGATTCTGCAATTCCTGATATGGTCCAAAGAGGTCCTTTCTTCATGTTAATTAATTCAGTTACTTTACTTTTAATTTAGTTTAAAAAAAATTTCAATGGTGTGAGTAATTTTGAGTACGAATGATTTGTTTACATGGACACTGGTTACATGTTACTACTATACCGGTTAGGGTTACTATAACGCCAAATGAAATTAAGTATCATGGACAATTGAAATTTATCATGGAAAAATCATGGAATTTTAGTGCTGGAAGTCTGTACGCACCCTGTGAAAGGAATTATTCAGTTTTAAAAATCTGTGCCATTATAAAAATTAGCTTTTAATTATTCATGATGCCAGTATTTCTTACATGAATATTCAACAGGGAAAGGGTAAGTGCAGTAGGTAATATAGAAAAGCTCGTATGAGAACTTGATGCATAACTTTAGACCTGCAATAAGCAACTACCTATCTTAAACCTCCCAGAAATCAACATATTTTGAGTGGTTGTTGTAGTGAAGTTTTACTGTATTTCTCTTGTGTTTACAGAGGAGGATGACATTGACAGTGAAGACGAAAGGGAGATAATGAAAGAGATTAAAAATGAGATAACCAACAATATAAGACAAGAGATGAAGTCAGAGCTGGAACTCTACAAAGCAAAGCGAGAGAAATTGGAGAGAGATGCAGGAAAGTAGAGTTTTACCTGTATCACATAAACTAGCATCTGCTCAGTTTCAGCCCCCATTTTTAATCTTTATCCTGCTTTAAACAGTTTTTGACACCTTTGCAGATGGAGTCTTCTGATTAAGGTCAGCTCTGTTTGCTTATGGAATAAAGATCTGAATTTACAGTTTTTGCCAAAGCTAAAATTCTTTTGAAATTTTACATTATTAAAATTGTTTGAGTGTTTGACTTAATTAGACTGCGTGTTTGAAAAGAAATTGACGAACCAATAAATTTCAGAATTGTAGCAGATGACAATTAAAAGCATGCAAAAGTTATTACTTTCTGTAAATAATAAAAAAAAATGATGTAAGTGTATACACTATTAACCCATTACCTCATATGCTATTTTTAGATACAACCTCTGAATAAATCTACCGAAAAGGAGCATTTACTACAGAAAGTTTTTTTTTTTTAATTGTGTAGTATTGAAACAATTGTGATAAATAGAGCATTTGCTCACAATGGTTTCAAAAAGTGACATTTACATCTAGGCGTCAAAAGGCGTCAATATGAGGGAATGGGTTAACCCTTTTAATACAAGAAACAAGTTTTTTTGCAACCAGTGTAGACTCAGATCAGAGGGCTCCTCTTGGAGCCCTCTGATCAGGGTCTGCACTGTTTGTTATTCAGAATCCTCTTATGAATTATAAGGTTTTATACTGAATGAGATCTACCTTTAATCCTTTCACTGTTTCAGTAATAAATAATGTCATCATGAATATTTATCAGCTGATTTTTAATAATGATTTATGAACACATGCTTTTTTTTATTGGCAGAAAATGTAAATTCAGATCTGTATAATTTCATAAGCAAACAGAGAAGACCCTGATCAGATGACTCCTATAGAACCAATCTGATCTGGGTCTACTTTGTTTTCAAATGTATGTAGATGTGTTTATACGAAGGAAAGGGTTAACAGTGATGGGCTGTTCTAAAATTCAGCATTGAGATGATTAAATCAAATTTGAGAACTTTTTGGAGTTCATTCCATAACAATAGAACAAGGGGCCATGGCCCTTTGTTAAACAAAAGAAAATAACAAAAGGATTAGCTCTGCGTTCTGATTTGTTGGCATGTCCGTCAGTCCTTCAACAATTTTGTTGTTACTCGATAACTCAAATAGTACTTGACATACTGGTTTCATATTGAAAGCATATGCTTAGTATCATCAGAGGAAGAAGTCTATAGTTTTTAGGTTAAATCAGATAGCTATGTCTAGAGTTATCTGCCCTTGATTCATCAAAAATGCCATCAACTTTTGTCAGCACTTTTGATATGACGTGATAACTCAAACAGTATTTCACATATGGGTTTCATAGTAAGGGCATAATTTCTTAGTATCATCAGAGTAAGACACCTACAGTTTTTGGGTTGAATGAGATTAATTTGTCTAGAGTTATCTGCCCTTGATTCATCAAAAATGCCATCAACTTTTGTCAACACTTTTGATGTGATGCGATAACTCAAATAGAACTTCACATATTGGTTTATAATTGAGGGCATATTCTTAGTATCATCAGAGGAAGACGTCTGTAGTTTTTAGGTTGAATCAGACTGCTATGTCTAGAGATATCTGCCCTTAATTCATCAAAAATGCCATAAATTTTTGTTAACACTTTTGTTGTGACATGATAACTAAAATAGCACTTCACATATTTGGTTCATATTAAGGGCATATGCTTAGTATTATGAGAGGAAGACACCTTAGTTTTTGGGTTGAATGGGATCACCATGTCAAGAGTTATCTGCCCTCGATTTATCAAAAATGCCATATTCAACAAAAGATCATCTGCAGGGCCCTCTCTTACTGAGTCAGTTTTCTAGTTCAGTATTACATCTAGGTCTACACAACATTTGCAATATGACACCAAATAAGTTAATGGCCCATCAGCATACAAACTATTTGACACCAAGACACTGTTTGTTTTAAAAGAAACGGAGAAAAATTAGAATCGTAATTTTTTTCAGACGAACGTTACTAAACGGTTAACCTTTTATACCATGAATATTCATGTTGGAAATTATGACATCATGAATATTAATTAGATTAACTTTTAGAAAGGCATTTTAACCCATGAAAATTTTGCCAAAGCAGAAACTATAGAATGAGATGTATGTTATTCCATAAGTAAATAGAGCAGACCCTGGTCAGACGGCTTTTATAGGAACTGTCTGATATGGATCTACTCTGTTTGCAAAGATATAGAAAGGTGTATTTATTGAGTAAAGGGTGAAGGAGTTAATTTTCTGTTCCGTTTGAATTTAAACAGGGGGCAAACCTGCAGGGGGAGAAGGTGAGAACAAAGATGCCCAGCATTCAGACTTGGATGAGCTGGAGCCTAAGTTGAGAGATGCCATCATCAAGATGAGGAAGCTTGATAAAGTCTTGATGAAGAGAGTCAGAAGAGAGAAGGAAGTAAAGCGAGACAGGATACTTCTGGAGAGAAGGTTAGAAAGATCATTGTATCAGAAATTATAACAAATATTGAATGGTAACTTTGTTAGTTTACCTGACACAAAGTGCAATAGTGCTGTGTGGGGGATTGTCTAGATGCTGCTTTGTTCATCTATCCATCAATCTCTGGTTTGTCAATTGCATATCTAAAAAACAATAACCCATTCCCTCATATACTCAGTAGTCACATTTTTACACCTTTGCAAACAGAATAGACTCAGATCAGATGGTTCCTTTAGGAGCCGTCAGATCAGGATCTGCTCTGTTTGCCATAGTCAAAAAGTTCTCGTGCTCATGATACCATTATAAAATTGATTCAATTGATATTTCATCATTCATTATATCTTGCATGAATGTTGATTATATTTATAGGTTACCCATTACAGTACCATGTCTGTTGATTTTTACCTGTTACTTGATGAATATTCATGCGAGACTCACTCATTATGAATATTAAGTTAAGACATGTACTAAAATGAAAAATAAGGAAATGTATTGTCATGGCAGACAGTAGAGCGAGATCTGTAACATGTAAGCAAACAGAGTACACCATGATTAGGCACCTCCTATAGATTCTGGTCTACTCTGTATGCAAAAGTGTAAAAAGAGGGGAATCTAAAGTAAAGGGTAGCAGATTAGATTGTTTTACTGTACTTCAGGATTAGGCGAGAGCTGGAAGACCTTCATAAGGAGGGAAAGGAGGAATATAAGGAGGTGCAGAACAATGAACAGAAATTCCTGGCCCTTGAACTGCCTGCTAGACATAATGAAGGTAATGCATTTTATATGATAGTCTCTAACGTTACAACAGGTTTGAATGACTCTCAATGACATCAGTCTTTGAATTGATAGCAGGAAATAAGTCAACTGGCTCTCCACAAAAAAGCAGACTCAGATGAGAGAGCTCCTGGAGGAACCCTCTGATCATGTTCTGTACAGTTTGTCTTTTAAACATTTTTTCAACTAAGTTTATGATTTCATACTATATGACTGTTAAGATTAAACAATGAATAAACAATTCTCTTTGGAAAAAAAGATCACAGTTTATAGATTAATCATATTCAAAATATTTGATATATCCTATTAAATTACTCAAAGTAATCAAACAATTTTTCCTCTCCATTGATTAACCCATTCCCTCATAGGCTATTTTTAGATCCAACACCTTTAAATGAGTCTACCGAAAAGGAGCATTTACTAGAGAAAAGGACAATTTTTAGAATTGTGTAGTTCTGAATCCATTGTGATAAATTTATTTATCACAATGGTTTCAAAACGTGACTTTTGCAGAGGCGTAGAAAGGCGTATTTATGGAGGAAAGGGTTAATAAAGCTGTATAGTCAACTTGTCACCATTCTGATAGCATTAAAATAGACTGACATACATGTAGTAGCAAATAGTGTAGACCCTGATCAAACTGCTCCTTCTGGAGCAGTTTGATCTGGGTCTGCACTGTTTGTCTAAGTTTGTCTGTCCAAATTGTTGGGGTATGCCTCTGCATAGAAATAATAGTCAGTTTTATGCCTTTGCAAATAGACTAGACCCAGATAAGACATCTCTTGTAGATGCTGCTTGCTCAGAGTCTGCTCTGTTGCTAACATGTTACATAGATCTAATGCTCTGTTTGCCAATGCCCGAAATTCCTCATTTTATATTTTTGTAAATTAATCCTTTTCCATAAGTAAAAATCTTTCATGCCTTTGCAAATGCAGTGGACCCAGATCAGACAGCTCCTGTAGGAGCTGTCTGATCAGGGTCTGCTCTGTTTGCATGTAAAATTATAATAGATCTAACTCTACAGTTACTTTCAACACCAAACTATCCTGTGTACCTATATCATAATAAAAATCCAGCTAATAAATATTCATGATGTCATTATTTGTTACACGAATGTTAACTCTTTCCCTGTTCTATGTTTATTTCAAATTTGAATACCTACTGAATATTCATAGACAAAATAGCCATAAATGCTCTGTTTGCAAATGCATGAAAAGGCGTTTATATGAGGGAAAGGGTTAAACAGGGAAAGGGTTAATAGTCATAATGGGCAGGGCATTGCATGGATATTCATCAAGTAAAGGGGTTCTCTTCAAACACAGTAGAATATGAGTCTTCCAGTCGTATGCTTGAGTCTTTAACCATTTCCCTGTTTAATATTCATGCAGGGAATAATGACATCATGGATATTTATAAGCTGAATTTTTATAATGGCATATTAACACAGTATGTTTTGGCTCAGGCAGAAACTGTAGAATCAGATCTATATTATACCATTAGCAAACAGAGTGAGACCAAACCCTGATCAGACGGCTCCTATGAGCCATCTGATCTAGGTCTACTCTGTTTGTAAATGAAGGAAAGAGTTAACCTGGCATTGCATTTACATGAAACTGAGATCAGCATTTCAAGCTGATAGACTTGTACATAAACTATTTCTATTACCAATGCTTTCACCAAAAACTGTTGTGTTGTTTCAGAGGGATTTGTAGATAACTATGACACAGTTGTATCAGCTGCATTGCCTGGTGTTGATCTGTCAGACACAGTGCAGTATTTGTTGCATATTAAAGATGACAAAAGGCTAAATGGCAGTAAAGGAACAAAGAAGAAAACATTGAAAAATAGTCAAAACCAAACTGATATTGAAAATGTTCATGATACTGTAATAAATGAATTAGCTGATGCCAGTAAAGTAACCAAGAAAAAATCATTGAGACATAGTCAAAATAAAACTGACAATGAAACTGTCCATGATACTGTTATAGAGGAATTAGCTGATGTCAGTAAAGTAACCAAGAAGAAATCATTGGGACATAGTCAAAATAAAACTGACAATGAAACTGTCCATGATGTCGTTATAGAGGAATTAGTTGATGTCAGTAAAGATGATAATACTGTCAGAAGTTTTAGTATTGTACATTTAGAAGTAAATGAGACCATGGATATAAGCATGAATAGCATCCAAGCTAAAATTCCAGATGCATATGATGAACATTTTGATACTGATGTTAAAGCTGAAACTTCTATTTCTAAAATTGATGTTGAAAATTCCTATGCTAAAATCAAGGCTGAAAAATCTGATGCCAAAATGAAAAATGAAAATTCAAATGCTGAAAGTAAGGCTAAAATTTCTGATGCTAAAATAAAGCCTGAAAACTCTGATATTGGCGTAAAGACAAAAAAAAAGTTTTATGATGCAAAGTATGAAAATCTTGAGGATACTGTGAAGGCTAATACTCCCAGTGAGACATTGTTTGAAATTAGAAAACTAGTTGGGGCAAATGATTGTACTGTTAGTTCAACAAATCAACAAAATAGAATTTCTGAATCAAGTTACTCTTTGAAAAATGCATGTGATGTTAAACTGGATCTGACTGATCTGGATACACCAGGCAAAGCTGTGGGTTGGGCAAGCAATACCCATATCTCAGGTGACCTTGACATTGTAATTTTAATGTGTAGAAAGAGGAAATCACCAATGTGTTTTTTTATCACTTGTATTGTTTGTCATGGCATGAAAATTTCCAGCCAGTTGCATGTTTTATTTCAGGGTTCACAAAATTCATTTAGATTTAAAATTTATAATTGCTTCATAGGAAGAGGATCTAGGTCCTGTTTTGAAAGAAACCCTGTATCTTTGACCTATCTTTTTAACCCTTTTCTCCATATACATGTATACACCTTTCTATGCCTTTACAAACAGAGTAGACCAAGATCAGACAGCTGAAGGAGCTGTCTGATCAGGGTCTGCTCTGTTTGCTTATAATATAATACAGATCTGATTCTACAGTTTCTGCCATGGCCAGAATTTCCTGTCTTCGTGTACCATTATAAAAAAAATATCTTGCTCATATTCATAGTGTCATTATTTCCTGGTGTAAGGGGTTAAGCCTTTACCTGATTAATATTCATATAAGAAATAATGACATCATAAATATTGATTTAAGACATTTTATAATGGCATATGAATACAGGAAGTTTTCCCTATGGCATAAACTGTGGAATCAGATCTACAGTAAAACCTCTCTACAACAGCCACTAAATCGTGTTAATTAATTGGTATTTAAGGGCAGGTGGTTGCTTAAAGCAAGATGGAAGTAAAACAGAATGCTACTATAGGAGCGTTCAGTTTTACTCTCAACATGCTTTAACTAGTTAAAGCAGCTACCTTCCTTTAACACAAAATACTTGATGTAATTTAGTGGCCGTTATAGAGAGATTTTACTGTATATCAGTTCATAAACAACAGGACATACCCTGATTAGACAGCTCTTACAAGAGCCATCTGATTTAGGTCTGGTACTCAAAAAGGGAGATTATCAAATAAAGCGTTACAATTCTGTTAGCTTTTGTCTTAGCTTTCCTGTTGTCTACAAAAGTTGCCATTTGCTTCGACTCTTAACCCTTTACCTGTTCAGTATTCATGTAAGAAATAAGGAAATCATGAATATTTATTAGATTATTTTTTATAATGGCATATGAACACAGGACATTTTGACTCAAGTAGGAACTGTGCATTGAGATATATGTTATACTGTAAGCAAATAGAGCAGACCCTGATCAGATGGCTCCTATAGGAGTAATCTGATCTGGGTCTACTCTTATTGCAAATGCAAATAATGCATGGAAAATTGTTTATATGAAGGAAAGGGTTAAAGTCAATATTTTTCAATTTCTTCTCAATATTATGTTATCCAGAAGATAAAACAGTTTATATCTTGTACAGCAAACTTTGCCTGGGATATAATACAGTAGAACCCCTCTAATGCGACCACTAAATGAATAACCATAGCTGCCTTTATAAGCAGGTGGTTGCTTAATACAGGGCAAAAGTAATGCAGAAAGCTCCTCTAGGAGCTTTCTGCATTACATTTGTCCTGCATTAAGCTACCACCTGTATATGGCACCCAGAATTATACCTCTTTTAGGTGGTCGCATTAGCGGGGTTTTACTGTACATTCTCCACTAGAAAGCACATAGTTAACAACAAATACTGGTTAAGTAAACAGAAGAGAAAATTTGATTGTTGTCTTCACTGTTTAACATGTATTAGTTACATTAAAACCTCATTAATTTGACACCTAATTTTCCCTGTTGCATATTCATGTAAGAAACAATGACATCACATTTATTAGCAGAATTTTTTATAATGGCATATATACATAGGATTGTTTGGTATTGGTAGAATATATAGAGTCAGATCTATTATAATTTTATTAGCAAACAGAGCCAATATCCTACAGGACCCATCTGATCTAGGTCTTCTCTGTTTGCAAAGATGTGAAAAGTGTTTATATGAACCATTAACTCTTTCTTTCATATAAATGTGTATTCATGCATTTGCAAAGAGAGTAGACACAGATCAGACGGCTCCTATAGCAGCCAACTATTTTGTCCATGAATATTCAGTATGTATTGAAATTTGGAATAAATATAGAACAGGGAAAAGGTTAAAGAAGAACTGAAAAAAACGAAAACGTTTTAGACTTAGAAAGTTCCCATTGTTTCTGCATGATTTTCACCCTGTACTAAGCTGTCACCTGTCTTAAAAACTGATAATGATACTAACATGAGTGTTAAAATTAATGAGGTTTTAATCTATGTTTAGTGCGCATTATTTTTTTGTCAGTTTAACAGAGAAAAATCTGTGAATTCAGTGTAGTTGTAACTTTATGTGGATTATTCCTTTTTAACTCACTGCACGCTAATGGCGAAACTGTGATTACTTATGCAAACAGTTTGGATCCAGATGAGATGCCGCATAATACAGCATCTCATCAGGATCCTAACTGTTTGTCACCATGACCATATTTTTGCAAAGAAATGAGAGAAAGTTTATTTTAAGAATTGAAGCAGACGACAAATGTTGCTGATGAAAAATTACTTAGCATGCAAAGAGTTATTTTAAGTGAAATTACATAGAACTTGAGTAGTTATATGAAACAGCATCAACCCTGTACTCCATAAATATGTATGTAAGACATAATAACATCATGAATATTAATAGCATGATTTCTTTATAATGGCATATGGACACAGAAAGTTTTGACCGTAGCAGAAACTGTAGAATAAGATTTATATTATTCTTTAAGCAAACAGATTTGCTATTAAATCTGAAGTTCATTAGTTGTAACGATTACTAATGGTGATTTTGTTGTTTGTTACAGGCGTCACAGTTCCAGATGAGTTCACAGGAGAGGAGGTGTTTGCGACTCAACTTAATGAAGATGACTATCCTGGCCTCCGGCCACACAGGGACAACAGGAGCAAGTCAAGAAAAAGTAAGAAATAGAATTAAGATAGTAGTAATTATTAATTATGTAATAAATAGATGGAAAATAAATTTATGTATCCCTCCCCACCATGTGACATATTGATTTTGTACTTCTGTCTGTTGATCTGTCTGTCTGTCACAAAGTTTGTCTGCATTTCTTAAAATATCTGGGAAGATTTCAATACAACTAAACAGTAGTGATCACCATGAAGGCTAGTTGTGCATATCTCCAGGATGATCTGGTTTGATTATTTTTCACAGAGTTATGTACCCTTGAATGATAAACAGTTGTTTAAAAATAATTTGTTCATCAGGCTTAAGGTTAAGTGTGTAACTTATTTCTGTGATTCAGGTAAGGGTAGTTCTACTGGACAAGCTGATGGTGACTCAGAGGAAGGCTCACAGGTAGATGACAGAGAGTCAAGGGATGACAGTAGCTCAGTAACAAGTGGAAGTGTTCACAGTAGGAAGAATCGAAGGAAAAAAGACTTCATCAAACGGAATAAAGAGGTTTGTTTGAGTTTGCTATATCTATCGTTAGACTGAAGATATTATGTTATGGTACTGGCCTTCTGTTAGCTTGTCCTTGTCCATTTATCCATCTGTTTTGTCCAAGTTTTCTGGGCTTTCTCCAGTTGCTAAACTCTGTGTTAAAAGTTATTTTTCTGGACTCTTTATTACATCTGACTCACTTGTTCTAGGGGTTATGGCCCTTTATTAAAAAAATGTTTATTGTTGTATATGCTACTGTTTGCAGTTCTCTTGTTTTCTTGTTTATAAGTACAATAAAGATATAGAATTGCTAGATAAGAAAGACTTTAGAAAGCATGGATAGATTGCTTCCTGTTAGATATTCTTTTATGCTTCGACAGTTTGATTCTGATGTATAAATGCTAGAAATGAAATATTGCAAGTTAACAAATATGAACAGCAACTTTTAGATTGCTGTTTAGGTATTATTAAAAACTAAAAAACTTTAACAGGAAAATAGATTCTGTTTACTGTTGAAAACCCATGTTGTTTTGTTTGTTTCAGCTTGCCGCTGATGCCAGTAACCTAATAGCTATGACGGATGAAGAGAAGAAGAGGCTAGAGGGGCTATTGGGCGATGTGGACACAATCCCAGACATACCAGAAGCTCCAGGAATGCTGGTATGTCACTGTACAGAAAATCTATGCAGATTAACCCTTTACTTCATATAAACACCTAGTCATGCTTTTGCGAACAGAACAGACCAAGATCAGACAGCTCCTATAGGAGCTGTCTGATGAGGGTAGGCTCTATATGATTATGGAATTATATAGATATGATTCCACAGTTTTTGTCTAAAACTTCTTTTGAATAATTTACTTTATAGATATTAAGTTAATGAATATTTATGAAGTGAATGATTCATGAATAAATGCTCGTTAGGCAAAGGGTTAACCCTTTCTGAAATAGCCCAGGTGGAATAACCCATCATTGTTAACACTTTCCTCCATATATACGCCCTTCTACGCCTCTGTAATAGTCACCTCTTGAAACCATTGTGATAAATAGAGCATTTGCTCCATAGGAGCAAATGCTCTATTTATCACAATGGTTTCAATACTAAACAGTTCTAACTTTTGCCTAAATGCTCCTTTTCTGTAGATTTATTCAAAGATGTTGGGTCTAAAAATAGCTTATGAGGGGAAAGGGTTAATTACTTTCAATGACTATACACAAGTTGACTTTCTGATTACTGTAATTTATCTCCACTCAGTATGAAAGGCTTAAGCCGGTTAAGGTCCAGACTGCGGCGGAAAACCCAGAGAATGCTTTATTGATTCCTAAAGGAACTGGACTGCGGCTCACCGATGCTATAATACCATTCCATTCTCCTCACCCTTCCCTGCCTCCCCGGAAGTTGTCCTCGCGTGGAGGTGGCCCAGCGTTCGAATTTAACCACTGTGACCGGGTGTTAATTATTAAAATTCTCATAGCATCATTTGACTGCCTCCATGGAAGATCCTCTCATGGAGTTGGACCAGCGTTAGAATTTAACCACCGGACCAGGTCACATTCATGGATCGGCCAGCAGCCAGTTCCCTTTATCTGCTCTTCAAGCTTCCAAATTCATTCCTCCCCTTTAGCTAGAAAAATATGGATATTTCACTCTTAAACATTGCTTTGGAATCATCTATATGAATTGTATTAGTTATAAAATTTAAGTTTTATGCCATTCTCCGGAATTTTCCGCCGCAACTGAACAGTACTAGGGTTAATTCCCTTAGTGTGGTTTTGTTTTGTTTGGAATGGCATACCACGTCCAGGTCTGGACTGGCGACGAAAATTAGGGCCAAAATTTAGTCTTGGACAGTCTTGTTGTCTGTGAGACCCCCGGCAAGCTGTGCACACATGGTCATATTTGCAGCCTCTGAAAGTGCAGCCAAAGTTTGAATTGAAGTCAAAACATGGCCGGATCGGCCTAGAAGTTTGACCAATAGGTCTCTGAGGGACCACAGATGGCGCTTGTGATGCTGGAAAAGTCATCGCACGCAACCAAAGGTCAGCATTGATCTTTGCCCAAGACTGTGGCCGCACTGACTGACGCCGTCTAAAACTCTCATCATAAGCCACCCAAGCCAAACTGCCCATAGAACGAGTTTCTGCCTCCCTTATTATGGCCATGTATTGAAGAAGGTCTATGGCTGTCTCAGGTGATTTTTGGATCATAATTGCCGAAAAAACTAAAAAGGCATCTGTCCAGTCCCGAATGTTATTTAGCGATTTTGGAGTTTTCTTCTTCAACTCGAGCTCCCCCCTCTCGTTGACAACGAATGTTGATGCAGTGGTCTGATCAACATCCCTCTTCAGGAGAAGGGATGAGTTAATGAATTCGCCTGCCCAAATTTTATTGACAACATCCTGCGACACGTGAATTGTTAACGAGTCGTCAACACAAAGGAATGCTGAAGCGTGTAACTCGAAAGGGACAGACTCGCTCGATGGGCGTAGAAAATGATTGGTATTGGTGGTATTAAATGGAAATAACGACTGAAAAGGTGTATCTATTCTATTACCACTACCGGCCTCGTCAGAGGCTAAATGAATTATCTCGGCCGGTTGTTGCCGGTCTACTTCCCTATCTCCTCCTCCCTGCATAGCGCTGCTATCTGACGTTGCCGAAGACCTGGTGTAAGGCCTTCCCCTACCGCTGGCTGCCCTCCTTGCTCGTCCTCGCCGTGGCATAACGTAGATGAATTCGATTTTAAATGGAAATTTTGACTTGATCTAAATGGAGGACGGCGCCTTCGAAATTTTCTAAACCGGAAGTGAGAGGATAAAACTTTTACTGGACCTAGGGCCGCATTAAGAATGCGGCACAACTGTCACCGAGAGATTGGATTAAGTACGAACCATCCCAAATATTTCTGGCTTAGAAATAAATTGGTCTATTTAAATCAATAGACTGTATTATCTTTAAATGTCTTTGTAACAGAGTAGACCAAGCTCATGTAGGAGCAATCTGATCTGGGTCTGCTGTGTTTTGCTGATGAAATTATATAGATATGATTCTGCAGTTTCTGCCATGCCAAAATTTCTTGTGTTTATTTGTTGTTATAAAAAGAAATGCAATTGATATTCATGATGTCATTACTATTTTACATAAATGCATATATTCACGGAGTAAAGTGTTGAGATTTTACCTTATCACAATGGTTTCAAACTACAAAATTCTAAAAATGTTCCTTTTCTCTAGTTAATGCTCCTTTTCGGTAGACTTATTCAAAGAGGTTGTATCTAAAAATAGCATATGAGGTAATGGGTTAAAGATGATTCTAAAGAGTGGTCAGAATATACTCTTTGGTAGAGAGTTAAAGGAGGTATTCTTGAAAATGTTTTAATTGACACATCTTATCTGAGGAACTGTAAAGGGTAAAAGGCCATAATCCAATTTTCTACAATGACAAATAATGTCCTTTAGAAAATACCCTTTAATCCAAATAGACAAGAGAGGATATCGGTTTGCAATTCTCATGTTTTTTTATATGAACAGTACGCTTTCTTTATTTTCAGGATGAAAGCAATCCATTCCAGTTAGCCATCAAGCCAGGCGAAGGATTTGTACCTGACAATGAAGAGTTGCGTACCCTGACCTCCATAGATTCCCGCCTCAAAGATCTTATGCCTCCTGAAGACTATGAATCAATCGCTTCCTCATCAATGAGTCATGTCCCTAAGGTAGAGTCCTATTTGGTCAGGCGCTTCAAAAAAAAGTGAACAATAGCCAGCTTGCTTTTAGAACAATTATCCTGCATGGTGATTTTTGTTGTAATGTGAAACTCTTAGCATGTTTTAGATAATTCATTACAATTTTGTGAAAATGTTTGAGCTTAATGTGACACCAAGTAACACAGCATCTCACCATGGTCAAAGAGTTTCGCACTCTGAATGCGTGTGGAATTTATTGCATGCTAAATACAGTAGAACCTGTCTTAAGCAACCATTAAAAAGCAGTCTAAATATTGGTCTTTAGGACAGGTGATAGCTTAATGCAGGTCAAAAGTAATGCAGGAAGCTCCTATTGAAGCTTTCTGCATTACTTTTGCCCAGCATTAAGCAACCACCTGCTTTCAAGACTCCTATGTTTAATAAATGAATGATCACTTAAGACAAGTTCTACTGTAATTTCAAATAATTATTGTCTTCATTTTCATAAGCAAACAGAGTATGTACATGTATATTGAGATGGATATTTCTGACCTGTCTGGTAATGTGCTTTATGTTTTGTCTTCCATATGTAAACAACTTAAATGCCAGTGATATACAAATGTACATGTAAAGGAAATTTCCATTAGAACTATCTTAATTATCCTAAATACATGTATTCTGACACATAAAACGTTTTATAGGCAAATAGTACAGACCTTGATCATACTGCTTCTGAAGTAACAGTTTGATTAGGGTCTACTCTGTTTGATATTCTATACATTTGATTTACAGTGATTAAATGGTGATTATTTGACTTATATAACTGTACAAAACTTGTGGGCAAGGAAAACTTGGTGTTCAAATACTTAGGTAAATGACAGTTATCAGAAAGTCAATTAGTGTACAGTCATTGAAAGTAATTAATCCATTCCCTCATAGGCTATTTTTAGATCCAACCACTTTTAAAAAAAATACAGAAAAGGAGCATGAACTAGAAAAAAGGAAACTTTTAGAATTTTGTAGTTTGAAACCATTGTGATAAATAGAGCATTTGCTCCTATGGGAGCAAATGGTCTATTTATCACAATGGTTTCAATAGGTGATTTTTACAGAGGCGTAGAAGGGCGTATTTATGGAGGAAAGGTTAAGGACCAAGTGACAAGACAGATACTACATCATTCAACAAAACAATGTTCCTTGCACATACAATTTGTAGGGCTACAGTGGGACACAGGTTAATCCTTTGCCAAATGAACACACTTATACTTGAAATAATAACTGCATGAATATTCATTAACTTGATGTTTTGACTTTGACAAAAACTATTGGAATAGATCTATATTAATCAATAAACAAACCTCATGAATATTTATACAAGAACTCATGGCATCATGAATACCAATAAGAATACTTTTGATTCTAGCATATGAATACAGAAAGTTTTTGCTTTTGAAGAAACTGTAGAATCAGCTCTATATAATTTCATAAGCAAACAGAGCAGAGCCTGATCAGAGAGCCTACTCTGTTTGCAAAGACAAGAAAAGGTGCTACTATGAGGGAAAGGGTTAAGTGATACAGTCACTGGAAAAAACAAGGTCTAATATACAGTAAACCCAGTTTTATGACCACTTAGTGACTAAGCAAAAAAGTGGATGACTGCTTAACCCTTTACTCCATGAATATTCATGTCATAACTAATGACATCATGAATATTAATGAGAACTGTACACAGCAAATGGACACATGAAGTTTTGGCCATGACAGAAACTGTAGAATCATATCTATATTATAAGCAAACAGAGCAGAAACTGATTAGACAGCCATCTCATCTGGGGATACTCTGTTTGCATTGGTGTAGAAAGGCGTATTTATGGAGTAAAGGAACCTTTGTCCTGCATTAACCCTTTACTTGATATTCCTGCCTTTTCAAACAGAGTAGACCTAGATCAGACAGATCCTGTAGATAATGTCTAATCAGGGTCTGCTCTGTTTGCTTATATGTAATATCAGGTTCTTTACTGCTTGCTGTGACAATGCATTTCAGTATTTATAAAAATGAATTAATATCTATAATAGAAGGGCTTCTGGGTTGAATATTTGTTAAATGAGGGGTTAATTGATAGGAAAAGAAGTCTTTCTCTTAAGAAAACTTAAAACTTTTGGCTTTTTATCAGTGCTTCATACACTATTTGAAAACGGTTAAGATGTAAACCCTTTCCTTTATATAAATGCCTTTTTGAGCCTTTGCAAACAGAGTGATCTATATCAGACGGCTGATGTAGGAACCATCTGATCGAGGTCTACTCTGTTTGCTTATAAAATTATATAGATCTGATCCTTTATTATAGTTTTTGTCTAAGCCAATAATTCCTTTTTTAATTATTTACCTTTTTCATGGGAAATGATCAAGTCATACATTAATATGCATTAGGGAAAGGGTTAAACAGAAAAAAAATGCACCTTTCTTATTTATGTCGGTTATTTGATCAGCAATATTTTTTATATTTCTACATTGCATTATCAATATGGTTGTCAAACAGTCTTATACCTGAGTAACATGATCAGATGCCAAGTATTTTGTTGTCTGATCTGGATCAAAGCTGTTTGCAAATGTCTCTCAAGGTTCCATTACACTGTAAGGGATAAAAAGTTTTAAAGTTTGTTTTTTAACATTTGTGAAATGTTAAATGATATTGTCTTGTTATCCAATGACATTAAATATGTGATATTTTGAGCACCTGTGTCTGTTGTTTGTTAGTACCTCACTGATATGTTGTACCCTTGTTGTCTCACATCAGCACAAGCTCTTCATTGACACAAGCATCAGGCATGAAGTTGACTGGGAGCGCAGGGGAGAGAGGGCACTGTTCCAAAATGCGGAGCAAAGAGATTTGAATGACAGAATGGCTGCCATAGAATATGAACTTGCCAAACTTCATAATCCTGAGGAGACAGAGGTATTGTTTGAACAGAAGCAAAAGGAAAGATCACACAGTAGAAAGTAGAACTGTCTTAACACTTTACATGATGAATATTCATGTAAAAAATAACGACACTATGAATATTTATACCTTTGCTTCTCTAGGTGAAGTGGGGGCTTTGTACATGTAGGAATCGTGCAAATTCAATTGTCTTGTCCAATTTGTGTCTTGTCTACTTAATAGCATACTTAACCCTTCTCTTGCTGAATTTTAAAATACATGTCTCCTTCTTTACCCATGCCCTGTTGTATATTTACATATATCTTCACTGTGTACAAGTATTTCGCTGTGCAATCACTGCTGTGGAGTGCACTGGTTGCACAATCAACTTGTAAATAGTGCAGACCCTGATGAGACAGCTCCTGCAGGAGCTATCTCATCTGGGTCTTCACTATTTACAGGTAGGTATATTGACGTGAATAGCAAGCGAAGGGTTAATACTTTTGACCATTGCATTACCAAACTCAGTCAGTAGTTGCAAAGGAATAATACCTTAGCTGAGTTTGAAATCCAGCGATATTAAATCATTCAGTTATGAGTTATGGCCCATTGATAGCCAAAATTTTCAAAAAATGGTGTTGTCTCCTCAGTAACATGTAGACCCTTTGACCAGTCATTACCAAACTTGGTCAGTAGTTGCTCTGGTATAATATGTTGGCAGAGTCTGAAAACCTGCAATATACCATCATTTAATCAGGAATTGTGACACTTTGATGGTCCCTAAATAGGTTACTTAGGCATATCTTGTTTTTCCTGATAAAAATATTCAATATTGCTGACTGTAGGCTATCTTGAAATTTGAAAGTACCTTGTGGGGCAAATAGATTTTGCTGGATTTATTTGCTTCCCCCCCCCCCCCCCCCCCCCCCCTCCTTCTGATCAGATCGGGTGGCATATTGTTTTTGCCCTATCTGTCTGTCTTTTTGTTTGTCAGCAACTTTCACATTGGTCATAATTTTTGAACCAGTACAGATAGAGACTTGATATTTGGCATGCGTATGTATCTCATTAAGCAGCACATTTTGAGGGGTGACATGTCAAGGTCATCCTTCAAGGTCAGAGGTCAAATATATAGGTCAAATCACCGACTTTAACATTGGCCATAACTTTTGAACCAGTAGAGATAGAGACTTGATATTTGGCATGCATGTGTATCTCATGAAGCTGCACATTTTGAAGGGTGACATGTCAAGGTCACGATCATCCTTCTGGGTCAAAGGTCAAATTGTCTGTTTGTCAGTAACTTTAACATTGGTCATAAATTTTGAGCCATTACAGATAGAGACATGATATTTGGCATGCATATGTATCTCATAAAGCCGCACATTTTGAGAGGTGACATGTTACGGTCAAGGTCATCCTTCAAGGTCAGAGGTCAAATATATAGGTCTTATCACCGACTTTAACAATGGCAATAACTTTTGAACCAGTAGAGATAGAGACTTGATATTTGGCATGCATATGTATCTCATGAAGCTGCACATTTTGAGGGGTTACATGTCATGGTCATCCTTCAGGGTCAAATGTCAAATTGGGAGAGGTGATAGTGTTTCACAAACATATCTTGTTTTAATTCACAAATGTGGTTGTCATGATGAGACACAGTATGGGACATCCCCCCCCCCACCCCCACCCCCAACACCTGGATTCAACATGGCTAATTGATGGTCATACTTCTACATCATTTTCTGCATTTTCATGGCATTTCTGAAAATTGGATGGTGTTGCAGGGGTATTAATTACCGTCAGTATATGCTGTAGTTATAAACTGAATCTTTCTAATGGCATATGAACACAGGATGTTAAGTATAGTTAGAAACTGTAGAAACAGATTTGTATACTTTTATTTGCAAACAGAGCCAACCCTGATCACATGGCATTTACAATATATGAGGTAAAGGATGAACCAATAGATTTAAGAGGCATCTTATTGTGGGTCTTTAACCGTTTACTTCTTGAATATTCATTCAAGAAATAATGACATCGTGAATATACATGTATATTAATTTTAATAATGAACACAGGAATATTTGGTTATGGCAGAAACTGTAGAATCATAATTATCTATATTATTTCATAAGCAAACAGAGCAGAACACCCTTTCCCTGTTGTACACATGAATCTTTGGTATTGGTAGAAATTGTACAGTTACTGCCATGGTCAAAACTTCCTTTGTCCATTGGTCATCATAAAAAATCAGGACAAGTTGACAATATATAAATATTCATAAAGTCATAGGTTTAAAGCAGATGGCTACCAAGTGTAGGGCAATAAATGTAGAAACATATTTTTGGGAAGCTGCATTTGTTTACCTCCAATTCCCTCATGTTGACGTCTTTATGCGATTGAAAACAGAGTAGCCCAGATCAGATGGCTCCTATAGGAGCCGTCTGTTTACGATCTGACTACAGTTTCTACCAATACCAGTCATTCATATGTACATACATGTATACCATTATAACAATTCATCTACTAAATATTCATGATGTCATTATTTCTTATATGAATATTGAACAGGAAAGAGTTAACCTTAACACAGTAGTGTACAGGTAAATAATTGACTGTATTTCCAAAAGGTTGGGATCTAAATAAGATTCGCAGATATTGAACATCACATGAGAATCTAAACTATTTCACATGTATGTATACTAGAGCTATAGATAAAGGTGCATATTCAGATACTAAAATTGTCATTTCTCTTCCAAACCCTGTGTTGTGACCACTCTTTAGAGTCGTCTCTTGGTGAAGAAATAAAGGCGTTTTTCTTAATTCATTCCCTCACATAAACATTTTTTTACGCCTTTGCAAACAGAGAAGACCAAAATCAGATGGCTCCTGTAGGAGCAGTCTGATCAGGGTCTGCCCTGTTTGCTTATGAAATTATAATAGATTTAACTCTATAGTTTCTACCAATATAAAAAAATATCCTTTGTACATATACCAACATAAAAATTCATCTAATAAATATTCATTATGTCATTATTAGAAACATGTACATTTGTATATGAATACTAAACATTGAAAGGGTTTATTATTTTTTATTTACTATTCAGACTGACAAGCTAAGGTAAACAAATCAGACAGTAGAAGCAAGATCTACATCATTTACAACTTTGATATACAGTTATCAAAATGGTACCAAATTCACTATGCTGCCTTTGCAACATGTGGACAGCAGAGAATGGGTATCTCACTATTTAGGATAAAAACATGACGTAGTAAAAAAACTAGTATTATTGGGATGTTAGGGAGGAAGCTGACAGTAATATCTTCAGTGTGACAACATGTGGGGGTTCGGGGAGAATGGGCAGAAGCAACAAATAAAAGTGCCTTCTCAGATACTAAAATCGTCATTTCTCCACCAAACCCTATGTTGCGACTTCTCTTTAAAACCATCTTGAAGAGAAGAGTGGTCACAACATAGGATTTGGTGGAGAAATAAAGAAGTTATTAATGAAAATGTTTTGATGTACACATCTTATCTGGACCTCAGATGGGTATTTTAATATTAAGGATAATTGCTGTATGTGCTATGTTCAGGAGGAAGCTGATGGTATTATGTTCATTGTGTCAGACTAATTTTTGGCTTCATTTGCAGTTGGACACACCACGGTTGGATGAGGATCAACTCCAAGACCTGATAGATCAGTGTGTGACCTCACTGTCTCATACCTCCATGTCACGGCTGACACTGAACTCTGACTCACGGACATCTTTTGCTGACACGGAATCAATCATTAGCCATGACACTACTGTAGATAATACCCCAAGGTTTGTGTTTTATCAATGATCATTGACAAGTAGTTTTCATACAGCTGAAATCACAATCTTTTGCAGCACTTAATAATGTTTTACGCAATGAAAATTGTGGGGGCATTCTAAAAGTAATGGCAGTAGTTGTTGGTTTTTGTTTCCTCACTCTCTTATCTAGAAGTGGCTATTTGAGACATTCAGAGCACTTTCCTTTGGACTATGCAAGCATTTTAAGCCAACTAGCATTTTTCTGGCATTCTCTTTTAGTATACTCTCTGATATTAAAGAGCACTCTTCTTTGGACTGTACAAGTGTTTTAAGCAAACTGGCCCTTCAGAATATGCACTTTTCTAGCATTCTTTTAGTACAGTAAAACCTCTCTATAATGGCCACTAAATAATGTTAATTAGTTGATATTTAGGGCAGGTGGCTGCTTGAAGCAAGGTGAAAGTACAACAGAATGCTCCTGTAGGAGCATTCTGTTTTACTTTCACCATGCTTGAAGCAGTCACCTGCCTTTAACACAAAATACTTGATGTAATTTAGTGGTCGTTATAAAGAGGTTTTACTGTATATTGTTTATTTCTGGTAAAGAGCACTTACAGAAGCACCATACAGTAAAACATCTCTAAACTGGACATTGACTGTAGTATAAATATTTGCCTTGGAGACAGGTGGCAGCTTAATGCAGGATGAAAGTCATGCAGAAAGCTTCTTGAGGACTTTCACCCTGCATTAAGCAGCCACCTGCCTTAAAGTATCTAAATTCTTCTCTACTAGATTTCTGGTTTAGAGTGGTTTTACTGTACATTTCCTTGCTTTGTCCCATAGATGGGACTAAATGAATAAGTTAATTTTTCCCTTTCTCTGCTGAATATTCATGTAGGAAATAATGACATCCTGATTATTTATTGTCTGAAGTTTCATAATGGCATAAATACACAGAATGTTTTTATTTCATAAGCAAACAGAGCAGACCCTGATTAGATGCCTCCTACAGGAGCCTTCTGATCTGGATCTACTCTGTTTGCAAAGTCATGAAAAAGGGTTTATTTTTTATGTAAAAGGTTAAATGTCACAAGAGAGATATCTAGGCTATGTCGGATGTGACAAAACCTGAACATGATTTTCTTTTTCTCTTTGTACTTTGGCTTAGATGTGAGCAGGAGACATTATCATTCAACAGATCTCTTGTTAGTCAGTAGTGTATTTTCCAGCATGCACTACCTTGTAAATATTTAAATTGCTTTCAATATCAGAAATTTTGCAGACTAATTGAAGTCAAAATTTGGTAATTAGCCAATCTGTTCCACTGTACATCATATTTTTTCTTCTGAAGACTTTACAGTGCAGGTACCTTTTACTGATATTGGCCTCATCTTTGATTCTGGTTATTATATGTTTTAAAAACATATAAATGCCTCTTAGCACATTTGCAAACAGAGTAGACCCAGATCAATCTGATCAGTGTCTGCTCAGTTTGCTACTGGAATTTGATATATGTGTTTTTGATTAGTGTCTAAAATGGCTACAATGTTCCACCTTCCATATTTCGTTTTAACTATTTTGTCCATGGATATTCAGTAGGTATTGAACTTTGGAGAAAAAATATAGAAAAGGGAAAGGGCTTACCCTTTACCTATAAGATTTCATAACACCATGAATATTAACTTATTGAATTGGTATAATGATTTATGAACACAAGATGTTTGGGCTACTACAGAAACTGTGCAATCAGAACTATAAATTCTAATAGCAAACAGAGTTGTCTGATCTGAGTCTACTCTGTTTGCAAAGGGGGTGACAATGCATCTCTATCATATAAAAGGTTAAAGAAAGAAAACCAGTCAAGCAACTACTTGCTATGAAAGTACATTATTTCCCTTATACTTGGGAATTCATGTCCTATAGACATGTTTATATCTATCTTTACAATATGGTTGGTGTTTGTATCAGGTCACCACGGTCTGCTAGACAGGAGATTTTGGACAACCCGCCTCACCTGCCTCCAGATGTGCTACAGAAACTGCTGGCAGAGGCCTATCACCCACTGTCCAAACAACTCTCTACACTAAAAGAAGTAGACAATGAAGGTGAGACTGGGATGAAATCGTTCTTAGTTTGATTGGGAGACTAGATTTGTAGACTGTTACTTGTAAAGAGACAATGCATTTAGATGTAATCATTGTCCTTGTCTGTCCATCCATACTTAATCTGTCCTAGAGGGCTGAGGCCATGATGAAAATGGGTACTCCGTCATTTGCCAATGGTATGAATCTACATCAGCGGTCCACATTTAAATGGGGTATCAGGTCAATGTCTACAGTCACTGGTCAGATTCAGCAGTTATTTGAAGTTTTTCAAACTATACACACATTTTCAGATACTACATTCTGAATGGGCGGCTGATCTTGGTCATATGTCTTATTGCCCAGTTTGGTATGATGCCGGTTATATGATCTTTTTTCACTGTATGTTTCAGAAGACGAGAGTACCCCTATACCTGCTGATGTTTGGAAACTGATATCAATGGAGAAAGTGGAGGAAAATGGTGTTAGTGAAGATACCCATACCAATTCACAGAGACTTAAAACTGTAACTGACTCTCAGTCAGATCAACAAAGTGCTAGGAATGGATTCAGACAATTTTCAAGAAATTCTTCAGCATCAAGTTTAGCAAGTGTTTCAGATCTTGGTAGGGAGTCAAGAGAGAGCCAAGTAGTCAAGTTGCCTGAAATAGACCCCACTGGCACACTAGTCACACAGGGTCCAAATAACCAACAATACTCTAATGAGAGACCTGAGAGTTCTGGCTCTGCCCGCCTACCTGTTCATACGGTCAGAAATAGTCTGTCAGACTCTAGAATTAGTAACAACAATTGTGATTCAAGGTTGGAAATAATGTCAATTGATGGTGAAATCATGAGTCCTCACCCACCACCAGCTAAGGAAAAAAGGGAGGGAAGTTCTGGAAAATCAAGAACAGTAACTCCTGCTAGCAGAGGGAATGTTACTTGAAATGTTACCATTCACATGTGGCTATAGTTAGTTGATATAAAATGTATGTTGGAGATACCTTGGTGCTACAGAACATTTATATGATTATACAGTGTTGTGATCGCATTTGAATATAGTCATTGGATTTAGTATCCATATGGAATGTGGTTCTTAACCCTTTCCTTCATATAAACGCATTTTCAGGCATTTGCAAACAGAGAAGACCCAGATCAGACAGCTCCTATAAGAGCTGTCTGATCAGGGTCTGCTCTGTTTGCTTATAAAATTTTATTTATCTGTTTCGTTAGTTTCTAAAATGGCTATAATGTTCAACCTTCCATATTTTATTATAACTATTTTGCCAATGAATATTCAGTAAAATGCAGTAGTAAATTTTGACGATTTTTTTGGACGAAATTTTGGGTTAACCCTTTACCTGTTCGGTATTCATAGAAGAAATAATGACAACATGAATATTTATTGGTTGAATTTTATATTGTAAAATTTTCAAGGGAATCTTTTTCTTCAACAAAATCAAATGTATATAATGTCATAAGCAATTAGGGCAGACACTGTTCAGAGGACTCGTACAGGATCTGAGTCTACTCTTTTTGCAAATGCGTGAAAAAGTGTCTGTATGAGGGAAAGGGTTAATCTTTGGTCTGCTGAATGTTTTTTTCACTGGTAAAATTTTCATGTTATAAAAATACAAGCTACATTTACTGTGGCATATTAAGTACAGTCTGTCTGTTTCAGCGAGAAACTGGATTGCTTGGTGTCTCATTGAAATACAGACTGTCTGCAAAATCATGCCAGTTTGCCTGAAATAAACCTATGGCTAAAGATGTGACATTGTATAGTTATGTATGATATGCAAAGACTCCTTATTACATTTGGAACAGCTGTTTAGTAGGTTATATGAGAGTTAACCCATTCCCTCATAGGCTATTTTTAGATCCAACCTCTTTGAATAAATCTACCAAAATGGAGCATATACTAGAGAAAAGGATTTTATTTTTAGAATTGTGTAGTTTTGAAACCATTGTGATAAATAGAGCATTTGCTCCCATAGGAGCAAATGCTCTATTTATCACAATGGTTTCAACAGGTGACTTTTGAAGAGGCGTCAAAATGTGTCAATATGAGGGAAAGGGTTAAGAGATAAATTTGTCAGCACTTTGTTGTAACTCTTCTGCAAGTCAAAAACAAAACAGATTTTTCTCTTTCAAACATAGTTATTCTATTTTTATTCTCTGCCACTTAACATGAAAGAGATGCTTCCAGAATAGACTCAGGGTCCATGCTTATAAAGCTTTTAGTTGAGTCTGAGTTCGTTCTCAAGTTCTCAAGTCAAAAGCTTGAGAACTCGAATCTGACCAATCAAAAGCTTGAGAACGAACTCAGACTCAACTAAAAAGCTTTATCAGCATGGACCCAGATCTGATTAAGTTCTACTCTGTTTGCTTATGGACTAACATGAATCTTATTCTATTGTTTCTGCCATGGTCCGAACTTCCCCTGTCTATAATATCATAATAGAAGTCAGCTAATTAATATTCGTACACTCATTATTTCTTACATGAATATTCATCAGTTAAAAAACTTCTTTCTTCTGTGTATCACTTAACCTGTAGCCTACTGAGCAAATTAGTTTTACACTATTTTTCACCCACGTTTTAAGTTTTCAAGCTACTGTAAAACATGTTATATTCGCGTCATGATTATTTCGCGTAAACGTGATTTTGTATTAATTCGCGTCATGATGATTTCGCTACGGCGTCCATCTCGCTAAATTAACTTAACGGAAATAGACTTGTATAAAACTCTGCCGAACGCTGTAAAAAGGGCAAAGAATAAATTTCTGCCGAATGTATGTAACTGCCGTCGGCAATTTAGGGGGTATCAATCGATAATTTATAGCATGCGTTAAGGCCTGTGTTTACCAGTATTCAATTGTGTAATTGTTTTGAGAACTTTACCCAAAACTCGGATGTATGGCACAGCATGACACATCGGTCTACTGATGAAATGGTGGAAATGTAAGCAACAAAGTTACTACTCATTTATTACTTCGGGATCTAATTTGGATGAAACCTGTCTGCAAAAGAAATGGTTATCACGATTTGTCCATTATGAGGCTAAAGGTTAAATCAGTGCCCCTATTGAGACTTGGGCGGTAAACGTGTGAAAACAAATAGACAAATTTGTGTATACGTGTTGATCTGTTAAACGCTGCTTGGCATAAACCGGTATTAAATAGTCAAAATGAGTGAATTGTTTTTCACAAACACGTAGAGTCAAAACTATTTAAAAATTCCGTAATTGTACAAAAACAACCAGATGTTATCTACGACAATTTACCACTTGCCGTACATGTATACATGTATGTATATAAGAGTTACTTCCCTTTTCACGGATATCAATGAAGAATAGAAACATTCTTCCATTTTTCGGTCTGTATTTTTTATTTAAACACTTTTTTTGTTTACTAAACAAAATGTATGGAAGCGATACACTTCATCCAACATTTGTGTTGAACGAATAATGTTATTAATGCAGAAAACACATGGACGACGACGTGATAAATCTGACCATATTCCGGATATACCGATTTCGGACGTTACTCATTTTTATACTTGTTACCGATTTATTAGCGAAAATATTGAATTTGCGGGGCTACGCATTCGCGAATTAGCGCGAAATATATATTGTCGCTAATAAAACCTGTTTTACAGTATACAGTAAAATCTGTCCAAAGTGGCCATTGATTTATTGAAACATAAGAGTCTTGAAAAACAGGTGGTTGCTTAATGCATGTCAAAAGTAATGCAGAAAGGTCCTATAGTAGTTTTCTGTATTACTTTTGACCTGCATCAAGCTACCACCTGCCTTACAGACCCACAATTAGAGCTCTTTTTGATGACTGATTAAGGCAAGTTCTACTGTAATGCAATATTAAAGGATATCACACAGTTTGGACCCTGATGAGATGTCAAGTTACTAGGTGTCTCATCTGGATCCAAACTGTTTGCAAAGGTAATCATGGAATGCCAACCACAGACTAAAGATTAAAAAACACTGTATTAGTCTTGTACAGTTGGAGTCACTTTACTTCTGTATAAACTGGTGCACACTTGATTTTTATTACATAAATTATTATACTTTCTCTTTAACCCATTCCCTCATAGGCTGTTTTAAGATCCAACCTCTTTGGATAAATCTACCGAAAAGGAGCATAATTATACTAGAGAAAAGGATTTTTTAGAATTGTGTAGTTCTGAAACCATTGTGAAAAATTGAGCATTTGCTCCTTTGGAGCAAATGCTCTATTTATCTCAATGGTTTCAAAAAGTGACTTTTACAGAGGAATCAAAAAGAATCAGTATGAAGGAATGGGTTAAAAGTTCAACTCCACTGTGAGACAGTTTTAATCCTGATGACACATTCTCATTTGAATCCAATCCATTTTAATCCTTATCCAGCTTAGAAAAACAATGACTTTGCAAAACCTTCATCTGCAGTGATTTTTGCTTTCAATTTTCTCAAACTCCTTCATTATTCTCATCTGTATCCAAGCTATTTGCTGGTGGGTGTCAGATTGTACTGATTTTCCAATGCATTCTTAATATTAAGATACATGACCTTTTTAACCCTTTTCCATTTGAATATTCATGTAAGTAAATATTGACATCATGAATATTTATTTGCCGATTTTTTATAATGGCACAGAAATGTCTGGTATTGTTAGAAACTGTAGTGTCAGACCCATTTTAATTTCATAAGGACACAGAGCAGACCCTGATCAGATGGCTACTACAGAAGTCCATCCTACAGGAGCCATCTGATCTGGATCTACTCTGTTGCAAAGGTACAACAAATATTTTATATCAGGGAAAGGGTTAATGGCCAATTTAACAAGGTTTGAAGTGTAATACAGGAGTCACATCTTGGCTGCACAGTCCATGCCAAAGATGTGCAAAAGCTTCTGTCTTAGTTTGGCCAGATCCTACACATGATCATTATGACATGTAAAACTGTTTAACTCTTTTCTTCATACAAATGCTTTTTCACACATTTGCAAACAGAGTAGACCCAGATCAGACAACTCCTGTAGGAGCCGCCTGACCAGAGTATCCCATTCCCACTTAGGCTATTTTTAGACCCAACCTCTTTGAATAAATCTACCGAAAAGGAGCATAAACTGGAGTAAAGGAAAATTTAAAAATGTTGTAGTTTGAAACCACTGTGATAAATAGAGCATTTGCTCCTGTAGGAGCAAATGCTCTATTTATCACAATGGTTTCACAAAGTGACTTTTACAGAAGCATCAAAAGGTGTCAATATGCGGGAATGGGGGTATTCTCTGTTTCCCTATGAAATTATAATAGATCTGACTCTAAAGGTTCTACCAATACCAAAACTTCATGTGTTCAGCAAATAGCTAGTCATGATGTTATTAATTCTCACATGAAATTTCAACGCAAATGTTCTATTTATCACAATGGTTTCAGAACTAAAAAATCTAAAATTTTCCTTTTCTCTAGTTAATGCTCCTTTTGGGTAGATTTATTCAAAGAGGTTGGATCTGAAAATAGCGTATGAGGGAATGGGTTAACTAATGTGGTGTTATACAAGTATTAGCCTGTAGCCTGCTGTTGGTGAATTTTTCGTAATTTTGCAAATTGCCAATTCAGACAAGATGGTGAGTGAGTTGGTGTCTTCATTAGGATCAAAACTACTCAACACTACGATTTGTTTTTCAAAAGATGTGCAAGATAAATGAAGTGTGAAAACTGCAGTAGGTGACATGTTCTACAGACAAACATTTGCTAAGCAAGCTAAAGATTAATTCCCATCAAGTTCTTAGAATTGCTCATACATGTATCATGCTTTCTTTTACAATTTGTATTCACCTTAACTCTTTGCACACTAGCTGCAAAACCTTGATTAGCTATGCAAACAGTTTAGATCCAGATGAGATGCCACATAATGCAGCATCTCATCAGGATCCAAACTGTTTGACATTTTGACCATATTTTTGCAAAGAAAGGAGAGACATTTTATTTTAAGAATTGAAGCAGACGACAATTGTTGCAGATAAAAAATTACTTAGCATGCTGAGAGTTAAATGTTCACTAAACACTGTGTGCCACAAAACTTTCTGTTTGTACACTGACATATTTCCAACTCATTGTATATATGTTCATGTATTATTTAATTAACTGTGATATATTTGGCTTTGTATATTTGTACCATTTTCTGAGCTCCAGATATAAGGAGTATTTAACCCTTTACTCCTGAGACTATTTATGTAAGAAACAATGACGTCATGAATACTAACCCTTCTCTTGCTGAATTTTTTTAAAAAAAAATCTTCTTCTTTACCCATGCCCTGTTGTATAATTACATATATCTTCACTGTCTACAATTATTTCTCTGTGCAATCACTGCTGTGGAGTGCACTGGTTGCACAATCAACTTGTAAAAAGTGCAGACCCAGATGAGACAGCTCCTGCAGGAGCTGTCTCATCTGGGTCTTCACTATTTACAGGTAGGTATATTGACGTGAATAGCAAGCGAAGGGTTAATGGCATATTAGCACAGAAAATTTTGGCCATGGCAAAAAATGTAGTATCAAATCTATATACATGTAATTCCATAAGCAACAGAGCAGACACTGATCAGACAGCTCCTACAAGATCCCTCTGATCTGGGTCTACTCTGTTTGCAAAGGCATTATAGGGTTTAATTGTGGAGTAAAGGGTTAAGAGACCTTGGAAAAAGTTCATATATGTCTCTGCCAAAGCCTGTCTTGTTCATACTCATTACTATCATCTCTCTGAGGCTATAAGTGTTGATGATATAGGATACGACTTTAATAGAAATAAGACGTTTTGCTAAATCCTGTTATGTACATTTGTATATTTCTAGTTTTAAAAAGCGTTAATAATAAGCTTTAGTGAGGGATTGAAACTCTACTATGTTAACCTTTCACTCCATACAGATGCCTTTTGACACCTTTTACAAACAGAACAGACACAGACCAGGGTCTGCTCGGTTTGCTTTTGAAATAACATAAATCTGTTTCTATCATTCCGTCCATATCACAGATGTTGGTTACACTGTTGTGAATTCACACTACTACATGTCCAGAACTACTGTACCCTCATTTTCATGATAGATTTTTAACCCTTTCCTTGTTGAATATTTATGCAAGAAATAATATCTATTAACTTAATTGTTATAATGATGCATGTGCACAGGATTGTTTTGGTATTGATAGAAACTGTAGAGTCAGATCTGTTATAATTTCATAAGCAAACGGAGCTCTTACAGGAGCTGTCTGATCTGGGTCTACTTTGTTGCCTGAAAGAGCATTTGTATGATGGAAAGGGCTTTTTTTCAGAGCATTCTGCATTACTGTCATACAACCTGTCCAAAAGGCAGACATTTAGACCTTGTTCAAGATGTCACAGAATTTTTACTGTTTTATTATCTATAGTGTGGTACTTTGCTGGCAGCAGGTAGTTTGTGTGCTAACATTGGAGGGTATCCAACACCTGTATGGTTCATAGTACAGTAAAACCCCTCTATTGTGACCAACAAAAATGGTTCTGTTTCTGGGTCTTAAAGGCAGGTACTAGCTTAATGCAAGGTGAAAAATGTGGAGACAGCTCGCTCCTTCATGAGCTTTCTGCATTATTTTCATCCTGCATTAAGCACCACCTTCATTTTAAGACATTTGTGTTTATTTATAAATTGGTCACTTTAGAGGGGTTTTACTGTATAAGTTTCTTGTTATGTACAATACATTCCAAGCATCATGTGCTTTAATTAAATATTAAAATTTGTGCCAGTCTTGTTGTAATTTTTCCTAATACCCCCGTCACACTAGGCCACGTTCCCACTACGTCCTCAAAAATATGCCAGGACGCAGCGCGAACGTGTACAACGTAGCGAGGACGCAGAAGACACGGCTTTGCGCGTGGTATGGTCTTCATGGACGTGAAGGACGTGGGTGAACTTTGAACATGTTCAAAACTTACGTGGCGAGGACGTGGTCAAATCAGGACGTGGTAAGAACTTGGTAAGGTCATAGTAATGACGTAGCTAAAACCTAGTAAGAACCTCATTGACGCAATACACGCGTAGTGCAGACGTGGACGAGTGTGTGACGTTCGCATCACGTTGTCTCTAGGTTGTCACTACGTTCTTGCTACGTCCATCGGGTTCTCACTACGACCCTTCCACGCTAGTGTTGCGACAATGATACGTCCCTATTACATTTCAAAAGACCGCATTAGGTTCTTAGTACGTTCTACCGGTGCTTATCACGTCTAAGGTACGTTTGCAGCAGGCTCTAGCCACGACCATGCCACGTTCTGGTGGTCGAGTATAAAAACTTTATTCATTTCCCTTTCACTTCCATTTCAATATAGAATGGACAACCAAGAACTTCTCCAGCATGTTGCTGTATTGGCTGGACAACAGGCTCTTCTCGATGGACAGGTCACACTATTGCTTGTGAGAAGGAGAAGACGGAGAAGAAATAGAAGACAGCCCAGGTCTTGCTGGGTGCGGCCTTGGCTGTCAGCAGAAAGAAGGCTGCAATTCGGTCATTATGACCGTTTTATGGCAGAATTAAGAATGGAAGATCAGCAGTCATTCTTCAATTTTCTTAGAATTTTATATGCAGACATAGAACGCGGTGAGAACGTGATGAGCGCGTGGTAAGAACACAGTGCTATCTTGGCGGTCGTAGTAGGGACCTAGTATGAGCGTAGTTAAAGCATAGCAAGAACGTGTTGGGCGTGGTACCCGCCTGAATACACGCGTAGTAAGAACATAGTGGGAACGTGTTGGACGCAGTAAGAACCTAGCGCAAACGTGGTATGAGCGTAGCAGGAACTTGAGAAATGCATTTTTTACAATTTTTACCCCGTCCTCGCTACGTCCTACGACATTTTCAGGACGCAGCGCGGTCTTCATGGACGTGGTCAAAGTGTGACGGTGGCTTTAAGCAAGGAATTCTATTCTTAACCATTTATTTCATAGATTCACATATCTATGCTTTGCAAACAGAGTATACGTAGATCATACAGCTCCTACTGGAAAGTTTTAAAATACTTGGAAAGACACCATGACAATTTCTGTACCTGCTATTTAACCATTTACATGATAATTCCACCAGTTATGTATCTGCACACAGTGGGACATTTCATTTATATGTAAAAATATCATTACTATAGCTGGGTTGTATTTCAACGTTGAAAACAGACTCCTAAGTGTACAGATGTCATTAATCTGAAACCATGTTAAAATTTTTTGAATGCTTCATTTCTGTAAAAACTAATCAACTGTATCCAAATTCATATTTTAAACATCCAAAACTGTACTGATGTTAAAATCCAAACATTTCCAATGAATGTCCATTGAAAAACAGATGGTGGCTTCATGCAAGACACAAAAAACAGATGGTTGCTTCATGCAAGACAAAGGTGGTGCTACCACCTAGATTTATAATTAGACTTCCTTTTACTGCCTGCTTAACTCTTTACCTGATATATACACCTTTGCAAACAGAGTAGACCTAGATCAGATCAGATCAGGGTCTGGTGTTTGCTTAAGGAATAATATAGATGTAATTCAAACTTTTTCTGTGATCAAATTTCCTGCTTTCACATGTCACTATAAAAAGCATGTACATGTTATCAACATTATTGATGCACATAATATGAAAATTACATGAATAACCATGAAGTAAAGAGAGACACTTTACTCCATAAATAAGCCTTTTAACAGCTTTACAAACACTTTCAGAGTGGACCCAGATCAGATGGCTCCTATAGGAACTGTCTGATCAGGCTCAATTCTGTATGCTTATGGAATAATATAGATCTGATTTTACCATCTCTGACTTGACCAACTGTTTCTGTTCATGTGCCATTATAAAAATTCAACTACTTTATACTCATGATGTAATTATTTCTTAGCATGAATAATCATGAAGTAAAGAGTTAACCCATTCCCTCATAGGCTATTTTAAGATCCAATCTCTTTGAATGAATCTACTGAAAAGGAGTATTTACTAGAGAAAAGGAAAATTTTAAGAATTGTGTAGTTCTGAAACCATTGTAATAAATAGAGCATTTGCTCCTATGGAGCAAATGCTCTATTTATCACAATGGTTTCAAAAAGTGACATTTACAGAGGCGTAGAAAAGCATATTTATGGAGGAAAGGGTTAAGGGAGGGTTTTCCATGCTTATCATAGTATTCACTTTCAAAAGCAGATTCTGATGCAATGACTTAGGTATAGCTTGACTTATTTAACCCTTTTTCAAGCTTTTATCACCTCATTTATATTCATGGACAAAATCAATAAAATTAAACATGGAAAAGGGATTTTGTTTTCACTATAATGTAAAACCAAATCTATAAAATTCAGTAAACAAACAGGGCAGATCCTGATCAGACAACTCCTTCAGAAGCTGTCTCTTCTGGGTCTACTCGTTTTGCAAAAAATGCATGAAACAACATTCTTCTACAAAGGAAAGGGTTATACAAAATAAATTTGTAACTGTCAAACATAGGCTCATGGACGTGCACTACCAGTGGGAGTGTAACAAACAGGAACGTAATGGAAAACAACAATGACAATATTCTTTGCAAGAAGCTCTTTATTAACAGTTTGATATAAATATTTGATACCACAAAAATGCATTGTGAAGGTATCGTCAACAGCTATGGAATGTTGTGTGTGTGACATCTGAGATATGTGGCCTCAACCCTTTCCCAAATGAATACATGTAGTTATGCTTGCATTGGTGAATTCATGAATATTCATTAACTTAATATTTATACTTTTGCTTTGACCAAAAATGTAGGATCAGATCTATATAATTCTATAAGCAAACAGAGCAGACCCTGATCAGATGGCTCCTACAGGAACTGTCTGATCTGGGTATACTCTATTAGCAAAGGTGTGAAAAAGCGTTTATATGAGGGATTATGGTTAATGTACACACCTATATAGCAGACAGATAAGCAAATATGTATGTGCCTGATATTATGTAATAGCCAACCCTGTCATGGTAAAATTGGATATGTTAAATATAAACAAATGATCAGTTGTGCCACAGGAGAAAGGACATATATATAGATCAACCACCCCAGTAACCCTTCTCTCACAGGCTATTTTCTGATCCAGCCTCTTTGAATAAATCTACCGAAAAGGAGCATTTACTAGAGAAAAGGAATGTTTTAGAATTGTGTAGTTTTGAAACCATTGTGATAAATAAAGCATTTGTTCCTATGGTGCAAATGCTCTATTTATCACAATGGTTTCAAAAAAGTGACTTTTACAGAGTCGTACAAAGGTGTCAGTAGGAGGGAATGGGTTAAGCCTTCTCATGCTAGTAGTGTATGTATCTGCAAACAGTGTAGACCCTTATGAGACAGCCCCTAGAGGAGTCTGTACCTTTGGTCTGCACTCTTTGCCATGATAATCAAGTGGCTACACTTAGTCCACTTTAAGAATAATTCACCTTATCATTCATAGTGGATAGATTCATGCTTGAATATTCAGCATGAAAAATGGCTAAAATTCAAACATCTGAACAGAGTCTACAGTGTTTGTTATAGTGAAGGAGAATCTCTCACAGCTGACAGTGTAGACGCGGACAAGGTGTCATATTTCCATTGCAATGGCCGATGCAGGTGACTCTGCATAGTTACTAATTGTCTTTTTTTCTGTAATGTAGATGATAATTATTAGCATAAAAACATCAAATATTTTGTAAACATGCATCACAAAAAGTACATGTTCGAATATTATCATCTTTTCAAGTTTTCCTTCATCCCATTTCAACAATATGATGAAGGCGTTAACCCTTTCCCTGTTTAGTATTCTTGTAAGAAATAATGACACCATGAATATTTATTAGCTGAAGTTTTAGAATGTAAACTTTTCAAAGAAATTTTTTGTTTTGACAAAAACTAGAATCAGATCTATATAAAAAAGATAAGCAAAAAGCAAACAGAATAGACCCTGAGCAGACAGCTCCTATAGGAGACATGTGATCTGGGTATACTCTGTTTGCAAATGTGTGTGAAAAGGCATTTATATGGAGGAAAGGGTTCAGATAAGCTGAACATTTGTTACAAGAATATACTAACATTGGTAATGTGTTGTGGACCAGGTGATTGGGAATGAATGATATGATACATGAAACATGATCTGACATGGAGACCATATTCAGCTAAACAAAACACCATTTGCATGTACAGAAGAACCCCTTTAACATTTTCCCTTTTGTATATTCATGTAAGAAATAATGACATCATGAATAATTATAAGCTGATTTTTTACATTTGTAAAGGAATGGGTTAACCCTTTCCTTCATATAAACACATTTTCACGCATTTTCAAACAGAGTAGACCCAGATCAGATGGCTCCTTTAGCTCCTCTATGTGCTTCAGTACATCAAGGCTAACCCTTTCCCTAATGAACATTTATGCATGAACTGATTACTTCATGAATATTCATTAACTCCATTTTTAATAAGGAAACAAACTAACAGGGAACTGTTGGCTTAGACAAACTGTAGGATCAGATCTATATAATTTCATAAGCAAACAGAGCAAATCCTGATCAAATGTAGCCTTCTGATCTGGGTCTACTCTGTTTGCAAAAGCATAGAAAGGTGTTAACCCTTCGCTTGCTATTCACGTCAATATACTTACCTGTAAATAGTGAAGAGCCAGATGAGACAGCTCCTGCAGGAGCTGTCTCATCAGGGTCTGCACTTTTTACAAGTTGATTGTGCAACCAGTGCATTCCACAGCAGTGGTTTCACAGCGAAATACTTGTACACAGTGAAGATATATGTAATTATACAACAGGGCATGGGTAAAGAAGGAGAAATGTATTTTAAAATTCAGCAAGAGAAGGGTTAACATACATGTAGGAAGGGTTAAAAGATATTAGAAGATTTCGTTCCACAAGAAAAGTATAGATGGACATACAGGTGGACTAGTGTAACACTATATGACCCCCACCCCCTAAAAATATACATGCTGAAAGTTTTGTCTAACTGAAACATTGTTAACAAATGTAAACTAGAAGCATGAACATGAACTGGTAATAGTTTACACAGCGACCCCATGTTATACAAGATATGCAAATAAATTCTCCAATCAAATGGATAGACAAAATACATGTTATGTGTATACACTTGAGCGAAACATTGACACGAGTAGCTGACTACTAATATATCACATAATATAAACACAAAATAAAACTTAACACGGACACCAAACATAATCCAGAGCTGTACAAAAGCGGAGTACTCATCTATCATCTTATTTCTCAGTCAAACACAATCTTTTTGGTATTCATTTTAACCCTTTCCTCCACATATAAGCCTTTCTATGCCTCTGTAATAACTAATAACCACTTCTTGAAACCATTGTGATAAATAGAGCATTTGCTCCTATAGGAGTAAATGCTCTATTTATCACAATGGTTTCCAACTACAAAATTCTAAAATTTTACTTTTCTGTAGTAACTGCTCCTTTTGGGTAGATTCATTCAAATAGGTTGGATCTAAAAATAGCCTATGGAGGAAAGGGATAATCACATGGAAGAGGCAATTATAATGAGTACCAGCAAGACAGACATTGGTGGATAAAATATAAAAGAAAAGTTGCCTGGTTTCCTTAACGCTTTACTCCATAATACGCCTTTCTAAACAAAGTAAACCCCTGTAGGAGCCGTCTGATCAGGGTCTGCTCTGTTTGCCTATGAAATAATATAGATATAATTCAACAGTTTCCGCCATTGCCAAACTTCCTGTGTTCATGTGATACATGTATTATAAAAAATAATCTGATCAATATTCATGATGTCATAATTTCTTACATGAATATTCATGGAGTAAAAGGCTAACTAATTACTCCATGAATATTCATGTAAGAAATTATGACATCGTTATTAATACTAATTAGATCATTTTTTAAAATGGCATATTAACCCATGGATTTTTTACCAAAGCAGAAACTCTAGAATCCTATTAGAGCCATCTGATCTGGGTCTACTCTGTTTGCAAAGGTATAGAAAGGCGCATTTATGAAGTAAAGGGTTAAATACTCCTCCTTTCTAGGGCTCTGATAAGCAGACAAACTAGCAAATAACAGAATGTGAGGGAAATCATTATCTACAAGTCTGTTTTGGCTGATAGTCAAACACAATCAATACTTGTAGTTCAAGATCAATGCATTCAGTTTTAACCCTTTCCCCATTGTATACTCATGAAAGAAATAATGACATTATGAATATCTATAAGCTGAATTTTTATAATGGCATATCATATGTAAACAGGAGCTTTTGGTATTGGTGGAAACAGTAGAGTCAGATCTATGATAATTTCATAAGCAAACAAGCAGACCCTGATCAGATGGATTCTATAGGAGCCATCTATCTGATCTGGGTCTATGTTTGCAAAGGTGTAAAAAAGCATTTACAGTATATGAGGAAAAAGATTCATATAATTTGGACTGGTGAAAGAATGAAGGAATTTTTAAATACAGAAAAAAATCAGTCTTGAAAGAGATCTTGCAACCATTGGCATTATTTATTATGTTTTTTTCCTTCTATCATGTATAGTTCCACAGCTAATGCCAATATTAAACTTTTAACCATTAACTCCACAGATACATCTTTTTATGTATTTGCAAAATTTATAGAATAGACCCAGATCAGATGGCTCCTGTAGGAGCTATTTGATCAGGGTCTGCTCTGTTGCTTATGAAATAATACACAAGTAGATCTTATTCTACAGATTATGCCATGGCCAAAATTTCCTGTATTCATATGCCATTATAAGACATCAGCTTATTAATATTCATGATGTCATTACTTCATACATAAATATTCATGGTATAAAGAATTAAACAGAGAAACCAATAGTCAGACTGACAGGCAAACAGTATGTATGCACCAGACATCAATTCCTGGGGCATAACAATAGGTAAATACTGACAACTAAAGAAATGGGTACCTTGATCAGACACTCAATGATATGTACTTATGAATACATCAGATAAAAGTTAACACTTACCCTTTCCCTGTTTAACCCTTTCCTCCATGTATACGCCTTTCTACGCCTCTGTAAAAGTCACCTGTTGAAACCATTGTGATAAATAGAGCATTTGCTCCTATAGGAGCAAATGCTCTATTTATCACAATGGTTTCAAACTACAAAATTCTAAAATTTTCCTTTTCTCTAGTTAATGCTCCTTTTCGGTAGATTTATTCAAAGTGGTTGGATCTGAAAAATAGCCTATGGAGGAATGGGTTAATATCTGTGTAAGCAATAATGACAGCATCAACATTAATTAGATTGAATTTCATAATGGCATTTAAACATAGGACATTTTGGCTCAGGCAGAAACTGCAGAATCCAATATATATTATACCACAAACAAACAGAGCAGACCCTGATCAGACAGCACCTATTGGAGCCATCTGATCTTGGTCTACTCTATTTGCAAATGCTTGAAAAGGCGTTTATATGAGAGAAAGGGTTAAAAGAAGTCTGTAAGACAAGTGACAGCTAAATACAAGACAAAGGTGGTTCTGTATTAAACTGTCACCTGCTTTATAGACATTCTTTTTTGTGCACCAGGGGTCACTTTAAAGAGATTTTATAGTAAGCCCTGCTTTACAAGCAACCACTTAACCCATTTGCTCCCACAATCCCATATATGGGACATAGGCAAACAGTGTAAACTCTGATCAGACGCCGCATAATGCAGCGTCTGATCAGTCGAAATTTAAATTTTAAGTCAGGCACCCCATAGATAAAAAATGGACTAATCCACTATATAAGCACGGAAGATCCCACTGGGAGCAAATGGGTTAATGATAAAAGATTGGATTCTTAAAAAGCAGGTGGTTGCTTAATGCAGGGGAAAGAGATGCAAAAAGCTTCCTGCACTACTGTTTTTGTCCTGCATTAAGCTGGAACCTGCCATTACACTTCTTTTTAACCCTTTCCCTCTATAACACCTTTAAAAACAGAGTAGACCCAGATCAAATGGCTCCTGCAGGAGGGCCTACTCTGTTTGCTTATGGCATTACAGTAAAACCTCTCTATAACGACCATTAAATTGTGTTAATTAGTTGGTATTTTGGGCAGGTGGTTGCTTAAAGCAAGGTGAAAGTAAAACAGACGCTCCTATAGGAGCTTTGCTTTAAGCATCCACCTGCCTTTAACACAAAATACTTGATGTAATTTAGTGGTCGTTATAGAGAGGTTTTACTGTATTTATATATCTGACTCTAGTTTTTGAAAGTTAGGGTAAGGGTTAACACACTATTCTTGCAACAAAGCTTTGGACGGATCGTACTTCATCAACATACATGAACCATGACAGTTCTAAAACACAAATACATACAATTATATGTTACTTTTGATGCATGTTTAACCTTTCCTCCATGAATATTCATAAGAAGTAATGATGTCATGAATATTAATTAGATTAATTAATTATAATAGCACATGAGCACAGGAATTTTTGTCCATGGAAGAAACTGCAGAATCATATCATAACAGAACAAACTATGATCAGACCGCTCCTACAGGAACCATCTGAACTGGGTCTACTCTGTTTGCAAATTTGTTAAAAGGTGTATCTATGGAGTAAAAGGTTAAGGCAAAACCTACAAAATATTTATTTAGCAAGATACAAAAATAAGAATATCTGAAGTGAAGAACACAAATGTAGTCCTATCTAGCCATTTAGCCATTACACAATTTTGAAATAATAGGCTCAGTCGAGCCATTACTTAAGCATGTTCGTGAAACTGGGGCCTGATTTTTTCCGATCTATTCATTTTACAGACATACATTACATATTCAGAACAGAGAAAATATAAAGACAAACGTAACAAATCATAAAAACATAGATACACTGAATAGAAAAATACAGCAAATAAAATGTTTTAGCCTGTTTTCCTTGGAATGAAAATTATAAAACTTATAAGAAACCCTGTTATGCAAACACAAACAACCTGATTGGTAAATTTAACAAAGATAGCTTAATTAAAACACCCTTTGTGCAATTCTCCATCTCCTGAGAGTCAATTAAAGGAAAGAAAAAAGTTTTCATGACATTTACTATTACAGTGTTCCCTCCCTACAATGGCCCTCTCAATATCCCTCCTTACAACAACGCATGTCACTGTTTCCGAAACAACAAGGCTCCAGACACAACTTTTTTCCATCGTATTTTCTTTGTGCCTCCATCAAACCCTATGTTGTGACCACTCTTTAGAATCGCTACTTTGTGACGATTCTAAAGAGTGGTCACAACATAGGGTTTGATTGAGGCATAACGGTTTTAGTTCTCGAAATACACCTTATCTGGGGATCTGCAAACAAGCTAATTATGTTTGATTTTCCCTCCCTATAACAACTCCCTCTGAACAACACATACAATCTTTGTATCCCAAAGGGTGTCGTTGTAGAGAGGGAGCACTGTAGTGCTTTAAGCCTTTGTTGCATATTCATGAAAGAAATAATAACATTATGATTTTATTATAATGGTATACAGGATTTTATGGTGTCTGTAGAAATTGTACAGTCAGATCTATTATGATTTCATAGCAAACAGAGCAAACAGACCCTGATCATTTGTATGAGGGACAAGGTTAACCCTTTGAATGTGGGAAACGAGTGTACTAGCATTTGAAAACAATGTAGACCAAGATCAGAGGGCTTCTAAGATAAAGCTTCTAAAAACTGTATCTAGTAAATGCTTCATTTTGGTAGATTGGATCTAATAAGAAGTTGGATCTAAAAATAGTCTATGAGGGAATGACTTAAAGAATTCACTATGACCTCTGTTTTAACTTTTTGAATGCCAAGTAATTGTCCACTGCAATGCTGCAAGTATATTTTTTCTTGATTTCTCTTCAAAACCCAGTCAGAATGTCCTTCAGTTTGGATCCTGATGAAACACTAACTAACCAGGTGTTTCATCTGGATCCAAATTGTTTGCATAGGTTTTCACAATTTTAGTACTAACATGCATGGGGTTTACCCAGATAGACTGAGGAAGTGTTGATAAAACTGTCTGACATTCTAATCATAGTTTTCAAAAACAACTACATACATGTAGAAGTATTTCTGTAGGACATGACTGTCCCCACATGCATATAGTATGACAAGAATAATATAATTCTTGTGTTACTTAGTGCAGATCATAACCACAAAGCAGATCATTGAGGAGATCATAACCATAGTGAAGATCCTAACCATAGACGAGATTGTAATCAGATCATATCCATAGAGGAGATCACCATAGAGGAGATCATAACCATATCTTCAATGTGTATCTTTATATTATCCTACAAATGCTAAAAAAGTGTAATACATGTATATGGATCGACTGACAGACGGATAAAAGGAAAACACAAATGTCCCACTTCCAGAAGTGAGGGCACAATAGCAGATTGAAATGTGGCCGAGAAAATAATTTTCAGAGAATAGTTTACATGTACCTATTATGCTTAATGATGATATTGATCATCTGGCATATCAGTGAATATTACAGGAACAAGTTCTAAAGTCAAATCAAAATGTGGCATAGTTATAATAATGACAACAAGAGTATCGATTAATGGAATTTTTTATAATGACACTATGATTAATTAACCCTTTCCCTCATATAAACGTGTTTTCACGCAATGTGCAAACAGAGTAGACCCAGATCAGACGGCTCCTAGAGGAGCCGTCTGATCAGGGTCTGCTCTGTTTGCTTATAGAATTTGATAGATCGGTTTCTTTGCTTTCTAAAATGTCTACAATGTTCCACTTTCCATATTTCTTTATATCTTATTTTGCTAATGAATATTCAGTAGGTATTGAAATTTGGCCTAATTACAGAACAGGGAAAAGGTTAAAAGAATTTTTAGCATGGCAGAAACTGTTGAATCAGTTCTAAATTATATTGTAAACAAACAGAACAGACCCTGCTCAGACAGCTCCTCTATGAGCCTTCTGATCTCATTCTTCTCTGTTTGCAAAGATATAAATTACGTACCTATGGACAACATTAAGCAACCACCTGCCATTTACTCTTTACTCCATAGTATGGCATAAAGAGTAAAAGGCAGGTGCTTGCTTAATGTATATCTGCATAACCTTTCTCCTACATTAACCCTTTCCTTCATATAAACACCTTTTTATGCCTTTGCAAACAGATCAGATGGCTCCTATAGAAGCTGTTGTCTCAGTAGGGTCTGTCCTGTTTTCTTATGGTTTAATATGGATTCTACAGTTTCAGACTGAGCCAAAATGTCCTGTGTTCATATGTCATTATAAAAAATAATCTAATAAATATTAATGATAGTATTTATTTATTACATGTAACCACCTACTAAATGTGACTCAATTTCAGACCTTTCTTTGGTGGTCACATTAGAAGCTTTACTATCAGTAAACCCCATCTAAACCAGAATTTGAATAAAGAATTAATGTCCTTTTACGCAGGTGGCTGCTTAATGCAGGACAAAAATCATGCAGAAAGCTCCATGAGCTTTCTGCATGATTTTCACCCAACATTAAGCTGCCACCAGTCTTGAAGACCAGCATTTATACTAATTTGAACTTCCAGTTTAGAGGGGGTTTACTGTATATATAACAGTGGGTGATTATACTGCATTCTAACGTTGCACAGTATACTATTGAATTACATATTATTGTATTCTTCCTAATATATACCCCCTCTCTAATAAACACCCCCATACTTTGGGGTGTTGAATCTGTTAATTAACGATTAATGAAACAATTACACTGTATATAATAACCATTAAATAAAGAATTTTTTTTTTTTTTTAAAAATAACCATTAAATAACGATTTTTTTTCATCAAAATATAGGTGGTAGCTTAATGCAGAAGAAAAGCAACCATCTGTGTACAAAATGCAAGAAGGCCCTTTTCAAAAATTGTCATGTCCTTGGGGGTGTTTATTAGAGATAATAATTATGGTATATTCTCAAATACTTTCCTGAGTCTTTTAACAAATACAAGCATTAGAATTGTAGACATTATCATGGCATCATAACATAACTCCATGGTATATGAGTTGCATGCAGGAAAGAGGACAATCAAACAGAATCTTGTCTAATATCAGCTGCCTTTAGAGGATACATGCTGAAAGGGTAAGCTAACCATTTACTCCATAAATATGCCTTTCTATGCCTTTGCAAACAGAGTAGACCCAGATCAGACAGCTCCTATAGGAGCTGTCTGATCTGGGTCTACTCCGTTTGCTAATGATATAATACAGATATGATTTTATAGTTTCTGCCATGGCCAAAACTTATGGTGTCCATGTGCTAGTATAACAATTAATCTAATTAATATTTATGTCATTTTTTTCCACATGAATATTCACGGTGTAAAGGGTCAGATGATGTACCTAGGGTGCTTGGTACAAACCTTTTGTTACTACAGTCTTTCACTCTTTGCAAGGTACAATAAAGTCTCACCTACATGACCACTCAAAATAAGTATAATTCTAGATTTTTAAAATAGGCAGTACTTAAACTCTTTCCTCCATAAATACGCCTTTCTACATCTCTGTAAAAGTCACTTTTTGAAACCATTGTGACAAATAGAGCATTTGCCTTTGAAGCAAATGCTCAATTTATCACAATGGTTTCAGCACTACAACGTTCTAAAATGTTCCTATTCTCTAGTTAATGCTCCTTTTCAGGACATTTATTCAAACAGGCTGGGTCTAAAAATAGTCTATGAGGGAAAGGGTTAATGCAGGACAAAAGTTATGCAGAAAGCTGATATAGGTGCTTTCTGCATTACTTTCACCCTGCATTAAACAACCACCTGCTTTTACAGACTCCTGTGTTAATGAATTACGTGGTTGTACTAGCGAGACTTTACTGTAGCAACTATTATGTGATGACCTTTGTAAAAAGTTTGCATGCCAAGAAACTTGGTGTCTCATATGCAGTGTATTTCTCTTGATGAAGGACTGAATATTTCTCTTGATGAAGGACCTTTGACTATTTTCTGTTTCCCTTTTGTTAAGTATTACATGTATCTATGACTACAATTTCGTTAACCCTTTCCCTGTTCTATGTTTATTTCAAATTTCAATACCTACTGAATATTCATGGACAAACTAGTTATAAAGTAATATGGAAGGTGGAATATTATATTGATTTTAGATCTAGTAAAGAAACAGATCTATCAAATTCCATTAGCAAACAGAGAAGACCCTGATCAGACGGCTCCTTTGGAGCCGTCTGATCTGGGTCTACCCTGTTTGCAAATGCGTGAAAACACGTTTATATGACGGAAAGGGTTAAATGGGGATTTTGTCAGAAGCCTAAATGCAGATAGTTTTTGATGATAAAGTGCAAAGGACTGGATGTGTTGATGAAAGCTGTTCAGATGCCAGGATTATACTACATGTATCAATATCAGATTTGGTTTCATGGCAAGATTCTAGAGCTTCTAATACACTGAACATATAAACTTCATCTGTCTAGTATGTCCTGTATGAACATATAAACTCCACCTGTCTAGAATGTAAGTATGAACATATAAACTCAACCTGTCGAGAATGTAAGTATGAGCATATATACTCCACCTGTCTAGAATATTAAGTATGAACATAATATAAACTCCACCTGTCTAGAATATGAAGTATGAACATAAATTATAAACTCCACTTGTCTAGAATGAGCTGTGCAGGTAAGATTTTCTTGCAGTCTCAAGTGGGCAATATTGCTACATGAAAAAAAATACTCCCAAATGAGTTTGAAAGTATACATACATGTTCACACTGGATCAAATATGTAAGTGATCTCAAGCATAACCATTTAATTCAAAAAGATGCTTTTTGACACCTTTGAAAACAGAATAGATCCAGATCAGATGGCTCCTGCAGGAACTGTCTGATCAGGGTGTACAGGGAGTTTGCTTGTGAAACAACAGATTATTTCTACAATTTCTGCCATGGTGAAAATATCCTTGTTCATGATACAATCATAAACAAGATGTGTTTGAGAAACACTATGCCCGATATGACCTTTGACCTTGATGTATGACCTTGACCTTAATAAGTCATTCCTAAAAATGTTCGCCTCAGTAAGTTGCACATGCATGCCAAGTTTGAAGGATGTATGTTGAATGGCGACAAAATTACCACCAATCTAAATTTGACCTGTAATTTGACTTTTGACCTTGATGTATGACCTTGAACTATATAGGTCACCCTTAAGATGTTCGCATCAATAAGTTGCACATGCATGCCAAGTTTGAAGTATGTATGTGCAATGGCTACAAAATTATCACCAACATTAAAGTTGGGGGACAAACCAACATACCAACCAACCAACAAACAGGGCAAAAACAATATGCCCCCACTTTGATCGGGGGGGGGGGGAATGATAAAATCAGCTAATTGATATTCATACAATTATTTTTTCTTCATATGAATATTCATGAAATAATGGTTTAAACCAAATAATTCCATATGAAAGTCTTCTGCATTAACCTGTTGACATTTAAGATTTGGTGAAAATGCAGCAGGCTAATGTTTCTCTTTTGAACCTCATCTTGATACTGTTTGCATAGGTTATCATAAATATACCCCCAGTGTGTAAATAGCTACAAGAGTCAATGAAATACCCCCAGTGTGTAAATAGCTACAAGAGTCAATGAAATACCCCCAGTGTGTAAATAGCTACAAGAGTCAATGAAATACCCCCAGTGTGTAAATAGCTACAAGAGTCAATGAAATACCCCCAGTGTGTAAATAGCTACAAGAGTCAATGAAATACCCCCAGTGTGTAAATAGCTACAAGAGTCAATGAAACTGTAAATGATCGTACCTTAACACTTAACCAACTGAATAATTAAAACTAACTCCTCACTTTCTTAATAATTATACAAAAAATTGTATCAATTTTTTTCAATGAAGAAAATTATAATAACAGTGCAGACCCTGATCAAAGGGCCCCCACACTTTAAGGATTAAAAGTTGACATTGTACAAAAAGCTACATTTATTTTGATTTATTTCAGTTCCTTAACACAAATATTCAAAGTGGCACAATTTCTGATTACCTCCCCTAAATGGAATGTTTACCGATATTCACACAACTCATAACAAAAAACACGCCAGACTGTGTGTAAGTAGATTATATATCATTCATCAGATTTTACTGCTGTGGAATTTTTGTTCACCTCTGATATGTAAATCGTAATCTCTATGTCAGTGAACATTTTTTTAACCCTTTCCCTGTTCTATATTTAGTCCAAAATTCAATACCTACTGAATATTCATGGACAAAATAGTTATAATGAAATATGGAAGGTGGAACATTGTAGACATTTTAGAAAGCAAATAAACAGATCTATCAAATTCTATTAGCAAACAGAGTAGACCCTGATCAGACGGCTCCTCTAGGAGCCGTCTGATCTGGGTCTACACTGTTTGCAAATGCATGAAAACACGTTTATATGAGGGAAAGGGTTAAATAAGTCAGTGTTACTTTAAACATAAAAGGAGTTTACCCTTTCCCTCATATAAACAACTTTTCAAACAGAGCAGGCCAAGATCAGAAGAGCCATGCAATCAGGGTCTGCTCTGTTTGCTGATGAAATAACATAGATATAATTCTATAGTTTCTGCCAATAGCAAATAATCCTGTCTAAACATGACTTTATAAAAAAATCAGCTAATAAATATTCATGTTGTCATTATTTCTTACATGAATATTCAAGAGGGAAAGGGTTAAAGCAAGCTTTGCTTAACCTTGTACTTCATGAATATTCATGTAAGAAATAATGACAAAATGAATATTAACCCTTCGCTTGCTATTCGCGTCAATATACCTACCTGTAAATAGTGAAGACCCAGATGAGACAGCTCCTGCAGGAGCTGTCTCATCAGGGTCTGCACTATTTACAAATTGATTGTGCAACCAGTGCATTCCACAGCAGTGATTGCACAGCGAAATACTTGTACACAGTGAAGATATATGTAATTATACAACAGGGCATGGGTAAAGAAGGAGAAATGTATTTTAAAATTCAGCAAGCGAAGGGTTAATTAAATCAATTTTTCAAATAATATATTAACACAATGTAATTTTTGCCAAAGCAGAATCTGTAAAATCAGATCTATTTTATTCCACAAGTAAACAGAGCAGATCCTGATCACATAGGAACCTTCTGACCTGGATCTACTCTGTTTGCAAAGGTGTAGAAAGGTATATTTATGGAGTAAAGGGTTAGGTTTTCAGCTAAATGTGTATAAATTTCAACCATATCATTTTGAAATAGTTGTGAAGTTGTTCTTTAAAACTTCACACAGAAAACCTGAAACAACCAGAAGTAGATGACCTTCAATTCTTGTAAATACAATCATATACACTGCTGTACATAAAAAAAATCAGCTTTGTATATATCACTTTAAAATAAAATTCAGCTGAGAAGATTGTTATCAGACAGTTGCCTCTCTTGCACTACTTGTATATCTCACAGATGCATCACTGTCTAACTCATCGGCAGACCGTGCTCGAACAATCTGTAATTTCCCATCTGGATACCGGTCCACTGGATTTTCTGCATCTATACCACTATCCAGACTTTCAACTTGTCGTATTCTGGACTTCTTTTGTCTTTCTCTCTCCTGGACATAAGTTTCACTATGTTCCAATTCAAAATCCCTTTTACGTTCCCGAGCCTCCCTGCGACTCATATCTTCATCTAACTGTTTCTTAATATCCTCATAATTACCACCGTTTTTTATGTAAAGTCTTGGTAAATCTACAGCAGGATCCACTATTTGGCCCGAAATGTTTTCGTACCTTGTTCTTAAAACGTCTGACTTTGTTTGTTCACTACTTCTCTGTGTTCCATCACTTCTATGTGTAGCATCACTTGACAAACTAGACATACTGCTGATACTGAGCCTACTTCGTTCCATTGCATATTTAATCTGCCCCTCGATAGTTGGCTGGGCCACTAGCGACTTTGGCTGATCTACAGTAGATGTTCGAGACCGAGGTCGCGGACGAGCTTTGTGTCGATGATGGCCATGGTGCCTCATTATCATGTCTTTTGAAATCATTTCACTTGGCGGCAGATTTGCCGGAGCATCTATTGTATAATCACTAAATCCTGAAGTACTTGTTGCATCAGACATTTCACTCATTGTACTTGCCTTCTCAAAACTACCTATTGTACTTGCTCTGTCAAATTCCAGATGATGTGTAGGATCACTAGAGCGCAGTTCAGTTGTTTGAGGGTATGGCACATTTGTATAGTGTTTATGTGCATGTACATCTGCTCTGACTGGTTGGTTTGACTTTGTGTCCACTTGTTTTTGTTCATGTAGTCTGAGTTCACTAGTAGATACTACTGTAGCAGGAGTTGCTCCACCTTGACGTGTTGGGAACTCTGTGTATCGTCTGTCTACAGGAGGTGTAGGGGTTGGAGTGGCTGGTTCATCTGCCATGAAGGCAGGGTTTGTGGATCCAAACACAACACTGCTGTCTGGCGAAAGCTGTTCTGACTTGTTTTTGGGGTTAGGGATGGGGCTGGCCTTCTCTTCCTTAAGATGGTGACGTGGAAATTGGTGACTTCGACCTGACAGTCTGTGAACACTCCGTCTCACAAAGTCTTTGGCAAGCACTGGAATTTTGAAATAGTATAGATTATACATTATTGAAATAAAATCAACAATGAAACATACTGTAAACTCTGGAATACACTAGTGAAACTCATATGCACTTATCTTTATAGTGTGCACTTAAAGTTCTAGCCAATATATGCTTAACCCATTCCCTCATAGGCTATTTTTAGATACAACCTCTTTGAATAAATCTACCGAAAAGGAGTATTAACTAGAGAAAAAGGAGCAAATGCTCTTTTTATCGCAATGGTTTCTGAAAGTGACTTTTACAGAGTTATCAAAAGTCGTCAATATGAGGGAATGGGTTAATTGTGAAGAGATGCTGGTAACTGACTTTGATAGTAGATATGGCTTAAACTGGCATTCATTTTTACCTGAAGTGAAGCAGACGGGTATACATGTGAAATGTCCAATTTTGTGATTTTGTTACAGGTATAATGCCTACAGAGCAGGCTTGGTGAACAGTTCCTTCATATAAATGCCTTTTCTTGGTTTTGCAAACAGAGTAAACTCAGATCAGATGGCTTCTGCCAATACCAATAAAGTACCAAAAGTCATGCTTACAACATATGCCATAATCAAAATTCAGCTAATAAATATTCATGAAATCAGTATTTTGTTATTCACTGAGAGCCAGTTGCTCTTATTTGCTTATTCACTGAGAGCCAGTGGCTCTTATGCCCAGCCTTTGTATGCATATATTATTATTATACCACATTTATATAATGCTCTTTTCACACAGGATATGTGCGTTCAAAAGCGCTTCACATGGATGAGATCACTAACCGGAATGAAACGCATGGTTATCTATCAAGGCAATGGAAGATATAAAAAAGATATACAATAGATATGAAATCACTAGCCAGAAGGAACCGCATGATTGTCTATTTGGTCAATGAAGGATTATGCAAAAGATATAAAATAAATATGAAATAACTAACTGGAAGGAAAATTATGTGTAACATAAAAATTATGTGACATACAGTTACCTATAAATGGGGCTGCAATTACCTCCTCTTATTTTGCTTTGATTCACACCATTCCATATAGAAATTACAAAAAATGATAAGCATTATATTATTGGGTTTAAAATCAGGAAAGGTCTTACGTGCTTAATCCTTTCCCTAATGAATATTTATGCATTAACTGATCACTTCATGAATATTCATTAACTTCCTTTTTTTATAACTTCTTTTTTTTATACGGAACTGTTGGCTTAAGACAAAAACTTTAGGATCAGATCTATTATAATTTCATAAACAGACAGCAGATCCACATCAGACAGTCTGATCTGGGTTTTTCTCTGTTTGCAAAGGCATGAGAAGATGTTTATATGAAGAAAAGGGTTAAAAGATATATGCCTTTTTACTAATGCATACTTGATTTTGCAGTGTTTCTGTAAGTAGAATATTCTGCAATTCTAAAACAAAAACAAACATTGAACGAAATGCAAGAAGCAATAATTTTATTAAGTTTCTGCACCAGGATATGTTAAATTTCAAATTTCAAAAAAATCAAATATTGTGTCCAATATAACTGGTACTTCCTTGAAAAGGAAAACTGATATGCTAGTCCTTTCTATACATCTGAAAGTTGTAGAACCAGTAGATGTAACATCTGTCCATTACAGTGTGAACAGAATTTAAAACAATCAGAAGACTAATGTTTTTTATACACTGACCTGCTTTGTGTGTCATTTCCTGTTTCAGGGGGTCCTTCTTGATTCGCCATCTGTACAAGAACCACGCTCCCAGGACCACAAGGCAAATAAATATGAGTAACCCTATTACAATACCAGCGATGGCCCCGCCTCCTATACCATCAGGCTCTATGTAGGTTGCATCTGAAAGAAACATAATTAACCCATTCCTGTTGCATATTCATAAGAAATAATGACATCATGATTATTTATAAGCTGAATTTCTATAATGGTATAGTCGGATCTATTATGAATTCATAGCAAACAGAACAAACAGACCCTGATCAGACAGTCCGTACAGGTGGGAAACAGAGCTGTCCCTGATTGGATGGCTCCTCTAAAAACTGTCTGATATGGGTCTACTATGTTTGCAAAGGTGTGTAAAGGGTTTTACATAAAGAAAAGGGTTAACCATTTATCTACTAGAGACACCTTATGATGATTTTGCAAACAAAGTAGACTCAGATCTGACCTATCCTGTAAGAGCTGTCTGATCAGGATCTGCTCCCTTTTCATATGGGATAGTATAGATCCAATTCTACAGTTTCTTTTCTGGGAAAAAAGGTCCTGTGTTCATAATTATGCCATACTAAAATTTATTAATATTCATGATGTCATTATTTCTTTCATGAAAATTCCTCAAGAGCAAGCTAGCAGCAAATTTGCGATAACATATATATATACAAACAGTTTGGATGCAGATAAAAAAAGAGTAAATTGGTGTCTCATCAGGATCCAAACTGCTTGACAAAATGATTGTACTTTTTTGGAGAAATTGAAAGTTATAGAAGCTGCCAATGGTGGCAGATGACATTCACTCTGATGTGTACAGAGTTAAATGCGTGAATTATTTAATAATCATTACACAGACAAATAAAACTTTTTTTCCACCACAGTTGTTTGACGGGCGGTATGATAAAAATTTGTCCAATAGAAACATCTTTTTACAAAAACGATTTGTCACCAGAAAAAAGTCACCTATACAAAAGTTATGTGACAGCACTAAAGTTACAGTCATTACTTCTTGCATGAATATTTATAAGGTAAAGGGTTACCCTACTGAGGGTGAATTGCTCTCACACCCATGTTCACACTCACAGGTATACAGGGACACATTTTGTAAAGGTGAACTGGTCTTACCTATACAGACACAGGGTCTCCCCTGGCTTTTTTTTTCTTTGCGCCATCACTTTCGCCAAATGAGAAAAACTTGTGCCAAATAAGAATTTTGTTTCGCCAATTTTGATCTGTTGGAGCCAAAGTTAGAGCCAAAGTTTTCCTTCAGATTGTATGTCATGAAACTATTGTTTATTCTTGAAAATGTTTACCACAGCAGAAGCAACTTGTGTATGCTTACATTTCCTTTAGTATTTCTAATTGTTTATGTCAATAATTAAAGACTGTTTTGATCCCTCTATGAGTCTCATCTACATTTAAGTATTGGATCATTTGTCACTTATCTCCTTTCATGTTTTATCATAGGTCTTTGGTTTTGTACACATTTCAGATTATTGTTTTATAAGATAAATTACTTGTAATTGAAAAATGTCATCATGAACTTCCAAGTGCCATTTCTAATCTGTTTTACTCTCTCTGTAACAAATAATTCAGAATATCTTATCTTAACCCTTTCCCTTTTCTGTTAACCCTTTCCCTGTTCTGTATTTAGGCTAAATATCAATACCTGCTGAATATTCATTAACAAAATAGTTATTCAAAAGAAATATGGAATGTGGAACATTGTAGATATTTTAGAAAGCAAATTAACGGATCTATCAAATTCTATTAGCAAACAGAGTAGACCCTGATCAGACGGCTCCTCTATGAGCCGTCTAATCTGGGTCTACTCTGTTTGCAAATGCGTGAAAACAAGTTTATATGACTCATAATGAGGGAAAGGGTTAATAAACGGATAATATCTGTTAAAACACTAACAAAGAAGGTAAAAAGGGGCACAAAACAGACTGATAGCATAAAACACATCTATAATTACAAATGTATAGGACACCCGATAAATAGTTGAATTATTTTATCTCCCAATTATCAACTGAGAAACTACGTAGCCTGAGTAATGCAGAAACAGTTTCTTACAAAGACCGATCTGATCCAAATAGCCCGTGATAATCCCAAACCAGAGCCAATTAAATGCCTAGTTTGTCGTTCTTTAATCTCTTTGATGCATAGCCTTAGGTGTCAGTTCCCTTGTTTGAGTAATAAACGTGCCACACGGTTATTGAAATCACCCACGGCTTAAACTTGTAGAGATCGTCGCCATTGTTTGACACGACTGGTTCCCCGCATAATCCGTTTGCATACGTGTACCAGTAGGGCACAAATCGGGAACCAGTTAGAATCACATCTTTCACGCATGATTTCCGGTGTGTTCGAGGGGCTTTTCTCAGAGTATGTTTGTAAACATCCGACACGCTAATACACAAATGGAAGAAACAGGGATAATTGACTGAGAGGGCCAAAATGGGTCTGTAATTCTCGGCACATTCTGATTTTTTTGCTTTCGCCACCAAATTCGCCAGACTTGATTTTTTTATCGCCAGATTATAAATATTTTCGCCATTGGCGACATTGGCGACCGCCAGCGGGAACCCTGAGACATTCTCCTCACACCCATGTTCACACTCACAGGTATACAGGTAAACATTTAGTGAAGGGGAACTAGTCTTACCAATGCAGACATTCTCCTCACACCCATGTTCACACTCACAGGTATACAGGTAAACATTTAGTGAAGGGGAACTGGTCTTACCTATACAGACATTCTCCTCACACCCATGTTCACACTCACAGGTATACAGGGACACATTTTGTAAAGGGGAACTAGTCTTACCTATGCAGACATTCTCCTCATACCCGTGTTCACATTCACAGGTATATAGGGACACATCTTGGGGGTTGGTAACACAGGTTTCACCGGGAGCACATGGAAGACGGGAACACATCTCTGCCAAAAGATAAGATTACCTCATTATACGAACAATGCCATGAGAAAATGTTCCTTCTCAACTGTTAAGAGTTCTGCAATCCTTATGTTCTTCACATCACAGCCAACTAGACTTCTTTCAAGCAAAATTTTAAAAGTTTTAATATCATTTCAAAAGAAATCAACAGAAAGATAAGTCTTACACACAACCACTGTCATGCATATATATGCAGAACCTGTCTTAAGCAACCATTCATTTATTGAACATAAGAGTCTTAAAAAGCAGGTGGTTGCTTAATGCAGCACAAAAGTAATGCTGAAAGCTTTCTGCATTACTTTTGACCTGATTTAAGCTACCACCATCTTAACCCTTACCTCCATAAATACGCCTTTCTACGCCTCTAACAGTCACTTCTTGAAACCACCGTGATAAATAGAGCATTTGCTCCTATAGGAGCAAATGCTCTATTTATCACAATGGTTTCAAACTACAAAATTCTCAAATTTTCCTTTTCTCTAGTCAATGCTCCTTTTCGGAAGATTCATTGAAAAAGGTTCGATCTAAAAATAGCCCATGAAAGAAAGGGTTAAAGACCCAGATTTAGACCTCTTTTATATGGTACTACTATACATGTCATGCACATCTTCATTTCACAGTTAATAAATTATGTACATAGTTTTGAATTGAATTGGCTTAAAAAAATTTAAGAAGTGTGTGCAGCAAACTTTTTGCAATGGACATGTGGTGAAATGATTCTTCTTCAGCCTCTATGTATTGAATGTACAACAGTGTGACAATATTAGTTTGTTTGTGTCGAGTTTTAGATCCGTTTAAACGTATTTCAGTCATGCCACAACGTCCAGTTTTTAATTAGGTGCCAAGATTTATCTGTACATGGAGGAAATTGCAATGTTCTATGCACAGAAGAACATCCAGGTAGAATCACTGACCTACTGCAAGCCAGCAGGAAGGATTCCTCACATGGAAAATCAGAATGCTGAGGCCGGGATTCAAGCCAAAGCAGTGAGGGGATCATAGTTATAAAGTTCTATATATATGGTACATAAACTGTGTGTATGTCTATTATACAAGAATGTCAGTATACATGTATTGTGAATCATTACATATCGCTTACAATATGGTGTACCATTTGTGTTTTATATTTGATACATTCTACAAATAAAGAAAACTTCTCAAGATAATGGTATTATGCATCATCACAGTGCTACAAACTGAAACTCGGATATGGAAGAACTTTATCATGGGCAGGCTATTTACCTCCCCATTGCAGTACTGACCTGTACACTTGAAGCCGTTACAGTGACATTCTCCAAGAGGGTCCTGCCAGCAGTTTTCATGGTGACACAAGTTCTCATCAATACAGTCATCTGAAAATATGCAACAGAGTTATCTAGATAAAACAAATAACATTGATGAGTAACAAATAATTGAACCCCCTAATCAGATGTCACATGACAAACGAACGAGGTCTTCATTATAAGCAGTCAAATACTCTTTGGGTTAACCCTAAATGATAATCTGCTGATAAAAAAAGTTGGCTCCTCCTTTTCTGAATATTGATTAGCCTATTACCTCATAGGCTATTTTTAGACCCAACCTCTTTGAATAAATCTACCAAAAAGGAGCTTTAACTAGAGAAAAGGGAAAAGTTTGTAGTTTTGTGGTTTGAAACCATTGTGATAAATAGAGCATTTACTCCTATAGGAGCAAAATGCTCTATTTGTCACAATGGTTTCACAAATTGACTTTTTACAGTCGTCAAAAGTCATCAATATGAGGGAATGGGTTAAATACTCTTTTTCTGAATACTGACTACACAAAATGTTGTATCAAAACTTTTTATCACTGAAGAAAATGATCTGTATGACAAACAGTGCAGATCCTGATCAAAAGGTTCCTTCAGGAGTCCTTGATCTCGGTTTACATTGTTTGCAAAGGTCTTATATATTACTCAGTTAACGCACATTATCCCATTCTCCCATAGGCTATTTTTAGATCCATCCTCTTTGAATAAATCTACCGAAAAGGAGTTCATTAACTAGAGAAAAGGAAAATTTTAGAATTTTGTAGTTAGAAACCATTGTGATAAATAGAGCATTTGCTCTCTATCGAGCAAATGCTCTATTTATTGCAATGGTTTCAAGAAGTGACTATTACAGAGGCGTAGAAAGGCGTATTTATGGAGGAAAGGGGTAAGGATTAAACATTTCGAAACTTCAACATCTGATAAAAGAAAGTTCTTATGATTTTTTAATTTCAAGTAATAACTAATATATAAGCCAAAATTATTCTTAGCCTGTGGAACACAATGGAAAAAATGTACTGACATCTGAACAGTTTGGATCCAGATCAGCTTCATACACAGCATTTGATAAGAATCCAAAACATTTGGACATTCTGATTGTGATTTTGAAGTTATATAAAAGAAAATAATAATTAATTGTTAAGAGTATCATAGCTAACAGCAGTTGCTTAGAGTTCTGAAGCAACAAACAGGTCAACTTGAACATTTTGTATGCCAAGTAATTGTCTGCAAACTTGTTTTCAAAAGGTTAATATGAGTTGCATTTCTCTTCAGAAGCAGTGTCAGTGTATCAAACAATTCGGATACTAATGAGACAAAAAATTGATCTGAATTTAAACTGTTTGCATAGCCCTTTCCCTGTTGCATATCGCCTCTTGCATGCAAAACTATATAAAAAATATTGATTATTGATAATGCCTTACTTCAATAAAGCTAATGACTACTCAAAACAAATGAGAGTCCTGGCCCAATTAGCTGTACAATTGGTTACAAACTGCTTTTTTCCCCAGCATAAAACAAAGAGAAATTAATTTCTATATAGCAACTACTCATTGGATAGACATTTGTATCTTTTAACCCTTTACTCCAGAGACACCTTCTGGCTGCTTAACTCTTAACCCTTTCCTCCATAAATACGCATCTGTAAAAGTCACCTGTTGAAACCATTGTGATAAATAGAGCTGTTAACCCTTTCCGCCATAGGCTATTTTTAGACCTAACCTCATAGGCTATTTTTAGACCCAACCTCAATCATAGAATGGAATACATGTACTCAATATCAATACATACCTACAAATACTGCAAAAACATCAGCAGTCTTTGCTCCTGAAACAAAAGAAGTACGAAACTAGACTTACGTCCATACAACATGGATGCCCTTGCCCCTACTTTGCTATGTTCACTAAGTCATGGTGTTTAATAAAGCGTCATAATTCTGTCAAAATGGTAACAGTTCAAAATTCTTACTTTATTACTTACTTTATGACTATCTACATACAGTAAAACCTCGATTATTCGAATTTTCGTTATAAACGAATTTAGACCCTTTTAGGCAGGTGGCTGCTTAATGCATGGTGAAAGTCATGCAGAAAGCTCCTCTAGGAGCTTTCTGCATGACTTTCACCATGCATTAAGCTGCCACCTGTCTTAAAGATCGATAATAATACGTATTTTAGTGTTCGGATAATCGAGGTTTTACTGTATTATCATGTTGTTCATCTGTGAAAGTTTCAATCAAATCCTTTTATTAGCTTCAAAGGTGTTCGGCGCACAAGATTTTGCACCATATCTTATAAAACAAAAACACAAAAGAGCCTTATTTCTGTCAAAAATGATCATAGCTGGAATTCCTTTTTTATGCATATCATCACATCAAAGTTGTCTATCTGTAAAAGTATACAACAAATCAAAATAATGGTGTAGGAAGACTTTTGCTTTGAAGAATCTCCTACTCTCAGAATTTTTCCACACACACAATTTTGTACTACATGTATACAGTATATATAGCGTAAAAATGTGTTGGTACATCAACTCTTTGCATACAAAGTAATGTTTCGTCTGCAACTATTGTCGTATGCTTCAATTCTTAAAATAAAATGTTTCTTAGTTCTTTGCAATAATATTGTCAAAGTGTCAAACACTATACAACCCAGAGGACAGTGGAGACCGAGAGTTGAAGCATTTCCGATACAAAATATCAACAAATACCTTGATGTCCTTTGTTAACAGTGTAGACCCAGATAAAAGGGCTCTTATAGGAGCCCTCTCATAAGGGCCTGCACTGTTTGTCATGTTACATTTCTTAAAAAGAATCCCTGAATATTCACGGCAAGCTTTTAGAGCAGTTCATGTGAAAAATCAGCATTGAAGAAGCTAATCTGTTTTTCTCTGGCATGTGGAAACAAGAGGGCCAGAATGGCCCTGAAGCGCTCACCAGACAATCAGAGGAGAAGATTTTCAAAATTTTCACTATATGTTTCTATGGAAAACTAGCCGGCCCTGGGGCGGGCCAATTTTGACCCCAGGGGCATAATTTACATAACTTTTGTAGAGGACTTAGACATGATGCTATGAGCCAAATATGAAAGCTGAGAACCTTTCAGTTTCATAAGATTTTCAAAGTTTGCTCTATATGTTTCTACTGAAAACTACCCACCCCTGGGCAGGGCCAATTTTGACCCAAGGGCCATAATTAATATAACTTTTGTAAAGGACCTGAAGATGATGATACATGAGTTCATATCATTATTCAAATCTTAACTTATTTTTAACCCTTCCCATGTTCTATGTTTATTCAAAATTTCAATATCTACTGAATATTCATGGACAAATTAGTTGTAATGAAAAATAGAAAGTGTAGCCATTTTAGAAAGTAATGAAAAACATCTTTCAAATTCCATTAACAAACAGAGTAGACCCTAATTAGACAGCTGCTAATAGAGCCGCCTGATCTGGGTCTGCTCTGTTTGCAAATGCATGAAAAGGCATTTATATGAGGGAAAGGGTTAAGTAAACATATTATAAGTACATTGTATATTGTACACAAAAATGGAAATAATTTAATGCAATTTGCACTATATAATATCATAAGTAAACAGAGCAGATTCATCATATGGCTACTAAATGAGCCACCTAATCTGGGTCTACTCTGTTTGCAATGGTTCAGAAATGCATAATTATGGAGCAAAGGGTTAATTGTCTGTGAAATAGGCCAGATCTAAAAATATCAGTTGTCTACCAAGAAGGGAGGCAACCCAGTTGTTATCAAAAGTGCAAAGGGAGACCTAGCACAGTTTGGATTCTGATCTGACGTATGTGTAACTTCAAATTACATATGTGTCAGATCAGAATCCAATATTGTACTTCATAATTGTTTTGTACAAGAGAGTTAATTGTAAGATTGACATGTATTAAAAAACGATGTGAACAATCTTAGACAAGCAGACAACAATTCTGAAGCAGATAATACTGATACTGATAAAGAATGCTACAGCATAGAACACTTGACTTGTATTCAGCTAAACTTCACAAAAGATATACTGATAAGTCTCTATATTGATATCTGAGAGCTTAATGCAGGACATAGATATGCAAAGAGCATTTTGAGAATTATCCACTTAGTTTTCTCAATCTAAAACGAGTGTTTGTTATTTATTTGGCTAAACACAATTTCTACTCTACTGATTAGACTAAGGGTAAAACCACTGGAACTGGCTATAAAAACTAGGTCAGTCTCAGTGGACAGGGTTGTAGGAGAAACCTTTAGCCGCAGTTTCTGAAGTGAAAAAGCCAATTTTAAAGTTTAACCCAAAGGGCAGGACCAATTTTAACCTCAGAACTATGATATTAACACAATTCTTTAAGGTAAACTAAGTTAATCCATACACCAAATATCTAAGCTCTGGGACATGTAGTTTTTGACAAGAAGATACTAGTGTTTAAGCAGCAGTCAGATATGGAAAACTTGCCACCCCTAGGGCGGGGCCAATTTTAACCCCAGGGACATGATTTATATAACTTTTGTAGAGGACCTATAGGTGATGCTATGTGCCAAATATCAAAGCTGAGAACCTTCCAGTTTCAGAGAAGAAGATTTTCAAAGTTTCACTATATGTTTCTATTGAAAACTTGACACCTCCAGGGTGGGGCCAATTTTGACTCCAGGGACATAATTTATATAACTTTTGTAAAGGACCTATAGGTGAAGCTATGTGCCAAAGATGAAAGCTGAGCACCCTATAGATTCAGAGGAGAAGGTTCAAATTGTTGACGACGGACGACGAACGACGGACGACGCACGACGCACGACGCACGCCGACGGACGACGGACATCAGGTGATCACAATAGCTCACCCTGAGCACTTTGTGCTCTGGTGAGCTAAAAACAAAATGATTTTGCTAGCTAATGAAAGTAACAATATATTTACTTGAGAAATGCTGGGAACCATTTGCAGAAGAGAACAGGAAGTAAGGTGGGGAGCCAGCAGTAGGTTGCCAGTCACACTTCACCACAGAGTTTATACTGGCTGGTTCCAGAACAGTGAACCACCCTGTCATATTATCACAATCCATCTGTGATCTGAGTAGAGAACTGACCACTGAGAAACTCTGCTCCACTGTGCTAGAACTGAAAAAACAACAACAACAGATTAATCTTTTACCATCTTTTACTCATGAGAAGTCAGTTGGAGGATATCCAACTCATTTAACCCTTTTCTTGTGTATCCTGCATTTTCCCGCATCTATCGATTCCCTGTTCTTCCTGCGTTTGTCCCCATTTAACTCTTTTCCTGCATTAACCCATTCCCCCATTATCATATTGACATCTTTTGACGCCTATCACTTAAATGACTTTTGAAACCATTGTGATAAATAGTACATTTCCTCCATAGGAGCAAATGCTCCATTTATCACAATGCTTTCAAAACTAAACAATACTAAGATTTTCCTTTTCTCTATGTGAAAGAGGTAGGATCTAAAAATAGCCTATGAGGTAACGGGCTAAAAATACTATTTGCTTAAACTCAGATCTGCTGCAAATTTTACTTTGCACCAATTTATTCAAGCTCAGGAGAAACTGTTGAATGAATAGCAAACAGTCTGGATCCTAAATGAGACACCAAGTTATTACATGATGATGTCTGATTTGGATCCACACTATTTGTAAATGCTAGTCAGGTTGCATTTAGCAGGAGATGGGTAAACATATTTTGGCCATGCAATAGTATCAATCTTCATTTTTTTAACACTTTCCCTCATGTAAATGTTTTTTCATGCATTTGCAAACAGAGTAAACCTAGATCAGATGGCTCCTGTAGGAGCTGTCTGATCAGGGTCTGCTCTGTTAGCTTAGGACATAATATAAAACTGAAATTATACAGTTAAGTGGTCAGTATAAAAAATAAGTGAATATTCATTAAGTCAATAAATTCTTGTAGAAATATCATGAGTGAAAGGGTTAAGTAAAATGACAATACAGTATATCTGTGTCCTGAGGAATAATATTGTTTATTAACCTTTAGTTTGATGAGAAAATTATTTTTACACAATTTTTCACCCACATTATTTTCCAAATTTAAGCTATAATCAGTATTTCTACCAAAATGCAAAAGTTACTTGGCATCTCATTTGGATCCCCACTGTTTGCAATGTAATCATGGATCCGCAGGCAGCAGGCTAAAGTTAGATATCAAACAAGAGTACCGTAAGTTAACATCAACACTCATCTGTATGTGACCAGGATGAGCTTTCAAAGGGCAATAACTGCAACTAGAAGTTTTTGTCACAAAAACAGATGTCTCCCCCTTCCCCCATCCCTTGCACCCACACATACATTGTGACATAGTGTCACATTTCTGTATATGAGAACTGGGCCGGACTAGATGTGTGACAGACAGACAGACACACAGCTCTAACAAAAACAATATGTTAAGGGAAATAACTCAAAATGTTGCTACCATAGTAATAGACTTGATGAATGATACTTCCCCTCGCTTTTGCGCTTTTCACACCACATTTTTCAAGAAAAAAATGATGAACATCTAATAACTACAAAAATATTGATACCAGTGATATGGCCTTTGTGCATGACACTTCCTTTTATCATGCTCTTTCCATAAATGAATTGTCATTCCAATAGCACCAGTAGAACAGTAGTTATTGATCTGACAAAAAAATGTACCAAAGGGCAATAACTCCAAAAGTATTGAAGCCCGAGTAATGGCCCTTGTACATGACACTTTCTCTCATCATGTTCTTTCAAAGTAAGAAGTTTCAATCCAATGGCATGAGCCATATAGGAGTTATTGTCCGGACAAGAAAGTGTGAAACAAATGTACAAGGGGCAATAACGCCAATATTATTGTAGCCAGAGTTATGGACCTTGTGCATGACACTTTCTTTAATCATGCTCTTTCCATGTATGAAGTTTCAATTCAATGGCATGAGCAATTTAGGAGTTATCGTCCGGCCAAAACACTGTAAAAAATATACAAGGGGCAATAACTCCAATATTAGTGAAACCAGAGTTATAAACTTTGTGCATGACACTTCCTCTCATCATGCTCTTTTTATGTATGAAGTTTCAATCAAATCGCATGAGCCATATAGGAGTTATCGTCCGGACAAAAAAAGTGTGAAAAAATGTAAAAGGGGCAATAACTCCAACATTAGTGAAACCAGAGTTATGGACCTTGTGCATGACACTTCCTCTCATCATGCTTTTTCCATATATGAAGTTTCAATCCAATGGCATGAGCCATATAGGAGTTATCGTCCAGACAAAAAAGTGTGAAAAAATGTACAAGGGGCAATGACTCAAATATGAGTAAAGCTAGAGTTATTGTGCATGGCACTTCCTCTCATTATGCTCTTTCCATATATGAAGTTTCAACCAACTTGCATCAGGCATATAGAAGTTACCCAGACAAGAAAGTGTGACAGAAAGACAATGCTGCATGATTTGGAAATATACCTGTGGATAGCACAGATTTCGGGTGTGGCCTCTGAGACAAGGCCTGGCCAGGTGCTGTGTACAACCCTCGTGCAGTCAAACCAGCTGGTGATGTTGGTGTCCTCATCAAACATAGGCCAGTCAGAATGGTTATAGGATGGTCCTGCAGCACTGAACACCACCTCCGCCACCTCCTCTCCAGCACTGTAGAATGCCAGCTTCACCTGTAGAAAAGGAAGGTAACAAAATTGTACTGTAAAACCTCATGTAATCACCCAAACAAGATGCATTGTTGGTCTTTACAGTAGATGTTAGCTGAAGCAAGCTCAGAATCTGACCAATCAGATGCTTGAGAATGATCTCAGACTCAGAAGCTTTATAACCTAGGGGCCAGATCAAGATCTGCTCTGGGTTTTTTCTTTGGTTTGGGAATTATATAGATCTAATTCTACAGTTTCTGCCAGGATTAAACTTTCCTGTGTTCATAATTATGCCTTTATAAACTTCAGCTAATTAATATTCATGAAGTCATTCTTTCTGACAGGAATATTCATGGAGCAAAGGGTTGCCGCGGTAAGTACTTTTGCAACTTTGATGTCTGCCTTTAAAGATATCAGTTACACAAGTTAAATTCTACCTTTTGTTAGAAATAATGACATCATGAATATTAATAAGATTGATTTTTATAATGGCACATGAGCACAAGACTATATTTGGCAATGGCAGAACTTTTAGAATCAATATCCAGTTCGCTACCTTCCAAGAGTCATCCGATCTGGATCCACTCTATTTACAAAGGTGCGAGAGAAAGAATTAAGGTTTCTGTTGTAAATACAGAGGCTATTTAACCCTTTACTTCCTATAAACGCCTTTTCAAACCTTCCCAAACAGAATAAACCAAGATCTGACAGCTCATGTAGGGTCTGCTTTGTTTGTTTATGAAATCACAATAGATCTGTAGTTTTTATCAATACTAAAATATCCAGTGTATAAATGCCATTATAAATATTCAGGTAATAAATATTCATGATGTCATTATTTCTCACATGAATATTCATCAGGAAAGGGCTAACCCTTTACTCCATAAATACACTTTCCTATGCCTTTCCAGACAGAGTAGACCCAGACCAGACAGCTCCAATAAGAGCTGTCTGATCATGGTCTGCACAGTTTGCTTATTATTTTCAAGTTTTAAAGCAACAGTTACTACTTCATGAATTTTACAGACAAGTGGCTGCTTATTTCTGTATAACAGGTACTCTCTTCATTACTCCTGTTAGTCTCTCATAAAACTGCCACCTAAGTCCCATAGACATTTATTGATCGACAGGTTATATTTTCCATACAAATAAAGTACTATGGTTTGCTGCTCTTAACAGAAAACTATTTTAAGAAATTGATAAAGTAGATCATTGTAACTGATGTTACTGTCAATCATGGCTGATAATTGGAGAACTCTGCCCTTGCTTTTAATCATGGTAGGTGATACAAGTGGCCCCGTGCTGGACAGTAGCTAATTGGATATTGATAAGTGAAATCTTGGATTCTAGGTACAGAGAAATGTTTGTCACTGTCTGATGACAACACAGTAATACAAACTCTCAACCATTCCTTTCACTTGTAATTTGCATGTAATTAACCCTTTACCTGATGAATATTCATGTAAGAAATCAATTCTAAATCAAGCACTTTTCCATGTATGTTATAGTGAAATTTTGGAGTAAATCCCTCCATTCGTGTATGAGGAGTTGGACACACAAGATGTTTTCATTATGTGTTATATATTGAAGAAAATTTCAAAGTCTAATAGGACAATAACAAAAATTCCCTTCTTTACGTACATCTATGCATCAAGGTTGTTCATCTGTGAATGTTTGGAGTAAATCCTCCCACTGTTGTATGAGGAGTTGGACACACAAGATTTGTGGGATGTACATACGGACATATGTACAGACAGACAAGAGCAAGGTTATATGCCTCCAACATTGGAGGGGGAATGGAGGGGGTATAACAAAGCATACAGTGATCAGATAGCTACTATCAAGTAAAGGGTCAATGACTGCTGTTATTTTCACAATTGTTTTCTTCTGTTTCTTTTCAGAATGGTAATCTGAGCGTCTGTCAAAAAGTTTGTACACTGCTGAGATAAGTGCTAGTGTACTTGGTTACTTGAGAATCATTTCGTATTAGTTACATATCAAAATTTCAAAAGTTTTAATAAGTTTCTTTCGTTAAAATACTGACTGATGAAACAAGCAGCATAAATTCATACAATGCTCAAATTGAGTTAATAGTTTTTGCAAACAGTGTAGACCCAGATCAGAGGGCTCCTGATGGAGCCCTCAGATCTGGGTCTGCACTGTTTGTCATGCTTTACAGTTTGTGGAAACAATACCCCTTTGGAATTAAAGAATTATTAGTGACCAAGCTCACGTACCCCATGCCGCCACATCGTCAGAGAAAAAAAGTGGTTCCTCTGAAAATTGAACTCAATCATCCAAGCTTTTATTCATGACCATTTTTAAAGCAAATTTGAGGTAAATTGGTCAAGAAATGAAAGTGTGAGATGAGCATTATGATACAAGGATGGACTGACGGAAGGATAGGTCAAAAACTATATACCCGAGTAACTTTGTTGCATGGGTTATAATTAGCAGGACACAGTCCAATGTTAAATCTGGAAGTGTCTATTTGAAAACTCAACACTGTATGGGTTAAATAAAACATATTAAGGTGATTTGTGGATTGATTGTTATTTGTGTGCCCTGATTTGTGGACTGGATTGGATCCCTCATGCCAGCTAGACAATCTACACAATCCAATAATGAGACAATATCTATCATGGCAGGTCATTTGGATTCAAACTGTTTGAACAAATTCTTTGTATGCTTGTGGTAAATTTGTATATAATGATTTATGCATTTCAGACTTTCAGAATTGCAGCAGACAACATTTTTTGCAGACTATAGTTACTAATTCAGCAAAGAGTATGAATGATTGTAACTTCAGTTTTGGAACTTGTTTCATTTTTTGCTTTTTGATATGTTAAAGAAAGGAAGAAAAATGACACCAGTCCAATGTCTCTTTCCCTGTTCTATGTTTATTACAAGTTCCAATACCTCCTGAATAGATATGGACAAAATATTTATAATGAAATATGGAAGGTGGATCAGTGTAGCCGTTTTAGAAGGCATAGAAACAGATCTATCAAATTCCATTAACAAACAGAGCAGACCCTGATCATATAGGAGCTGTCTGATCCGGGTCTACTCTGTTTGCAGATGTGTGAAAACATGTTTATATGAGGAAAGGGATATACAGTTCTACCTGCGGTACAAACAAAACAGACAGGCTATTCTGATCTGTGTCAACACAATACATTGGCTTTCTATCTTTGTCCCAACAAAAAACAAGAAATTTAACCAATACTCCCAGACTAATCAAACTTTCAATATGAAGTAAAATCTGCCCATAGTTTGAAAACAGTGAATTGGGAAAATGTACGTACATGCAATCCAAGAAATTTCATGGCTCTTAACCCAATTCCTGTTGAATATTCATGTAAGAAATAATGACATCATAAATATTTATCCATTGATTTTTTATAATTACATATGTACACAGGAATGTTTGGTATTGGTAGAAACTGCAGTCAGATCTATAATAATTTCCTAAACAAACAGAGCAGACCCTGATCTGATGTCTCCTATAGGAGCCGTCTGACCTGGGTCTACTTTTTTTGCAAAGGCATGAATGATAGAAATGGCTAACTGAGGGGGTCCAATTTGACTGATAACAGTTTTGATTGAGACAAACATTAACCCTTTACTCCATGAATATTCATGTAAGAAATAATGACATCATGAATACTTAGTAGATTATGATTATAATAGCACATGGACACAGGATTTTTTGACCACGGCAGAAACTGTAGAATCATATCTACATTATACCATAAGCAAACATAGCAGACACTGATCAGACGGCTCCTACGGAGTAATCTGATGTGAATCTACTCTGGTAGCAAAAGCATACAAAGGCAAATTTTTGGAGTAAAGCGTTAACCCCAAGCTTATCTGGATGCAATCTGTTTCTTGGAAGAAATAAAGATGACTAAATTAAAAATTGATATCTATAGACAGCCATGTTTGAAGACCACTATTTACATGCAACTAACATTAAATTTTATGCAAACAATTACAATTATGCAAACAATACCTGGTCCGTCCAGTAATTTTCAAACAAGATTAGCTTAAGCATAACTCATTACGTAGGCTTTGTAGTGTTGACTGTATTAACCATTTACTCCATAAATACGCCTTCCTGCACCTTTGCAAACAGAGTAGACCCAGATCAGATGGCTCCTTTTGGAGCTGTCTGATCAGGGTCTGCTCTGTTTGCTTATGATATAATATAGATATGGTTCTTCAGTATCTGCCAAGGTAAAAAATGCTTGTGTCCTTGTGCTATTATACCAATTAATCTAATTAATATTCATGAAGTAATTATTTCTTACATGGATATCCATTGGTAAAGGGTTAAACCATTATTTTGTTTATTCTGCTCTTAACCCTTTCCTCAAAATAAATGCCTTTTTATGCCTTTGCAAACAGAGTAACCCCAGATCAGATGGTTCCTGCAGGAGCTGTCTGATCATGTTCTGCTTTGTTTGCTTAGGAGATCACACGTATATATCTGACTACAGTTTCTACCAATACCAAAAAGTTCATGTGTAGTTGTGTACATAATTATGCCATAATAAAGATTTAGCTTAAATCTATTCATGATGTGATTATTTCTTACATGAATTACATGAAAATGCAACAAGGAAAGGGTTAACCTTCTTTAGAACAACCCGAGTCATGATAACTAAAAAAACAGAAGGGAGGGTTAACCCTTTCCTCCATAGACTATTTTTAAATGCAATCTCTTTGAATAAATCTACCAAAAAGGAGTATTAACTAGAGAAAAGGAAAATGTTATAATTTTGTAGTTTGAAACCATTATGATAAATAGACCATTTGCTCCTATATGAGCAAATGCTCTATTTATCACAATGGTTTCAAGAAGAGACTGTTACAGACGCGCAGAAAGGCGTATTTAGGGAGGAATGTGTTTAAGGAGGGTTAAAGAAAGAGACAGACAGAGAAAAAGAGACACACTGACATATACATACAGACAGCACAGTCAAATAGACAGGTGTAACGTCTATTAAAAACACATATGTCTACAGTAAAGGATAGAAAAACATCATGGATCACCTACAATGTTTATTGTATGGCAGCAAATACTTGTAAATGGTCAAACTATTGGAATATGGTAAAATTACAAAGTATTCAATAGAAATACATAAATCATTGCCTTGAGTTTATCTCCAATTAGATTTTAATTGGATTTTACTCCAACTGTTGAATGCTATACAATCATTAACCTAGATCAGACGGTTTGTAGTTCTAACACTTAAGTTTTGAAATTTTTTGAGTAAGTGGCCATAATTGAGTTGAAAGTCAGTCAAGTAAAAAATCGTACAGTAGAACCCCTCTAAAGCAACCACTCAATGAATAAACATGGGTCTCTGTTAAACAGATAGCTGCTTAAAGCAGGACGAAAGTTCCTATAGGAGCTTTCTGCATAACATTCATCCTGCATTAAGCTACCATCTGCCTTTAAGACCAACAATTAGACTTTGGTGGTCGTGTTAGTGGCCGTTTACTGCAGATAATTATCATAGCTAGATCATCACAGTCACGGATAAAGGGGTGTTATTTCAAATATAAACAGTCGTTCTCCACAAAGAAGAGTCAATTCTTTAGAGTAGTCACAACATAAAGGTTTGGTAGGGAAATAAAGGAGTTACTATGAAAAACAAAAGAAGTTTATCTCTTCAGTGTGGTAAACATTTTAGCCACTAATGTCCTTTACAAACAGTCTAGAGTCAGATGAGAGTGCTCCTAGAGGAGCAATCTAATCAGGGTCTGCACTGTTTGAGTTTTTGTCATGTTACACTTTTTTTTAATTAAAATAAATCCCTGAAGCTTGACCTCTTTGAATTTTGGAATAGTTCATTTGAAAATTCAGCACTGAAAAGGCTAATTCATGTACAGTAAAACTTCGATTATCCGAACACTAAAATACGTATTATTATCGATCTTTAAGACAGGTGGCAGCTTAATGCATGGTGAAAGTCATGCAGAAAGCTCCTCTAGGAGCTTTCTGCATGACTTTCACCATGCATTAAGCAGCCACCTGCCTAAAAGGGTCTAAATTCTTCTATACCGAAAATTCGAATAATCGAGGTTTTACTGTATTTATACTCCTGGAACAGTGTTCAAAAAGGGAAATGAAATTATCGCATTTCAGTTTTTTGCAGAATTTCCACAGCTATGCAGATGTATAACATTTGAACACAGATAGATAAAAAAAATCCAACTTAACAGATCTAATCAGGATCCATACCATTTAAGTAAATGTTTTCAAAATGGATTTCAATGTGTGTGTATGATGATTATGCAGACATAGGTTTTTGAAGTCACTACTTTTAGACATGACAGTTTGGTTTATACGAGATCTTGTGCTATCTTGTTTTCAAGTGGACTGTTTGTTACCACTCATTTCCTTTTCTGTCTGTCTGCACTTTTTAACCTTGATCCCTTTTAAATGCTGAATATTCAATGTGGAATGGTACCACCAGTGTTTAGAATGATGGTCTCTACTTGCAATACATGTTAACCCTTTCCCTGTTCTATAATTATTTCAAATTTCAATACCTAATGAATATTCATTAACAAAATAGTTATAAAGAAATATGGAAGGTGGAAGGTTGTAGACATTTTAGAAAGCAAAGAAACAGATCTATCAAATTCTGTTAGCAAACAGAGTAGACCCTGATCAGACGGCTTCTCTATGAGCCGTCTGATCTGGGTCTACTCTGTTTGCAAATGCGTGAAAACACGTTTAGATGAGGGAAAGGGTTAAAAATGCCTAGAAATTACATAAATAATTTGTTTATATGCTAAAAAGAAGTACATGTACCCGGTACAAAAATGTATATCAAAAGAAAACCAATGGAATAAACAATGGCAAAACTTTCATGTGTTTCTTATCAAATACCCCGCTGTTATTTGCTGTTGTATTAGGATTTATAATTCAGGTTGCATTTTAGTTTCGTAACATAGGTCAATAATATTTTGTTGTACAACAAAAAGTTATAAGTATCTATGAAAACCATTTATTTTGCATCTCAGGGGGCACTTTTCAATGTAGGTTTGAATTGACAATCTTCATAAGAATGATTGAACATAACAAATACCATGTTTTATGATGTAATTGAAAATACATGTACCTTGTATGCATCTATTGTAAGGACTATCACTTTCACTATTACATCCATTCAATATACAGTATAGAACTTCTCTAAACCGGAATCTTATTAATGAACAATTTAGGTGGTTTTAGGCGGGTGGCTGCTTAATGCAGGTTGAAAGTCATGCAGAAAGCTCCCAAAGGAGCTTTCTGCATGACTTTCACCCTGCATTAAGCTGCCTGCAGCATGTTAGATCGGTTTAGATACTAATTTCAGATGTCCAGTTTAGAGGGGTTTTACTGTAAAAGGTAAACTCTGATAGAGGATATTGAATGACAAACAGTACAGACCCTAATCATCAGACCCTAACCTTTGCAAATACCAGTACACTCAATACCCTCCTTCAAAGGGTTTATCTGCTGTAAAAAGACTGCTGTTTGATCAATTAATCTTTATAGCAATATTTAAACATTACAGCATTTGTTCAGATTTTTAAACAAGAGCTGTCCGCGGACATTGCGTTCCACTTTATTTAGTATAGTGGAAGTGAGACATGGACGTTAACATAAAACTTAACCAACAATGAAAATTCTAAGTCGAAAAAGAGGCATAACTATGGCAAAAATAATTTTAGGGTTACCTGCCCTTGTGAAATTGGTTCCCCTCCTGATAGTAAACATGCATACCAAATTTTAATCAAATATCTTTGATGGTTTCTGAGAAATGGACCTTAACAAAAAGGTTAACCAATGCCGACGCTGACACCGACATTAACGCCGACGAGAGGGTCATGGAAATAGCTCCACTTTTCGAAAAAATGGAGCTAAAAATGATTTGACAAGTGCTTAACAACTTAGTCCTTGAATGCTGAATCAACTACAACTACTTCCCTGTTGAATATTCATATACAAGATAATGACATCATGAATATTTATTAGCTGAATTTTCATAATAGCATAGATACACAAGATGTTTTGGTATTAGTAGAAACTGTAGTCAGATCTACAGTAGAACCTGTCTTAAGTGGTCATTAAAAAGAGGTCTATTTATGGGTCTGTAAGGCAGGTGGTAGCTTAATGCAGGTCAAAAGTAATGCAGAAAGCTCCTATAGCATTTATTTTGCCCTGCATTAAGCAAGTTGCAACCATCTGTTTTTTAAGACTCCTATGTTCAATAAATGAATGGCCAATTAAGACAGGTTCTACTGTATTATAATTTCATGTATGGCTCCTGCACAGTGTCTACTCGGTTTGTAAAGGTGTGAATAAGCATTTGTATGAGGGAAAGGGTTAAGCAATCAATGTAAGTTAGTTTAAATTTAACTGTAAAAACATTGACAGTGTTATCTTAACTGTTGCCAAAGATATGGTAAATTATAGTACATGTGTACTGATATCACATGGTAAAATACTTTGGGACGTTTTCAAACATGTTCTTTATTACTCTCATTTGAAATCATTTTAGACACCATGTGTCAGTGAAATGGTACTTTATGTCCTATGAGATGAAATGTGTTGGTTTGAACCTGAACTTCAAATCATGTCCTAATTAATTCCAGGAGCCGATTCAAACTAGGGCGAGGTTTAAGGGGTCGGCAGTAAATAGTTCAATTTCTTTTGTCATTCTTAACCCTTTCCCTGTTCTATAATTTATTATTTAGTCCAATTTTCAATACCTACCAAATACATATGGCCAGAATAGTTTTAATGAAATATGGAAGGTGAAACATTGTAGCCATTGTAGAAAGTAGAGAGATCTATCAAATTCCATTAGCAAACAGACCAGACCCTGATCAGATGGCTCCTATAGCAACTGCGTGAAAAGGCGTTTATATGAAGGAAAAGGTTAATACCAAATTGGGCACAGCATACAGCAAAGAAATAAGAATGTTTCTTCACATGTTCATTACATTCGTAAAGAAATATGTACTTTGATCACTCATTTAATACTTTACATCATGATTATTCATATAAGAATATTAATTAGCTGATATTTTATAATGGTATGTGAATGAGTGTAGGACAGATGCACCTTAGGAGGATTGCCCATTAGGAAGATTGTCCCTCGAAAAATTGCTCCTTAGGATAATTGTCCCTTAGGACAATTGCCCCTTTATATATTAACATATAGCAGTATATTGTAGTAAAGTGATATAAGTAAAACGGCAATTGTCCCAAGGGGCAATTGTCCAAACTCCATGTGAACACAGGGCAGAAACTGTAAAATAAGATCTATATATCACTCCATATGCAAACGGAGCAGACCTTACTCACACAGCTCTTACAAGAGCTGTCTGATCTGGGTCTATTCTGTTTACAAGGGCATTATAAGGCATACCTATGGAGTAAGCTACCACCTCTCTTAGTAATTCACCAAATTAACATGAATGTAAGAAATGATGACAATGAATGTTCATAAGATGGAAATTTATAACAGAATATACAATAAAACCTCTCTATAACGGCCATTGAATTGTGTTAATTAGTTGATATTTAGGGCAGGTGGCTACTTAAAGCAAGGTGAAAGTAAAACAGAACGCTCCTATAGGAGCGTTTTGTTTTACTTTCACCTTGCTTTAAGCAGTCACTTGTCTTTAACACACAATACATGATTTAATTTAGTTGCCGTTATAGAGAGGTTTTACTGTATGAATGAGGGAATTGTTTGGCATGGCAGAAACTGTAGAACTAGATCAATCCATAATCAAACAGAGCAGACCCTGCTCAGACAACTTCTACAGGAGCTGTCTAATACGGGTGGTATACTCTTCTTGCAACGTGTAAATATGCATCTGTATCAACATAAACATTCTGACAGTGAGAAATAATGGCTGTACTGTATGAATATTAATTAGCAGAAGTTTCATAATGGCATTGTGAATAATTTACTTAGGCAGAAACTGTGAATCATATATGTATCATGTAAGCAAATAGAACAGACCCTGATCAGACAGCTCCTATGGAAGCTGTCTTCTATGGATCTACTCTATTTGCAATGTTGTGAAAATGTGTATTTATATGAGGGAAAGGCTTAACCCTTTCCTCCATAAATACGTCTTTCTACGCTTCTATAAAAGTCACTTTATGAAACCATTGTGATAAATAGAGCATTTGCTCCCATAGGAGCAAATGCTCTATTAATCACAATGGTTTGAAACTATAAAATTCTAAAATTTTACTCTTCTCTAGTAAATGCTCCTTTTGGGTAGATTCATTCAAAGAGGTTGGGTCTAAAAATAGCCTATGGAGGAAAGGCTTAAAGACCCAAAATTAGACTTCTGTTAAGCATAGGTTTATTTTTGTGTCACTGGTAACAGTACCACATGTCAGCCAGTAATTGACAAATGGACAGTACAGTAGAACCTGTCCTAAGCGACAATTCATTTATTGAAGATAGGAGAACTAAAATACAGGTGGATGCTTAAAGCAGGACAAGAGTAATGCAGAAAGCTCCACATTACTTCTGACCTGCATTTAGCTACCATCTGCTGTACATGCCCATAATAAGACCTCTATTAGTTGGCCACATATGAGAGGTTCTACAGTACATGCATTCATTTGGTTGTGCCAGACTGTATACCAGCTCTGGTTACAGGCTGATAGATAACACTGTCACATCCACCCACCCCTTGTCACGGTTGTTAACTCTTTCAATGCAGGAAACCAATTCATCCCTGTTGAATAGTCAAGTAAGAAATAACGATTTCATGAATATTTATGACTGAAACTTTATAATGGTATATGTATACAAGATTTTTTGGTATTGCTAGAAACTGATTCAGATCTATCTATATTTCACAAGCAAACATAGCAGACCCTGATCTGACGGCCCCTACAAGCGCTGCCTCATCTGGGTCTACTCTAGTTGCAAAGGCGTGAAAAATTGTTTATATGAGGGAAAGGGTTTACTGGAATTTGTACACACTGATTCAAAGTATTAGAAACGTTAATCCTTTCATATTAAAAAATGATGGATCATTCCACTTTGAAAACTTCAGCATTCAAATGATTAAAAAGTGTTACTACACAGAGTCTCACCTCATCCTAATGATAAACCCAATTCAGTAAACAGAGTAAACCCAGATCAGAAGCTCCTGTAGGAACTGTTTGATTGGGGTTGACTCTTTTTGCTGACAGCATAAGATAGATCTGATTCTACAGTTTGTGACATGACCAAAACTTCCTGTGTTCCTTTGACATTATAAAATGAAGCTAATCAATATCCCTGAAGTCTTTATTTCATGGAGTTTTTTGTTGTTAAACACATGGATTAGATATCAGATGTTTAACCTTAGCATGCTGAGAAAATAATTTTCATAAATTTCAACTCACACTATTTTAAAAATACAAGGTACCATTATTATCTTTAATACCAAGAGTGTTCAGAGGAACAAGTGTCACCTGCTCGCCGCAAAAACTGATAATATGCTGGAGTGAAATCAGAACAAAGGGGAATAACTAAAAAAGTATGGCATGCAGAGTGATGGACCTTAGTTACATCAATGGTCCTCAATGAGAGGAAGACACATGTGAAATTTGAAAGCTCTATAATGATTAGTTTAGAAATGACAGCCAAACACAGAAAGTGTGACGGACAGACAGACAGACAGACGACGGAAAAGTGATCCCTAAGTGACACAATGCCTCTTGGCAGGTGACACAAAAAACCAGGGCATAATTTTTTTAAAAGGGATTTCTTGCACTTTGTACACCAGTGGAGTGCTTGCTTTTGTACACCAGTGGTGTGTTTACATTCTGTACACAGGTGGTGTGCCTGCATTCTGTACAATGGTGGTGTGCTTGCATTCTGTACACCAGTGGAGTGCTTGCTTTTGTACACCAGTGGTGTGTTTACATTCTGTAATTTCTGTACACAGGTGGTGTGCTTACATTCTGTACACCGGTTGTGTGTTTGCATTCTGTACACCGGTGGTGTGCTTACATTTTGTAAACAGGTGGTGTGCTTGCATTCTGTATACTGGTGGTGTGCTTGCATTCTGTATACTGGTGGTGTGCTTGCATTCTGTATACAGGTGGTGTGTTTGCATTCTGTACACAGGTGGTGTGCTTACATTTTGTAAACAGGTGGTGTGCTTGCATTCTGTATACTGGTTATGTGCTTATATGTTGTACACAGGTTGTTTGCTAATTAATGCATTCTGTACACCGGTGGTATGTTTGCATTCTGTACACAGGTGGTGTGCTTGCGTTCTGTATACTGGTGGTGTGCTTGCATTCTGTATACTGGTGGTGTGCTTGCATTCTGTATACTGGTGGTGTGCTTGCATTCTGTACACAGGTGGTGTGCTTGCATTCTGTACACCAGGGGTGTGCTTGTATTTTATTCACAGGTGGTGTGCTTATATTTTGTTGCTTAATGCAGAATGTAAGCAATGCAGAAAGCTCCTAGGAGAGCTTTCTGCATTGCTTTCAATTTGCAGTTAGACACCGCCTGCATTTTGAAAAAAAAATCTACCTTTCAGAGCTCCAAATAAGGTGCGTAAATCAAAACATTTTCAGGAATAACTTCTTTATTTCTCCGCCAAACCCTATACTGTGACTACTCTTTAGAATTGTCTCAAAGAGACCATTCTAAAGAGTGGTCCCAGTAGAGGGTTTGGTGGAGAAATTACGATTTCAGTATTTGGGTACAAACCTTCATCTTTAGCCCTGTACCTTTCCTTGTTTTAGTTGTTTTATTCATCGTAAGTTTCAATTAGATAATTTTTTTATAATGAAATGTGAACACAAGAAATTTTGGTCATGGCAGAAACGGTAAAATCAGTTCTATATAATTCCAAAAACAAACAGAGCAGACCCTGATCAGACAGCACCTTTAGGAGCCACTTGATCTGGGTCTACTCTTTTTCAGAAGGTGTTAAAACATATATCTATGGAGTAATGGGTTAATTACAAACATGAAACTTTTAGTGATCAATATTTTTCCGATGTAGTATTTATACTTCCGATTCAATTGTTTCTTTCAGTATACATCAAAATAGGCAAAACATTTCATGTTTATCTTTCAATAATGTCAAATGCATTACTTAGTTACAAGCAATGCGTTTTACTTTAGGTGTGTCTGTCTAGGACTTTTTTATGATGTTTGTGTTGTAACAGGCAAAACTGGTTGATAATAGGATAAAAATTTGACAATCCTGTTTTTACATGTACATGTCCATACACGTACATGTATCTATTCTATTTTCTCCACATATAAGCTTTTTTACGCCTTTGCAAACAGAGTAGACCCAAGATCAGATTGCTCTTGTAGGTGTATTTATGGAGTTAAGGCTTGAGTGACTTTCTATCACAAAAACATATTGTCAGCCTTAACCCTTCTCTTGCTGAATTTTAAAATACATTTCTCCTTCTTTACCCATGCCCTGTTGTATAATTACATATATCTTCACTGTGTACAAGTATTTCGCTGTGCAGTCACTGCTGTGGAGTGCACTGGTTGCACAATCAATTTGTAAATAGAGCAGACCCTGATGAGACAGCTCCTGCAGGAGCTGTCTCATCTGGGTCTTCACTATTTACAGGTAGGTATTTTGATGTGAATAGCAAGCAAAGGGTTAATTCTCAAAGTATAAATTTCTAAGAAATTTCTAAGTATTGTCTTATGCATATCATGAAAAGTCGGTCTTAATTATCATTTGGATCCAAACTGTTTCGAAGTCAAAAACTAATACAGAATGAATTAAGCATTTGAATGCAGGAAACATATGTACTGTCATTTGCAAACAGTGTAGACCCAGATCAGAAGGTTCTTAGAAGAGCCCTCTGATCAGGGTCTGCACTGTTTGTCATCTGAAATCCTCTTGCAAATGTAAGCTTTTCATATTGAGTGAACACTGTAGTCTAATAGCAATTCAACTTTCTCGAAATTCAGCATTCCCAGGGTCAGTATGAGCTCATTTGTTTGTTTTCTCCCTTATAAATAATGGTGATTAAATCTACCAGGTAGTGCATTCCCAAAGTCGTTTAGTTCAAGGGTCCTACTGTCTGAAGGTTTATTCTTTACACTTTCCAAAAGCAAATACAGTAAAACCTTTCTATAACGGCCACTAAATTACATCTAGTATTTTGTTTTAAAGGCAGGTGGTTGCTTAAAGCAAGGTGAAAGTAAAACAGAACGCTCCTATAGGAGTGTTCTGTTTTACTCTCACCCCCTAAATACCAACTAATTAACACAATTTAGTGGTCGTTATAGAGAGGTTTTACTCTGCAATCTGCAATCTGTACAGCTTTTGAACAACAGTAAAATCTCTCTAAAGCGACCACTTTATGAATAAATATAGTTATCTTTAGAAGACCACATATTTTAAAACAGTCAACAAATACTGCAGTAAAATCCAGGTAGCAATCTTTTGCAAGTCCCTGACAGACTGTCGTTATTATGACAACACCCTGTGATTTATGACAATTTTCACACTTCCATGCTACCAGATAAGACTTTTATACATGTATTTCTGTTTAATGAATTCTTCCTACTTAGCTCTTCCTATTTCCAAGAAAAGCAGCTTTCAGTCTCCTAAGTAATGTAGCTGTTTCACAATTTCTTCTAAAAAAACTGAACCAAACAGAAAAAGGTTATACTTTGTACATGTAATTATATTTATAAGATTTTAACCCTTACTCCATAAATACATGTATGCTTTCTATACCTTTGTAAACAGGGTAGACCCACATCAGATGGCTCCTGTAGGAGCTGTCTGATCAGGAGCTGCACTGTTTGTTTAGGATACAACAGATCTGATATTCTACATTATTTCTGTCATGGCCAAACATTCATGTGTTCATGCACTATTATAACAATTAATCCAATTAATATTCATAATGTCATTATATTTTATATGAATATTCATGAACTAGAGGGTTAACCCTTTCCCTGTTCTGTATTTAGTCCAAATTTCAGTACCTACTGAATATTTATTGACAAAATAGTTTTAAAGAAATTGGAACGTAAACCGTTGCATATATTTTAGAAAGTAAAGAAACAGATATTTTCAAATTCCATTAGCAAACAGAGCAGACCCTGATCAGACGGCTCCTCTAGGAGCCGTCTGATCTGTGTCTACTCTGTTTGCAAATGTGTGAAAACACGTTTATATGAGGGAAAGGGTTAATCAGCATATAAAAGTCAAACTCAGTTTAGCTGACTGTAGTTTTTGCACTTCATAATTGTAAATACTGAAGTAATCATTTAGGTCAACAGGAGGTATGATTCCATTTGCATAGTGATACACATGATCAACAAATGAACCACATCTTGTCCTGTCATGTGTGTGAATTAACCCTTTCCCTGCTCTATATTTATTCCAAATTTCAATACAAACTGAATATTCATGGACAAAGTAGTTATATGAAAAATTGGAAGGTGGAACATTGTAGCCATTTTAGAAAGAAACAGATCTGTGAAATTCCATATGCAAACAGAGCAGACCCTGACCAGACAACTTCTACAGGAGCTATCTGATCTGGGTCTACTCTGTTTGCAAATGCATGAAAAAAGTGTAGGGTTAACTCTTTGCAGTCACTAAGCAATTCTTCTTCTGCAACAATTGCCCTCTGCTTCAGTTCTTACAATAAATTTTCTCTCATTTCTTTGCAAAAATTGGTCAGAGATTCTGATGAGATGTTGCATTATGCGGTGTCTCATCTGGATCTAAAGTGTTTGCAAATGTAATCATGGTTTCGCTGCTAGCTTACAAAGAGTTTAAACTGGGAAATTGTACAGTGGAAACTTGTATTATCCTAAATCAAAACACAGCAGCAAGTTATATTGTAATCTTGTTTTACTGTTGTCTAGAATATTCATGTGAGAAATAATGACATCATGAATATTTATTAGCTGAATTTTCATTCTGGCATATGTACACAGAATGTTTTGGTATGGGTAGAAACTGTAGAGTCAGATCTCTTATAATTTCATAAGCAAACAGAACAGACCCAGATAGAGTAGATCCAGATCAGACGGCTCCTGTAGGAGCTGTCATATCAGAGTCTGCTCTGTTTGCTTACAAAGTATATAGATATGATTCTAAAGATTCTGCCATGATATAAAATCAAATGGCATTATAAACAAGAGATGTCACAGTCACGTGACAAATGCCCCCAAAAATTGTACCATGTGACCTTGACATTTGAACCATGGACCAGGGAGTTGACACATCGTCTTTGTAAGGTGAACATTTGTGCCAGGTTCCTTTGAAATCCATTCACAGATAAACAAGTAATTGTACCCTGTGACCTTGACCTTTGACATATGGACCAGGGAGCTGAACACGACACATCGTCTTTGTCTGGTGAACATCTGTGCCAAGTTATATTGAAATCCATTGATAGATAAAAATGTTACAGACCGGACACGAAATTTGTGACAAAGTAATTGTATTCTGTGACCTTGACCTTTGACCCATGGACCAGGGAGTTGAAGGCGACACATCGTCTCTGTCTGGTGAACATTTGTGCCAAATCATATTGAAATCCATTGATATATTAAGAAGTTACAGACCGGACACGAAATTTGTGACAAAGTAATTGTACCCTGTGACCTTGACCTTTGACCTATGGACCAGGGAGTTAATAGCGACACATCGTCTTTGTGTGGTGAACATTTGTGCCAAGTTATATTGAAATCCATTGATAGATAAAGAAGTTACAGACCGGACACGAAATTTGTTACGAAGTTATTTTATCCTGTGACCTTGACCTTTGACCCATGGACCTGGGAGTTGAACGCGACACATCGTCTTTGTGTGGTGAACATTTGTGGCAAGTTATATTGAAATCCATTGATAGATAAAGAAGTTACAGGCCGGACACGAAATTTGTGACAAAGTAATTGTACCCTGTGACCTTGACCTTTGACCCATTGACCTGGGAGTTGAACGCGACACATTGTCTTTGTGTGGTGAACATTTGTGCCAAGTTATATTGAAATCCATTGATAGATGAAGAAGTTACAGACCGGACACGAAATTTGTGACAAAGTAATTGTACCCTGTGACCTTGACCTTTGACCTATGGACCTGGGAGTTGAACACGACACATCGTCTTTGTGTGGTGTACATTTGTGCCAAGTTATATTGAAATCCATTGATAGATGAAGAAGTTACAGACCGGACACGAATTTGGGACGGATGGAAGGACAGACGGACAGACGGACAGACGGACAGACGGACGGACGGACAGACGGACAGACGGACAGACGGACAGACGGACGGACAGACGGACGGACGGAAAGACGGACAATGCGATTACTATATGCCCGCCTTTGGGGGCATAAAAATGAAGTAATTAATATTGATGAGGTCATTATTTCTTCCATGAACAGTCATGGAGTGCTCCTTTTCGGTAGATTTATTCAAAGAGGTTGTATTTAAAATAGTCTATGAGGTAATGGGTTAAAAGGGAACATTTTGATTTGGCAAAAACTGTAGAAATTACTATAATCAGATCTGTATCATGTCAAAAGCAAACAGAGCAGACCCTGAACAGATGGCTCCTATAAGAATTGTCTGAAAAACATTTATATGAGGGAATGGGTTAAGACAGGCTCTACTGTATTTAAGTCAGCTAATCCACATGAAAAACTTCATGGCCTAGTGATACAGATTTCCACACCTACATAATTGGATTTACCTTAATTCTAAAACTAAACATTAATCAAAGAAAAGTATACCAATTAGAATTGTGTCCACAGGACATGGATGCCCCGATTGTGGTGATTATAATAATGTCTCAACCGCCTTTTTTGGGGTGAAAAAAAGTTACAAACGATCATAGCTAAACTTTACTTCTTTATAACCATCTTCACACCAAGGTTGTTTTATATGTGAAAGTTTGAACCAAATCCTCTAAGTGGTGTATGAGAACATTAATTTTCACTACATGTATATGTTTAGTGAAAGCATTTACAAAGTCCCATAACTCTGGTAAAAATGATCAACAGTAGGCAAAAATTCTCCTATTTAAACAAGAGCTGTCCGCAGACAGCGTGCTCCACTTTCTTTAGTGCTGGATAGTGTAGTGAAAGTCTAAGTCAGAAAGGGGAGATAACTATAGCAAAATTAATTTTAGTGTTACCTGCTCTTGTGAAATGGGTCCCCCTTGTAATAGTTAACATGTATACCAAAGTTGAACCAAATATCTTGGACACTTCCTGAGACATAGACCTGAACATAAAACTTAACCAACAATGAAAAATCTAAGTCGAAAAAGGGGCATAACTATGGCAAAATTAATTTTTGGGTTACCTACCCTTGTGAAATGGGTTCCCTTGTGATAGTAAACATACATACCAAATATGAACCAAATATCTTTGATGGTTTCTGAGAAAAGGGACCTTAACAAAAAGGTTAACCAATGCCGATGCCGAGGCTGACGCCGACGAAAGGGTCATGACAATAGCTCCACTTTTTGAAAAAGTGGAGCTAAAAATATCTGCACATCAAGGTTGTTCATCTGTGAAATTTTGAAATAAATCCTCCCAAAGGAGTATTCATAATCATGCAGTCACGCCTGTAGAGCAGTTGGATGTATCCAAACAAGGATACAATTTCTGTACAATATACATATAAATGTGTACAATACTCATAGATAACCTGGCAGTGATGTACAGGTAATTTGTATTGATTGCCATAAAACAGCCAAATGTTAAATGTACACTGTTTTCTTATGAAATAATTTAGATCTGATTCCACCAATACCCCCCCAAAATTGTACCCCATTCATGTCATTATAAAAGTTCCGCCAATAAATTCTCATAATGTCAATATTTCTTACATGAATATTTAACAAGGACAGGTATAGTCATTGACTCCCTTATTATTTATAATGCACTCATCCAAATTGATTTTTTATCCAATACATTTTTCATTTAGAGGGTGCCCATCCAACAAATGGAACATATGCTGGTATAAACCTTTAGCACTGATTGGTACAGCATAACATGCACATTCTGCTCCTTCCTTTAACCCATTCCTCCATAGGCTATTTTTAGACCCAACCTCTTTGAATGAATCCACCCAAAAGGAGCATTTACTAGAGAAAAGTAATTTATTTAGAATTTTGTAGTTTGAAACCATTGTGATAAATAGAGCATTTGCTCCTATAGGAGCAAATGCTCTATTTATCACAATGGTTTCAAGAAGTGGTTATTACAGAGGTGTAGAAAGGTGTATTTATGGAGGAAAGGGTTTATCTGGGTCTTCACTGTTTGTGTCACTGTCACGTTTATATGATCATAGGGTTAATTCTGATACTTACCAGACTTATGGTCTTGCTGTCCCAGTCCAAAATAGCCCTGGATTTGTATGGTATGCCAGGCTGTACATTTAGGGCATCTTCATGGTCTTCATTGAGAGTCATGTTTGCTGTCCAGAGATCATAGACACTATCAGCAGCCCCCAGGTCCCCACCCTGGGGCACTTTCATCACAAGCTGCCAGCCCTGGGCCACACCCATCCACAGCACCAGGACAGCCAGGAGTTCAGACCACATTGCTCACTGCCTGAATATGAATAGAGAGTAAATATGTATACATGGTAAAAACCTTTCATAGTACAGTAAAACCCCTCTAATGCGACCACTTAACCCATTACCTCATAGGCTATTTTTAGATCCAACCTCTTTGAATAAATCTACCGAAAAGGAGCATTTAAACTAGAAAAGGAAAGGTTTAGTATTTTGTAGTTTGAAATCATTGTGATAAATAGAGCATTTGCTCCTATAGGAGCAAATGCTCTATTTATCACAATGGTTTCAACAGGTGACTTTTGCAGAGGCGTCAAAAGGTGTCAATATGAGGGAATGGGTTAATGAATAGCCATTGGTGTTGTTTAACCCTTTTCCTCATACAAATGCCTTTTCATGCATCTGCAAACAGAGTAGACCCAGATCAGATGGCTCCTATTGGAGTCATCTGATCAGGGTCTGCTCTGTTTGCTAATGGAATGTTATATAATTATCTGTTTCTTTACTTTCTAAATGGCTACAATGTTACACCGTCCATATTTCATTATAACTATTCTGTCCATGAATATTCGGTAGGTACTGAAATTTATAATAAACATAGAACAGAGATAGGGTTAAAGCAGATTGTTGCTGATACAGGACTAAAGTAATGCAGAAAGCTTCAGAAGGAGCTTTCTGCATAACTTTTGTCCTGCATTAAGTCATATCTTTGCAGTAACTTGTCAAAGGTTACCACTCAAGCACAGCTGAATGTGCACACTACACAGTATTTTTGCACAGTAAAATTTGAATTTCAATAAAGAAGACCACCAAGGTGTTTATGCATTTTATACTGCTAGCCTTTTAACACAGTGAATATTTATGTAAAGAAACAATGACATTATGAATATCAATTGACTGATATTTTAAAAAAGTATATGAACACATGCAGTTTTGACCATGATAAAACCTGTAGAATCATACCTCCACCAGGTAAAGGGTTAATTGAGTTAACCCTTTCCCTGTTCTATGTTTCTTCCAAATTTCGATACCTACTGAATATTCATTAGCAAAATAGTTACAAAGAAATATGGAAGGTGGAACATTGTAGACATTTTAGAAGGCAAAGAAACAGATATATTAAATTCTATTAGCAAACAGAGCAGACCCTGATCAGACGGCTCCTCTAGGAGCCATCTGATCTGGGTCTACTCTGTTTGCAAATGTGGGAAAACACGTTTATATGAGGGAAAGGGTTAATTAAGGTGTATGGTAATACTGTTATTTAACCTGCTGAATTATTAAAACTGGTTCCTCCCTTTCTGGATATTAATTAAACCAAAATATGTATCAAAATTTATCACTGATGAAAATGATTTTTATGACAAACAGTGCAAAACCCTGATCAAAGGGTTACCTCAGGAGCACTTTGATCTGGGTGTACACTGTTTGTAAAAGTCTTATATACTTGGTTCATGCACTTTAAGGTTAAACTTTTATTTTCCAACTCAATTTGCCCCCAAATATTGGGATTAAGAAACGTGAAATCCAAACACTACAAGTAGCATCAACAAAGAAAATTACATGTATGTGTTATTTGTTGCAAAATGGTGATCATTATTTCATCAAGAACAATGCATGTTAACCTTAATTCTGCTAAAAACACCCTGACTTGAAACTTGAAACTTCTCATCAGGATCCAATCTGTTTGCCACACAGTCAATAGTTTCTCAAAGGCTTAAATGAATCGAGAGAAAGTAGAAACTGCAACATATCGGAGTTAAGCAGACATCAGTTTTACATCAGGAGAAGAGCTTAAAGCTAACCCTTTCCTTCATATATAAACACCTTTTCATGCATTTGCAAAAAGAGTAGACCCAGATCAGACAGCTCCTATAGGAGCTGTCTGATCAGGATCTGCTCTGTTTGCTTATTGAATAATATAAATCTGATTCTACATTTTCTGCCAAGATCAAAAATTCCTGCGTTCATGTTCCATTATAAACATTCAGCCAATAAACGTTCGTGGTGTCATTATTTCTTACATAAATATTGAACAGGGAAAGGGTTGATATCAACAGTAGCAGATGTGCAGTATCGTAATATCTCTAATATACACTCCTCGGGCATTACCTTTATCAAAAGGAGTGTCTGGCATTTTGTACCAAAGTGGTTGCTTAATGCAGAATGAATACAATGCAGAAAGCTCCTTGTGGAGTTTTCTGTATTGCTTGAAGTCGGAAATAAGCTACCACCTGTATTTTGAAAAACCTCCATTTCTTTAATGTTTATTATTATTTGGGGCTTTAGTTGTTTTATTCATCGTTAGCTTATCCCCCAGAAGTAAGGCATAGGGGCACTTATTAGGTAAAATACAGTATGTCCTTGCACAACTCTTTGCATGTGAAGCAATTGTCGTCTGCCAAATCTGTCATATCAGCTGCATTTATTAGAGCAGAATACAGTATGTCCTTGCATAACTCCAGAAAACTGCCGTCTGCAGCAATTCTGCTTCATACAGTCTCCTTCAAACATGCAATCAGAGTGCTAAACAGTTTGATCGTTAACCCTTCCCCTCATATTGACGACTTTTGACGACTCTGTAAAAGTCACTTTGTGAAACAATTGTGATAAATAGAGCATTTGCTCCTATAGGAGCAAATGCTCTATTTAACACAATGGTTTCAAACTACAAAATTCTAAAATGTTCCTTTTCTCTAGTTAATGCGCCTTTTCGGTAGATTTATTCAAAGAGGTTGTATCTAAAAATAGCCTATGAGGGAATGGGTTAAGAGAGGTCAAGTTACATTGCATCTCATCTGGATCCAAACTGTATGCATAGGATGTCACGACCTCACAATTAGCATGCAAAGCAGAAACACTTTGCACACTAGTGGGGACACTGTGATTATATATGCAAACAGTTTGCATCCAGATGAGATGCTGCATCATGCGATGTCTCATCAGGATCCAAACTGTTGAACACTTTGGCCATATTTTTACAAGAAGTAAGAGTAATTTTATTTTAAGAATTGAAGCAGACAACTATTGTTGCAGGTGAAACATTACTTAGCATGCAAAGAATTAATATTCATTGCTCTGGTGAATGCAAACTCCAGCTAGATCCAAATAAGAGCAGAATCAAACTGACTATAATAATATTACATGTGGAAAAAAATATACGGGTCCCTGCTGAAATGAAATTTGTTCACATGAAAATTCTGTCTGATAAACAATATATACAGTAGAACCTCAGTTATACAAACATACAAGTATGTATCATTATCCATCTTTAAGACAGGTGGCAGCTTAATGCAGGATGAAAGTCACACAGAAAGCTCTGTGTGACTTTCATCCTGCATTAAGCAGCCACCTGCCTTAAAGGGTATACATTCTTCAATAGTTAAATTTCGAATAATTGAGGTTTTACTGTATATACATATTACAAGGTTTATTTCTCCCAATAATTGCAGAAGAATCATTGAGGTGCATTTGAGTTTCACAAGTTTTACTGATTAAATCCATTAAATTGATCAAAATGGAAATACAATATTTGATGTCTGTGTTAGGTATACAACATATTCATTCAAACTGTTGAAGTTTCTTCCTTTCTGTAATACTGTTTTAAGGTTTATCGGTGATTATCAACAGGAGTCTTTAAATGTGGGTCTATTCTGGTGGCAAAGGTGTTAAACTATGGAGTGAAGGGTTAATGTATTGTCGGGCTGTATGCATTCAAAGTAGGAAATTAATTGAAGAAGTAAACTTTGCTACATGTCTAGTAAATCGAATGGTTTATCAAGATTGCTAGGTATGGATTTTTCAGTTCAGCAGAGCATGATTATACAGTCAGCTTAATACTGCTACCTGTGACTCCTTTGCAAATAGAGTAGACCTAGATCGGACAGCTCCTGTAGAAGTCCTCTGATCAGGGTCTGCTCTGTTTGCTTATGATATAATATAGATATGATTCTAGTTTCTGACATGATAAAAAAAATTCTGTGTCCATGTGATATTGTAACAAATAATCTAATTAATATTCTGGACGTCATACTTTCTTACATGAATATTCATGGAGTAACCGTAAAGGCTAAATTGACATTCCAAGATTCTGAAGCAGATTAACCTATTCCCTCAATTCCCTATTTTATATCCAACCACTTTGAATAAATCTACTGAAAAGGAGTATTAACTACAGAAAAAGAAATTTTGTAGTTTGAAACCATGTTTAAATGCTCTATTTATCACAATGGTGTCAATAGGTGATTTTAGAGACGTAGAAAGGCGTATCTATGGAGGAAAGGGTAATGCTAGGAGTCCACTGGGCCAGCGCCAGTTGGTGCCAGTTCGCGCATAGTGGCTCCGAATTAATGTCCGCTCGGCATGTGTCGCCAAGCGGAATAAACTGGGTGCCATATGGCATGCGCCAAATGCCACCTGGCTTGCTCCAAAAGGTTGCGCCAGTTTGCCCCAGTTCGCGCCATTACACGGCCATTTGAATTCCAAAATTCACCCTGTTGGCACCATTCGCGCCGATAGACGGCTACTTTGCGCCACTTGGTGATTAGTTTGTGCAAAAGGTCGCCAAGTTGGTTTCAACTTGCCGCCACTTGGCGACTATATAAATATCGGCCATCTGCTACCTGATTAAGACCTTCCTCAGCTGCTGTATGAACAACATCTCTACTAAATATTTACAATTTTGATATGTCTGAGGCAACGAAAATTTAAAATTTCACTTGGCGCAAGCCATTACATTCCAGTGGATTCCAATAGGTGGATTGTTTGCGCCAAAGGGAGATAAGTTCGTGCCATTTGGTACCACTTGGTGGACACTTCGCGCTGATTGCTCGATGCAAGTGGCGCGACGAAAATTTCCAACATTTCAAACATTTTCTTGACGCCAAATTCAAATTTGGTGCCGTTACGGGCCACCACGAGCCAGTTGGGAGGCAGTTTGAACCACTACATGCCACTTGGCACCTAATTGGCGACACTAGGTGCCACAGCAAATTGCATTGGCGTAAACTGGCACCAACTGGCGCCGGCCCAGTGGACTCCTAGGCTTAAGTCTATGGACATGCAGATATATGATGTCATAAACCCTTTACAATGCTGAATTTTCAGAGTGGAATAGTCAATCAGTGTTAAATTATAGAGGATATATATGAAAGGACATGCTAAGAGTATTTTGAATAACAAACAGTACTAACACTGATCACAGGGCTCCACTAGCTATAGGACTAAGGAGCCCTCTGATCTAGGTCTATACTGCTTACAGCCAGCATGTCCAATATTCAAAGGGTTAAAGGAATTCTATGCTTAGGATCTGTTCTGTCTGTCACTCAAAATCTTGACCCTTTACTCCATAAAATTGCATCTGCTCTGTTTGCTAAAACAATTTGATAGTTTTGTTTGTTTACACCTTCCATATTTCATTATAACTATAATATGGTCCATGAATATTCAGTAGGTATTGAAATTTAGATTAAATATAGATTAACGATTATATAGTGTCATTCAGTTTGAAATGCTTCAATATGTTAAGAGTATTTTGACAGACAAAACAGAGCAGACCCTGATTAGAGTACCAGTCCACTCATTAACTGTACATGTATTCAAAGGATTGACCCTTAATCTCCTGAATAATTAAAACTGACTTCTCCCTTTCTGAATGTTAATTAAATAAAAATTTATATCAAAATTTATCACTGATGAAAACGATTTTTATGACAAACAGTGCAGACTCTGATCAAAGGTTTCCCTCAGCAGCCCTTTGATTTGGGTCTCTACTTATTGCAAATGTCTTTTATACTTAGTTCCCACATATTAATGGTTAACAACAGTAAAACCTCTCTATAATGACCACTGAATCGTGTTAATTAGTTGGTATTTAGGGCAGGTGGCTGCTTAAAGCAAGGTGAAAGTAAAACAGAACGCTCCTATAGGTTTACTTTCACCTTGCTTTAAGCAGCCACCTGCCTTTAACACAAAATACTTGATGTAATTTAGTGGCCGTTATAGAGAGGTTTTACTGTAGCATTTACAAATTAACAGTGTAGTGTTGCAGATCAGATGCTTCCTCCAGTAAGCTCTCCGATCAGGGTCTAAACAGATGCTGTGTTAGTGATGTGGTGGCTGTTCAGGACCAATTCTCACGGAGCAGTACATATTATATGTGTAAAAACCAGCTATATATATATAGCAAAAAAACTCCTGTTGATTTCGAAATGCTTGAAATGTAATCATGCACAAAACCACACATGTACAACTGGCTGGTTGCTCTTTAACATGCTAAGTAATTGATGTCTACAACAATCAGGGTCCATGCTTATAAAGCTTTTAGTTGAGTCTGAGTTTCGTTCTCAGGCTTTTGATTGGTCAGATTTGAGTTCTCAAGCTTTTGATTGGTCAGATTTGAGCCAAAGGCTCAAATCTGACCAATCAAATGCTTGAGAACGTTCTCAGACTCAACTAAAAGTTTTATAAGCAGGGACCCAGATTCGCTGAAATGATCTCACCCACCTCGGTCCAGCAAGTGCTGGCCCCAGTACTTAACGAAGTTATTGACCAGATGGACAAAAACTTTAGGTTTTTCACAAATAAAGAACTAAAACTGGTGTTCCATAGTCAATGTAAGTGATACTTGCAGGGCCGAATTGTTTTATGTAATAAAAAAGAATACACAAAAATTCACTGAAAATTCACAGTAACAGGTGCAGTGTCTGAGAAATGACTCCTGACAGACAATAAGGTTAATTTTTTTGCAAACAAAGGACCATAACTCTAGTATTCCAAGGTGAGTGATACTTACAGGGCAGCATTTCTTCATGATACTAAACATTTACACACAGTTTCAAAGAAAAACTCCAGTTTCTGAGATATGACGCCGGACAGACAAAACCATTATTTTTTTTGAAAACAAAGGGCCATAACTCTAAGTGTTCCAGGGTCAATGTGAATGATACTTGCAGGGCCACATTTCCATATGCTACTTAACATTTACACAAAGTTACACAGAAACACTCCAAACAGCCCCTGACAGAAGAATTTTTTTTGGCAAACAAAGGGCCATAACTCTGGTGTGTTTGGTCAATATGAGAGATACTTGTAGACCTATACACAAAACTATATAAAAATGTTATCTGCTACAGTATCTAAGTTTTCTTCCACTTCTCTTCAAATTTATTGGTAAGACAGTCATGAAGTTCGGGTCCCAATGAGGCCCTGTAACACTTGGTGTCTCATCTGGATCCAAATTGTTAGCATTTAAAGATTAACTCTTTCAACACTGAATCATCATAGTAGAATACCCCATCAGTGTTTAACCCTTTCCCTGTTCTATGTTTATTTCAAATTTCAATACCTAATGAATATTCATTAACAAAATAGTTATAAAGAAACATGCAAGTTGGACCATTGTAGACATTTTAGAAAGCAAAGAAACATATCTATCAAATTCTATAAGCCAACAGAGTAGACCTGATCAGACGGCTCCTCCAGGAGCCGTCTGATCTGGGTCTACTCTGTTTGCAAATGCGTGAAAACACATTTATATGAGGGAAAGGGTTAACTATAGAATCCACTCAATATAAAAGGTTTAAACTTGCTACGGGATTCTGAATGACATACAGTGCAGACCCTGATCAAAGGGCACCTCTAGGATCCCTCTGATCTGGGTCTACACTGTTTGCAAATGACAGTGCATGTGTGGCCCTCATTCAAAGGGTTAAAACTATATTCACCTACAATATATTAAATGTTTAAGCCCTTTCCTTCATATAAATAGGTTTTCACGCATTTGCAAATAGAGAAGTCCCAGATCAGATGGCTCCTGTAAAAGCCATCTGATCAGGAGCTGCTCTGTTTGCCTATGGAATTCAATAGATCTGTTTCTTTAGTTTCTAAAATGGCAACAATGGCCCCCTTCCATATTTCATTATAACTGTTTTGTCCATAAATATGCAGTAGGTATTGAAATTTAGAATAAATAGAGAACTAAACAGGAAATTATTTCTTGAATAAGTGTGATATCTTCTTTTGACTCGGTTCAGTTCCTCCAGATTGAAATATTAACATTAAAATTTTGCTGTATCACAATGCAATTTTTACTGACACAAATGAGCTGCATTGCAATGAGAAAGCAATGAGAATGCAATGAGAAAACAATGAGAAATCAATGAGAAAACATATACATGTACTTATCAACTCTTTCAACCTGGGAGATGCCTAATACACTGTCAATCACAAACAGTGTAGACCCATATCAGAGGGCTCCTAGAGGAGCCCTCTGATCAGGATCTGCACTGTTTTTTATTCAAATCCTCTAGCATATTCCATCCTTTCATACGGAGTGGACTAATTTGTTAAATACTGATGGGATATTCCACTTTGATAATTCAGAGTTGAAAGGGTTAAAATAATATGGACCAAAACCAAATCCTTTCTTGCTTGTACTCATTAGATTCACTTAACCCTTTCCTCCATAAATACGCCTTTCTACTCCGATGTAAAGTCACTTTATGAAACCATTGTGATAAATTGAGCATTTGCTCCTATAGGAGCAAATGCTCTATTTATCACAATGGTTTCAAACTACAAAATTCTGAAACTAGAGGTTTTTGTCAAAAAAACGGATGTCTCCCCTCTTATAAAAACAATATGTAAAGGGAAATCACTAAAAATGTTATGCTCTTGATGAATGATACTTCCCCTCATTATGCGTTTTCCACACTACATTTTTCAAGAAGAAAATGATAACAGCTAATAACTCCAAAAATACTGATACCAGATTTATGGCCCTTGTGCATGACACTTACTTTCATCATGCTCTTTCCAAAAATAAAATGTCATTTCAATAGCATCAGTCGAACAGGAGTTATTGATCGGCCAAAAAATGTAACAACGGGCAATAACTCCAAAAGTATTGAAGCCAGAATTATGGCTCTTGTTCATGACACTTTCTCTCATCATGCTCTTTCCATGTATGAAGTTTCAATACGATGGCAAGAGCCATGTAGGAGTTATCATCCGGACAAGAAAGAATTAAACAAATGTACAAGGGGCAATAACTCTAAATTTATTGAAGCTCGAGTTAAGGATCTTATGCATGACACTTTCTCTTATTATGATCGTTCCATGTATGAAGTTTCAATACAATGGCATGTGTCACATTATTTAGGAGTAATCATCCGGACAAAAAATTGTGATTGTTTTTACAAAGGGCAATAGCTCCAATATTAGTGAAGCCAGAGTTATGGACCTTGTGCATGACACTTCCTCTTGTTATGATCTTTCCATATATGAAGTTTCAATCCAATGGCATGAGCCATATAGAAGTTATCGTCCGGACAAAAAAAAAGTGATTTTTTTTACAAAGGGCAATAACTCATAAATTAGTGAAGCCAGAGTAATGTACCTTCTGCATGACACTTCCTCTCGTTATGATGTTTCCATATATGAAGTTTCAATCCAATGGCATCAGGCATATTGAAGTTATTGTCCGGACAAAAATTAATGATATTTTTTACAAAGGGCAATAACTCCAATATTAGTGAAGCCAGAGTTATGGACCTTGTGCATGACACTTCCTCTCATTATGCTCTTACCATATATGAAGTTTCAATCAACTGGCATCAGGCATATTGAAGTTATTGTCCGGACAAAAAATTATGATATTTTTTACAAAGGGCAATAACTCCAATATTAGTGAAGCCAGAGTTACGGACCTTGTGCATGACACTTCCTCTCGTCATGATCTTTCCATATATGAAGTTTCAATCCAATGGCATGAGCCATATAGAAGTTATCGTCCGGACAAAAAAGTGTGATTTTATTTTACAAAGGGCAATAACTCCAATATTAGTGAAGCCAGAGTTATGGACCTTGTGCATGACACTTCCTCTCATTATGCTCTTTCCATATATGAAGTTTCAATCAACTTGCATCAGGCATATTGAAGTTATCGTCCGGACAAAAAGTGTGACAGACAGACGGACAGACGGACAGACGGACGGACAGACAGACGGACAGACAGACAACTCTCACGAAAACAATATGTCTCCCCCATATAAATATGGGGGGAGACATAATTATCCTTTTCTCTAGTTAATGCTCCTTTTCAGTAGATTTATTCAAAGTGGATATATAAAAAATAGCCTATGGAGGAAAGGGTTCAATAAGGTGAATTTCATGAGGACAAGTAAGACAGGGTATGACTGAGATTTTGATGTATATGTATTCATTTTTGTGCGGCGCTGCTGTTCCTGGTCTTCAGTGCTTGTAAACTCTGTATGTGTGCGAGCAGCTCTTCTAGAATGACCGATCAAATGAAACAAACAAATCCTTTACTGAAAGCGCTTTACTCTTTGAATGCTATTTGTGGTCTATTACACCTGTTACACATTCTTAACCCTTTCCTCAATAGGCTATTTTTAGACCCAACCTCTTTGAAAGAATCTACCCAAAAGGAGCATTTACTAGAGAAAAGTAAAATTTTAGAATTTTGTAGTTTGAAACCATTGTGATAAATAGAACATTTGCTCCTATAGGAGCAAATGCTCTATTTATCACAATGGTTTCAAGAAGTGGTTATTACAGAGGCGTAGAAAGGCGTATTTATGGAGAAAAGGGTCAACCCTTTCCCTGTTGAATACTCATGTAAGAAATAACATGAACATCATGAATATTTATTTGCTGAATTTTTATAGCCAGGCATATAATATGAACACAGTATTTCTTTATATTGGTAGAAACTGTAGGGTCAGATCTATTTTAATTTCATAAGCAAACCGAACAGACCTTGATCAAACTGCTCTTACAGAAGCCATCTGATCTGGATCTACACTGTTTGCAAAAGCGTTTATATGACGGACAGAATTAGAGTGGATTTTCAAAATTCCTGATCAGAGTGTGAAACAGTCAGGATAATGATGAGATGATTAATCTACATCCAAACTGTTTGGTTATTCATTATTTGTAGCTTAACCCTTTCCCTATTCTATGTTTATTTCAATACCTACTGAATATTCATGAACAAAATAGTTATAATGAAAGGTGGAACATTAATATTGTAGCCATTTTAGAAAGTAAAGAAACAGATCTATCAAATTCCATTAGCAAACAGAGCAGACCCTGATCAGACGGCTCGTATAGGAGCCGTCTGACTTGGGTCTACTCTGTTTGCAAATTCATGAAAATGTGTTTATATGTGGGAAAGGGTTAAAATGACAGCTTGTGATGGGTTTAGCCTTGGGACTCTTTAAATGCTGTTGATGTAACTAATACTAGCAGTAAAGAAACAGATCTATCAAATTCCATTAGCAAACAGAGCAGACACTGATCAGACGACTCCTATAGGAGCCGTCTGACCCGGGTCTACTCTGTTTGCAAATTCACGAACATGCATTTATATGAGGGAAAGGGTTAAAATGACAGCTTGTGATGGGTTTAGCCTTGGGACTCTTTAAATGCTGTTGATGTAACCAATACTAGGATTTCCAAAATTAATTCTCTAGACAATATCGCTGTTGTTTGCAAACAAATGTCACATATAGCCATAAATTAACCTTATAACACTGAATTTTTAAATGGACAATTCCAAAATTCAAACATATCAGAAGCTTACCATGAATATTCTGTTGTGTTGTAACAACTCTTTAGTGATGACCCTTTGAGACGACTCTAAAGAGTGGTCACAGCACAGGGTTTGGTGGACAAATAAAGGAGCTATTCTTAAAAATGTCTTATCTGTGCCTCTGTTACATGCAGTACTATCCCATAGAATAGTGATGATAACCCTTTTCTGTGCAGGTTACAACTTGTCATAATTTTAGAATGGGCATATCATTGAATAAATTATACTATACAACTGACGGTGTAATGTTTCAACTCTTTGCATGCTGGTGGCTAGTCTGTGATTACCTATGCAAACATTAGTTAACTCAGAATAACTCAGCGTCTCATCAGGATCCAATCTGTTTGACATAGTAATACTGTTCTCTGAGAAGAAATAGAAGAAATATGTTATTTTACCTTTTACTCAATAAATATGCCTTTGTACACCTTTACAAACAGAGTAGATCCAGATCAGATGGCTCCTGTTACGTCCTGTAGGAGCCGTCTGATAAGGGTCTGCTCTGTTTCCTGTTTACTTACAAAATTAGATAAATATGAGTCTACAGTTTCTATCATGGACAAAACTTCACATGTTCATAATTATGTTACAGTAAAACCCCTCTAAACCGGAATTCTAGTAGAGAAGTATTTAGATAATTTTAAACAGGTGGCTGCTTAATGCAGGGTGAAAGTCCTACAGAAAGCTCCTAGAGGAGCTTTCTGTATGACTTTCACCCTGCATTAAGCTGCCACCTGTATCCAAGACCGATATTTATGCTAAATTTAGCATCCGGTTTAGAGGGGTTTCACTGTATTATAAAATAATCTAATTAATATTCATGATGTTGTTATTTCTTACATGAATACTCATGGAGTAAAAGGTTAAGAAATTAGAAATATTTGCGGAAGACAATAATCTGACTATTACTGTACAAAGAGGTAAGCAAAAATTATGTACAAGACATTTTTCCAACATCGAATTCTAACCTTTCTGCTGCTGAGCATGATCTGACAAGCATCTACACGCAACATGGAACCAAATGAGATGCTGAGTAACTTGGCATCTCATCATGATTCAAACTGTTTGTATCTCAGTCAACAGTTTCTTAACCCATTACCTCATAGGATATTTTTACACCCAACCTCTTTGAATAAATCTATCGAAAAGGATCATTTACTAGAGAAAAGGAAACTTTTTTAGAATGGTGTAGTTTTGAAACGATTGTGATAAATAGAGCATTTGCTTCTATGAAGCAAAATGCTCTATTTATCACAATGGTTTCAAAAGTGACACTTGTAACAGAGGCATCAAAATTGGTCAACATGAGGGAATGGGATAAGAGCTTGAATAAATTGAAAGAATGTAAAATAAAATGGAGATAAAGATGGTATCGGCTGATGATTTTTCTCAGCATGTTGAAGATTAAAACTATTACTTGGTTTTACTTCATCCAGCTATACTTGAATAGTGTTTTTCAACAGAAAATATAATTAACAATTGATAACTATTTACAGTAGAACTGTAGAAAATTACTTTATGTTGAAAGGAATACATGTACTAAGTATCTATGGTAGCAGTCCCACACACAGAGCTGTAGATAACATCATGCAGGCAATCTTTGTAAAGTCATTTCCATATATTTCTTCACCAAACCTTATCTTTTTACAACTCATCAGAATCCTTTCTCCTAGGCAATTTTATTAATTAAGTACTAACAAAATTTTGCTGAGGATTAAAACGACTTTGGTGCTTAATTTCTTATTTACAGCAGTGACACTTGTATTTAAGCAGTGCATGTACTTTGATTAAAGAAAACCCTAGTTCAGCTTTGACAGCATGTTTGGCACTAGTCTTTCATTCTTAACTTACAAGAAAATTACAACCACATCAAACTGAAACAATGTGTGATCCTCATTATACCCTACAGGAACCATCTGATCTGGGTCTACTCTGTTTGCAAAGGCATAAAAGGCTTTTATATGAAGGAAGGAAAGCGTCAACTATTTGCGAACTAAGTACAGTAAAACTCCGCTAATGCGACCACTTAATAAACAGCCACTGATGTCGTTTAAAGCAGGTGGTTGCTTAATGCAGGACGAAAGTTATGCAGAAAGCTCCTATAGGAGCTTTCTGCATAACTTTCGTCCTGCATTAAGCTACCACCTGCCTCTGCCACCCAGAATTATGCCCCTTTTTGGTGGTCGTATTAGCGGGGTTTAACTGTATATGTAATTGTGATCTGCAAAAACTGAATTTGTTACAGTTGTCAGTCATCTCTTAAAAAATACAGTCAGTGTCAAACAGTTTGGAGTCTGGGTCCATGCTTATAAAGCTTTTAGTTGAGTCTGAGTTTCGTTCTCAAGCTTTTGATTGGTCAGATTTGAGTTCTCAAGCTTTTGATTGGTCAGATTTGAGCCAGAGGCTCAAATCTGACCAATCAAAAGCTTGAGAACGTACTCAGACTCAACTAAAAGTTTTATAAGCATGGATACAGATCACATGTAGAGTCTCATCTCAATCCAAATATTGTAGGAGTCGTCTGATCAGGGTCTGCTCTGTTTGCTTATGATACAATATAGATCTGATTCTACAGTTTCTGCCATGGTCAAACATTCCTGTGTTTATGTTCTATTATAATAAGTAATCTAATTAATATTCATGATGTTATTAATTCTTACATGAATATTCATGGGGTAAAGGGTTAAATGTGCAAATATGCCCAAATTAATTTTAATATGGACATTATTTATGAACATATCAATATGTTTGATTTTACTAGGATTTCCTTCATATGCTATTTTGCTGTTCAAACGACCACATTTCATATTGACAAATAATAAAAGTAAACTGTTAAATACACAAAGCAGGTAATATCAGGCATAAATCAAATACCATATGCTAATAAAACTGCCCTGTCTGACGATTTCTACCTACAGATTCTGCAATAATTTCAAGTACCCTTAACCCGTCACACCATAAATACGCCTTTCTATGCCTTTGCAAACAAAGTAGACTCAGATTAGAAGGCTCCTCTCAGAGCTACAGATAACGATGTGTACCCAAATACTAAAATCGTCATTTCTCCACTAACCCTATACTGTGACTACTCTTTAGAATTGTCTCTTCGAGACAATTCTAAAGAGTGGTCACAGTATAGGGTTTGGTGGAGAAGTAATTTGCTTAGGAGCTATTCTTGAAAATGTTTAAATTTACGCATCTTATCTGCAGCTATGTCCTCTGTTTGTGAATGATATAATATACATGTTGATAGAATTCTATGGTTTCTGCCATAATGGCATATGAACACAAGAAAGTCTGACCATTGCAGAGACTGAGAATTAGATCTATATAAATTCCATAGGCACACTGAGTAGACCCTGGTCAGATGCCTCCTATAAGAGCTGTCTGATCTGGGTTTACTGTTTGCAAAGGTGTAAAAAAGCCATTTCTTTGGAGTAAAGCGTTAAAAATGAGAAATGACAAGAATGAAAATAGACAGCTAGCTGCTGAAAAAATGCAGTTAGAATTTAGAAATCGGTTGGTGGCACAAAACTGTCCTCTCCCTTCCTCTCTGCAAATATTGCCAGTTAAATCGGTGTTTTATGTGAGACCAACAATTCCTTTTTTATTGAACATATAACTGGTGAATAAATATAGAAGTCAAAGTTAAACCAGATACTGTAGTTTTTGGACCTGAGCTCCAGATAAGTTATTTAGTTGGTATTTAGGGCAGGTGGTTGCTTAAAGCAAGGTGAAAGTAAAACAGAACGCTCCTATAGGAGCGTTCTGTTTTACTTTCACATTGCTTTAAGCATCCACCTGCCTTTAACGCAAAATATTTTATATAATTTAGTGGTCGTTATAGAGAGCTTTTACTGTACATACAAACATTACAGATTAGCCATCAGTAATTCATGAAAATGATTGACGCCAACCATCTAATGTCAAATTTAAAAAAGTTTATTTTCACCACTGAAAACATTTTTAGCTAAAACTGTGTCACTGCTATCAAAGATTTATCTATTTTAGGTTTTATATCCAGCTAAATATCTTTTTTGCATACATAAATATACCCCTTGTACCAGTGGCCAAAATTTGATGGTCTGTTTCATGGCCTGTAAGGTCAATTGCAAGATTCCCACTAGATTTTCCTGCACTTGAATTGATGGTCAAAACAAAAATTAAACAGTCAAAATATATGTATATTATCATATTATAAAAGCTTTACATGTAAGTGTTTTGTGAATGTAATTTGTTTTAAGTAACTTTGTCACATTGAATTGAGATGTCTGTCTTTAACCTTTACTTCATAAACATGCCTTTGCAAACAGAGTAGACTCAGTAGATGCTATAAATAATCTAATCAGTATTCACAATGCCATTGTCTCTTACATGAATATTCATGAAGTAAAGGGTTAAATGTCTATGAGGTTGTGTCAGTAACCAAATTACAGACATTATATATACAGGTCCATGTTGTTGTAATATTATCTGAATAGGTCTTTATTCCTATCTAAGCTGAACAATTTAAACTATGTTGTTTATGATTAAACAAACAGTTTAGTTACAGCTAGTGTTGACACAGAATGGCACTCTTTCATTGTGACTGTAAACATCTGAATAGGATCTACACTGTTTTCACATGTTGATGATAAAATACTGTTAATACAATACAAGAGTTAATGCATGTTTGCAAAGTTTTAAAAGTTTGAACAGCTGGAAAATGTTAAAACAATATAATTATGTCTTTATTGCAAAGAATGGTACCAATGTACACATTGCTTAATTTATTAGCTGTGTCAAGTGACTTATTTCTTTAGGCTTAGCAAACAGTGTAGATTGAGGCTAGTCATGAAAGAGGCATCTGATCAGGGTACATCTGATCAGGGTACACTTTGTTTGACACCAGTCAGCATCTGTAGTATTTAATTTCCTAACTGGCAGCAAGTGTAGACCCTGATCTGAAGCTGTACTTGTCTAGTGACTCATCAGGTTAGAACTACATAATTGTTTCAAACCAAACTTTTACATCTGTAATTGTGGTGTGCAAAATACACCTTTTCTTCAAAGTGATAATACAGTACCAAGAGAAACCTCTAAACTTTGCAACCAGTGTAGAACCAGATCAGCTGCCATTAGTGATGTGCCGATTAATCGCAGTACTCACTGACCACGTCATGCAGGTTCCGACATGATGATCGATGAAGGACAGACCATCATTGATGATTATTCATAACCTTATTGAGACCAGACAAGGCCAAAACCAGCTCATTCCGGGAAGTTTCGTCCGGGACATTTCATACCAATTTTGGACTGGGACATTTCATCCCACTGAACTGGGGCTTTCATCCCAATAATAACCATATTATTGTTATTAAAAGTAGCTCAACCTTTCCAACATTGAAATAGATCTAGAAACCATGTTACTGTAAATTGACAATTAATTTGAGATACGTTAATGCATTTGTTAAAGCACATAAACCTTTTAGATTTTCTTGATGATATTTACATATTAGTCACTCTATACAGATGAATCAAACAAATTGAACTATAAAACTATGAATAAATGGGTAAAAGAATGTCTCTTAGAACTCTTACAAAGATGCTGACCTCGCATTTATTGATATTTCTTTCATATTGTTATACTCCAGAATACTTATCAATAAGACAATTCTAGAAAGGTCTAAAAACAAGTAAAGAGTTAGACAGTTCCCTAAAGGTCTAGATACCCTGAGAAGAATGCCCTAAAAATAAATAAAAATATTGTCCCAGTAATTTTTCGATAGTGGTACGAAACGTCCCAGTAATTTTAATAGTGGTACAAAACGTCCCAGGATGAACTGGTTTTGGTATTAAACATCCCATAACCCATTGTTTAACTGAACAGAATCATTCTAAAACAGAGTTTACCCATATCAAATGTCATGTTTTAGCCATAGAGACTGGTCTGGATATACAATTTGGTGACCAAATAGAGAAGTTGTTTTAATTTACGCATCTTATCTGGACCTTTGTTACATGCTGTGTTGTTTTCATACAGTGTGATTGATACATTCACGTGTATAACAATCAATAATTGTCATCTGTTGTTCTGTTCTAAAACAATAGATATATTGTAGTCAATCTATAATCATAAATTTTCTTATTTTGACAAATAAAAATATCATAAGAGTATTGATCGGCATTTCTTTGTTTGCTCAGTCTTGGACTATAATATAGATTGTCATTGTCTGACTCACAACACGATCTGACCATGTCATAACTAATTTTGATCGTGCAAATTGAAGAGGTCACCGAAGCTTCTCTCACAAACGTGCAAATAAATTACGCGCTCCTGGGAAAATCACTTCGTAAAATGTGTAAACGATTAAAAAAATACTCACCTATGTCAAAATACAGGTAAATGCCATTAAATAAATCCTAAAATCGATCATTTTGTAGCGGAACTATTCCATTTTCAATACACTACACCACCTGTTTTGTTTATCTCACCTGATCCGGTGTCCAGGTAAAATGTTGCCCGACAATCAACAAGGGAGATAATTTGTCATGGAAAACTTAATGAGGAAAAGAAAGACAACTCATACGGTGAACAAAGGTCCAACGTAGACCATACGCATTGAACACGTCTTAATCAACGTTTTGCACGGAGAGAAAACGGCAAATACGTTAGAGAAACGCATTTACAACGATAGACTATATAAAGTGCCAGTTAAATCTTAGGGGTTCATATCTGCGTTAGACGTCGTGAAATAGTGTTATTGAGTGTTACATGAATTTGACAGGTGTTACCCAAAGATGATTCATTACATACTATGGATTGTGACAAGTGGTATATAGATGGTAAGCAGAGGAATGAAACAAAAGATGCCGTTGTTTGTTTGGATATGGCCTACTGGTGAGTACTTATTATTCGTTTTCTATTTGCCATGATTCCACAGAGCCATAGATAAAGGTGCGTATTCAAAAACTGAAAAAATAATTCTAAAGAGTGGCCCGTACTGCTCCCCGTGAGTCTATATATATACTATATAATTGTATATAAAAAATACCCCATATATAATTATATGAGACTATATAGTATATATAGACCCCCGAGGAGCTGTACAGAACCGTATGGTCACAACGTAGGGCTGTGAAGAAATAAAGGTGTGAATAAATAAAGGATCTGTTCTTGAAAATACTTAAATTTACGCATCTTATCAAGGCATCTGATATTTCACGAGGTTATATATTTTATTCAGAAAGTATTTTATCGAGTTTATATTTTTTTTCTCCTTGAAAAACTGGATATCGGCATGTCATAACAAACTTTTCTTATACCCCACCCTTCTCAATGTGATATTTGAAAACTATTTTTTACCACAATATTACTTTTTTTATTTTTAGCGGTGATTTTCAACAGAAAACTCACGGATATTAGTGTCAGGGACAAAAACCGATCCGTACACTGAGACTGATTGTGTGAAGAAGATGTGGTATAGAGTGGCCATGATATATGTAAATAAAAGACGTGTTTCTGATCACAAGTTAACTAAGTGTGTGACACAGACGCTTACTTACACTTCCCTGGTGTACAGTAAAACCTCTCTATAACGGCCACTAAATTGTGTTAATTAGTTGGTATTTAGGACAGGTGGCTGCTTAAAGCAAGGTGAAAGTTAAACAGAACGCTCCTATAGGAGCGTTCTGTTTTACTTTCACCTTGCTTTAAGCAGCCACCTGTCTTTAACACACAATACTTGATGTACTTTAGTGGCCGTTATAGAGAGGTTTTACTGTAAACGCTTTTGATACCTTTGCAAATAAAATAGACCCAGATCAGACGGCTCCTGTAGGAGGTGTCGGATCAGGGTCTGTTGTGTTTGCTTATGACATGAAATGAATCTGACTGTAAAAGTAAAAAAAAAAAATCCTTGAAAAAATTGACATTATAAAAATGAAGTTAATTCATGTTTATGAAGAGACCAATTCACGTATAAATGTTCATTAGGGAGAGTGTTAAGTAAGGCTTCGTCAATGTTTGACAAAGTCAACGTAACCAGGCAATACTTTGTATTTGAGATACTGATACATGCGGTGATACATGAAGATGTAGGTGGAGACAGTACACGGCAGTAGAATCCCAAATTAACAATCCAGTGTTCCATTCATTTACAGACAGACAGTTTGAGATTGGTTAAATGAGAGGTGCTGAGAGGGAAAGAGAGTGAGAGAGAGAGAGAGAGAGAGAGAGAGAGAGGAGAGAGAGGGAGAGGGGACCAAAAGAAGAGACTAGAGGAGGGGAGATTATACATGTATTAAGATATATTGAGAGAGTATTTTGATCAAAAGGCATTATAAATGAATATCGTTTCGACAGTCACGCTTGAGGATGTTGTAATATTGACTTTTCACAATACATGTAGTTTATATATATACACTTATACACTACAGTATAACATGTCTTAAGTGGCCATCAAAGAGAAGTCTATAGCTACATGTAATTATCTGTCTGCAAGGCAGGTGGTAGCTTTATACAGGTAAAAAAGTTCATATATTAGTTATCTGCATTACCTTTATCCAGTATATTAATCTACCACCTGTTTTAAAAATCCAGAATTATACTTGTTTTGAAGGACGTATACATATGTAATAGTTGGACTTTACTGTAGCAACAACCGTTGACTCTTTGAACAGGTGACCATCTTGACCGCATAGAAACCATCTGCGTAAGTTGTATAATTATCCCTTTCCCCCATAAATACACCTTTCAACGTCTCTGTAATAGTCACTTCTTGAAATCATTGTAATAAATAGAGCATTTGCTCCATAGGAGCAAATGCTCTATTTATCACAATGGTTTGAATACTACACAATTCTGACATTTTCCTTTTCACTAGTAAACACTCCTTTTCGGTAGATTTATTCAAAGAGGTAATATCTAAAAATAGCCTATGAGGTAATGGATAATAAAGTTTCTTCTATTTGTTCTCAAAATTCCGACGGAGTGTCAGATGTTATAGGTTCTAGTGAGACTAAGAGAACACTGCTCAGCGTCTCATATTGGTCCCAACTTTCTGTATTTCTGTACCATTTCTGTATTCGTACTGAACTAGAAGTACGGTAAAGTCTCGCTAATATGACCACTCAAAAGAAGTCTAGTTCTGGATTTTTAAAACAGGTGGTTGCTCAATGCAGGACAAAAGTGATACAGAAAGCTCTTATAGGAGCTATCTGTATCACTGTTGTCCTACATTAACCCTTTCCGTGTTCTGTGTTTATAACACGTTTAAATATACCTACTGAATATGAATGGACGAAATAGCAATGATGAGGTATGGAAGGTGGACTGTTGTAGCCATTTGAGAAAGTAAAGAAACATATCTTTCAAATTCCATTAGCAAACAGAGCAGACCCTGATCAGACGGCTCCTATAGGAGCCGTCTGATCTGGGTCTACTCTGTTTGCAAACGTGTAAAAACACGTTTATATGAGAGAAACCACATGCTTTTACAGTCTGCTATGTTAATAAATCCTGTGGTTGTTTTAGCGAGACTCTACTATGTTGGTTTTATAGTGCAACATTATCAATATTATAAATATTCAACATGAGCTGATCAAAACAGTCAGTAGTCTTTACTTTTGCTCTTATTGTAATTGTTCTGTTCCTTTTCATACAAAGGAAACAGCTGTTATAACAGGGGCATAGCTAGTTATACGCATTTACGCACGTGCGTATCATCAATCTGAAAAGTGAAAACATTATGGCCAAAATGGAACAACAATCGAATGCTTAAGGGGGTGTCACACTAGAGCGTATTGCACGAACGTATGCGAGCATGTGAGAAAAAATGCTCATACGCAGATATACGCTAGGAGTAGGTTAGGCACACGTCGTATACGTTTCAGGTACGTTTCCATACTTCGGTGTACGTTCTCATACACAAAGGCCGAAAATAATTTTTGAACATGTTCAAAACATTTTAGCGTATACGAGCATATGAATTATACGTTACGCATACGCTCATCATACGCTAGGCAGACGTTGAATACGCTAGAGTGTCGTTAAGGGTACGTTACTTGTAGGTCAAATACGCTTCACATTCGGTGGCATGAAGGCGGCCAAGTATAAAGCTATCATATGGATAGCGTATCAGTAACGTAATTGTAACAATGTCTGACGAATGACTAACGTATTTAACGTATTCCTGGCGAGTGATACGTTATTCATACGCTCCTGATACGTTACTCATATGCTTGCATACGCTACTTACACGCTGATATAGGGGAGACCGGGGCATGTTGGAACACGGGGTAAGTAGGAACAAGGGACATAATTCATCCTTTACTGTATTGCACGAGCAGTGCACGTGCGTAACTTGGAAACATCCATATATGACGTCATATGATGAACGCTTAAGGGCGCCGATGCAAACAAAACGCAAGTCACATTGTGGAAGTCAAAAATAACCCCGATTTTATCGGGTAAGTATTTTTATAGATTTTCAAGAAGCATTGTCGCAAGTAAAGGTGTAAAGCAGGTAGGGTCCATGACATCTGGGGAAAGAGGAACTCTCATTACAATGTGTTTTGCCGTTAGTGCACAAGGGAACACTGTGCCTCCAATGATAATCTTTCCTCGGAAAAAGTTCAAAGATCATTTTATCAGGGACGGTCCACAAGGATGCATTGGAGCAGCAAACAAGTCAGGTTGGATGACTGCTGAACACTTTTTGGATTTCATGAAGCACTTCGTAGATCATACTCGACCAAGTAAAGAGAGGCACGTGCTTCTTTTGCTAGACAACCCTTCGTCTCACCTGAGCATACCAGTCTTGGATTACGCAAAGGATCACGGTGTCGTAATGCTATCGTTCCCTCCTCATACCTCCCACAAGCTACAACCGTTGGATCGATCGGTCTATGGCCCATTGAAAAAGGCCATCCAGTATTCATGAACAAGACAAATGGATGAGGAATAATCCGGGGAAAACCATCACAATTTATGACTTGCCCAGCATTTTGAGCAAAACGTTACTCATTACAGCCACACCTAAAAACATCATACACGGATTCGAGGTTGCTGGTATAAATCCACTCTGCCCTGAAATATTCACAGATGTTGATTTTTCACCATCTTTTGTAACAGATCGTAGTGATCCAGACATTAAAGAAAACGTAGATCCAGACAATAAAGAAAACAGAATGCGTCAAGCAAATACTTCTGCAGAAAGTATAGAAAATACGGGCACAGTGGATCAACAACAAAGCGAGTCTGCTGCTGATGAGCAAACAGTGCCAGAACTAGCTGTAGATTATCAGAGAGTCTCTGGATGGGAACTAATCAAACATTTTCTACAAATAAAAGCCAGAGAAATCGAAGATGTTCAAGCTGATGGACACTGTCTGTTATATGCAGTTCAGAAGTCTCTCAGTTATCAAAGCCAGAGAGAAATCACAATAAGTGATATGTGTAATAGACTAAGACAAGAAATTCAAAACCACAGTCAATTTTACTTGAAGTTTTGTGAGAGCAGTGTTGATTTATACGCGGAAATTGAGACTTATATCAGAGACAAGAGGTATAACACAGATACAGGCGACATGATATTAGCTGCTTTAGCGACAGCATTAGAACTTAAAGTTGTTGTTGTAGAAGTTGTCCAGGGTGAGGTAAAAGAGGTTGAAGTGAAACCTGAAAGGGGTGCTGAAGATATAGTCAGTATCACAATAGCCTTACACAGAGAGCACTACAAAGCAGTCGGGCCGGAAATAGCTAATGCAGTTGAAGCTGAAACAAACAAAGGTACTCACGTTGTGAAAACTGGCACTACTAATCATCAAGGCAAAGAGTTTACAAATGATACATGTAGGTCTGAAATTCCATTTAACCCTGAAGTAGTGAGGCCCTTTCCTAAAGCTGGAGACAGGAAATCAAACAAACCCCGATCTCGAAAAAGGAAATCAGCAGTGCTAACGGACACTCCCGAAAAAGCTAAATTAGAAGAGGAAGCCAGAGTGCGGAAAACAAAATTAGTTAATAAATCAAACCAATGTAAGTCAGACAAAAAGAAAGAAGTTCGCGAGAAAAAGAAAAAGTCTGCCAACAGAAAGAGATGCACGGTTTACGATTCCCCTGATGATGAGTATTACTGCCTAGAGCCCTATTCAAATAGTAGAGCCGGAGAAAAATGGGTTCAATGTTTAACATGCAAAGACTGGGCCCACGAGGAATGTGTAAACCCAGGACGGTCATACACCTGCATCAACTGTGATTCTGGTGATTCAGACTACGTATATTAAAAAAGTTCAATGTAATTATTTGAAATAGCATTGTATAGATCTATTTATACAGTAAAAACCCGCTAATGCGACCACCTAAAAGAGGTATAATTCTGGGTGTTAGATGCAGTTGGTAGCTTAATGCAGGACAAAAGTAATGCAGAAAGTAATGCTGGAGCTTTCTGCATTAATTTTGCCCTGAATTAAGCCACCACCTGCTTATAAAAACAACCATGTGTATTCATTTATTGGTCGCATTAGAGGGGTTCTACCGTAATTACGTTTGTTAATTGTTGATACACTTGTTAGAGTTTTGTTTATCTTCAAAGTTTAATAATGTTAAATGCAATATATTGGGGTTATTAGATATACAGCTGAACTTCGATATCTCGAACTCGGATAACTCGAACTTAGGGTTAATTCGAACTAAAAGTTCTGTCCTTCCAAAACAGAATTGCTCTAAAATATATCACTACGGATATCTAGAAATACATGTGACAGCTAAATGCATGTCTAAGTAATGCTGAAAGCTCCTGCATGTCTAAAGTAATGCTGAAGTAATGCTAAAGGAGCTTTAAGTATTACCTTCGACCTGCATTAAGCTATGGACTAGATAAATTGCCTAGATTAGAAATTGAATAACTCTATCTTCTGTTATCTCGAGCTAAATTGTATAGCCCCTATAATTAAATTGTGTAATTTGTCAAAAGTAATTTTGTTTCATCTTTCCAACGTGCCCCAAGTATATATCGGGGTAATTCGGAACATATTAACGTGTGGTAAAAACGTCATTTCTTACAACAGCGACTTTGTGGATCTCACCGTAGATATATTAGAATATTGAGTAATAATCTGCTTATCTTGGTGGTAAATGAAACATATCGCTAGGTAAAACATACAAAATACAAATACACCCTATTAGGTTTTTTGTTCCAACATGCCCCGGTCTCCCCTACGCTACACTGACGGTGACATAAGTTGGCATAGTTACGCTAGTATACGTTCCTCATGCGCTGCCTATACTTCCGATATACGATACACATACGCTTTTCATACGTTGCTAATACGTTCATCGAAAGTCGGGTTCATACGCTCAAAAGTTGTGCGTATGCATGACCAGTTTTTCGAAAACTTTCATACGCAGTGCATACGCCCCTTTTATACGCTGTGTGACAGGGCCATAAGGGAGATAGACTTTGATAAACGTTCTGTCTTGCCACACTATAGCGTATGAGTGGAACGCATGAATTGCGTATGATTTTTTCGAAAATCTGGTCATTGTTTTGAGCGTATTAACCCGAATTTCGCACAACTATCTTCGATGAACGTACTAGCAGCGTATGAATAGCGTATGTATACCGTATATCTGGCGTATAGGCCGCGCATGAGAAACGTATACGAGCGTATGACAACTTATGTCATCGACAGTGTAGCGTATATCGGCGTTTAAGTAGCGTATGCGAGCATACGAGTAACGTATGCGTAGCGCATGTGAGCGCATGATATGCGCATGAATACCCAGAAATACGTTAGTCAGTCATCAGACATACGTTATAGTTGCGTTACTGATACGCTATCCATATGGTAGCTTTATTGGCTGCCTTGATGCCACCGTATGTGAAGCGTATTTGACCTATAGGTAACGTACCTTTACTGACACTCTAGCGTATTTAACGTGTGCCTAGCACATACTGAGCGTATGCGTAACGTATAATTCATACGCTCGTATACGCTGAACTTTTTTGAACATGTTCAAAACTTATTTTCAGCCTCTGCGTATAAGATCGTACACTGACGTATGACAGTGTACTTAAAATGTATACGACGTATGCCTAACCTACTCCTAGCGTATATATGCATGCGAGCGCTCATACGCTCGCATACGTTCGTGCCATACGCTCTAGAGTGACACCCGTTCATGTAAGCTTATCCCATTCTCCCATATTGACGCCTCTTGACGACTCTGTAAAAGTAACCTTTTGAAACCATCGTGATAAATAGAACATTTTCTCCTATAAGAGCAAATGCTCTATTTATAACAATGGTTTAAAAACTACTAAATAATTGTTAATTTTCCCGCGGGAACATGCCCCTATACCCTTATAGCCACTGAGCGTACATTACATTTGGATTCAGCTACGCTCCTGTATAATATATATATGTACATTACTTATTGTGCAGAATAATACAGGTATACATGATTGATAAATGAATGGTATTTACGGGATACCATTTGATTGTTTTAATGCTGAACGAATGCATGTGATTGTTTACCTTTTGTCATCATATGTTTCAATGACAGCCCACTCTACTCGTACAATACATATGTTTGTTTCGTCCACAGCCTTCTCTACACATATAACGCATATGTGTCGTTGACAGCCCATTCTATTCTTACAACATATACGTTTCGTCCACAGCCCACTCTACTTATACAACTCATATGTGTCGTTGTCAGTCCATTCTACTTGTGCATAACATATGTTTCGTCCACAGCCCATTCTACTCATTGGACTAGTATCACTTAACCATTTCCTTTATGCGTATTTATATAAGAATTCATAATTCTGTGAATACATGTACATGTAGTTGATAACTTAAAAGTTATAATTACCAATGTACAAGAGAATGTTTGGCCATTTCAGAAACCGTAGAATCAGATATACATGTATATTATTTCTTAAGCAAACACAGCAGACCTTACAGGAGTCGTCTGATCTGGATCTGCTCTGTTTGCAAGGGGGTGACAATGCATTTATATGCGGAGAAGGATTAACTGATTCTTATTTCCAAGACACTCTAGATATATTTTCGATTTGTTACAGACAGACAGACAGACAATAGCCATATACGTCAAACAGTTTCTTATATATTTAAATATAGTACTGTAATGGCGTACGTTTTATCGCAAAAATTCACTAGATCACGTTTGTATGTAATTCTTACCATTAAACCTTCGTTTCGAAACGATTCAATTAAGTGCGATCACATGGCACCGTCACAATGAACTAACCTCGACAGAAAAAAATGTATGAACACTAGATATATAGACTATATATCTAGTGTTCATACATTTTTTTTTCTGTCGATGTTAGTTCATTGTGACGGTGCCCTGTGAGTGCGATAAGGTGTCGCCTTAATGGGAAAAAACTAATTATTTTCTTATTTGTGTGCCATAAAATTATATGCAAAATGCAGTAAAATACATTTATATTAAAAAGCCATACATACGTTCATTCATCGTCTATGATTTATCATTCATATTCAATTAGTGTTATGTAAATGCAACAAAAAGGCTGTTTAATCTTACTCCATAGATATGTATTTGTACGCCTTTTCAAACACATTAGACGCAGGGTCTGTTCTGTTTTCTTATGATGCATAGTGTATGTCATGATAGAACTATTTGTTTACAGTACAGTAAAACTCCTCTAATGCGACCTCCAAAAATTGGTATTCTGGGTGGCAGAGGCGTGTGGTAGCTTAATGCAAGACGAAAGTTATGCAGAAAGCTCCTATTGGAGCTTTCTGCATAACTTTCGTCCTGCATTAAGCAACCATCTGCTTCTAAAGGCAGACATGTTTATTCAATAAGCGATCGCATTAGAGGGATTCTACTGTATTATTATAAAAAGTCAGATAATTAATATTTATAATGTCATTATTTCTTGCGCGGATATGCATGCAGTAAAAGGTGACATGCAATAAGTAACTTCCATTCGTGTGTAATAAACAACAACAACAACAACAACAACAAACTAATACTTTAGTGTTGGTATATGCCGTGGTATAAGATTGTTACGAAGGTGTTTTTTTATTTGATCGTGGAATAAGTAAGGCATCGTTGGGAAGATACCCAGATATATTTACCTTGAAGTTAAAGGCAATGAACACCCATAGCAATTTTGCAGTCAGAAGCAAGTGGCGAACAACTTATAGAGGTTCTCTGAGAAAATCTTAATCCTTTCCTTCATGGCCATTTAGTAAGAAATACTGACATCATGACTATCAGAAACTGTAGAATCATCTATATTATATAATAGGCAAACAGAATAGCGCCTGATCAGACGGCTCCAATGGGATCTATTCTGTTTAACCCTTTCCCTCATGTAAACGTGTTTTCTCGCATTTGCAAACAGAGTAGACCCAGATCAGACGGCTCCTAGAGGAGCCGTTTGATCAGGGTCTGCTCTGTTTGCTAATAGAATTTGATAGATCTGTTTCCTTACTTTCTAAAACGGCTGCAATGTATCACCTTCTATATTTCATCATAACTGTTTTGTCCATGAATATTCAGTAGGTAATGAAATTTGCAATAAACATAGAACAGGGAAAGGGCTAATAAGGAGTGGAACAGTATTTGTATGAAAAAAAGGGTTAAGGGCGCCATATCGACACCGTCGTGCGAGTTTTGGACCATTTTCAAGGCCACTTTGGGACCCAATGGGCTCCATATAAGCTCTTCGATGCTCACAAGACGTTCACAAATCAATCGTATGTATAACATGCGCGGACGCTGTTAATCGCAGGAACGTCCAGTCGTGCATTGTACGAACTTATTGTGATTCGCCTGCGATGTCCTTACGGACTAACAAGGGTTGCTTGATCCAAAACATCGTATGCACCCACTGACACTAGATCCAGATCGAAAAGAAACATAGTTCTACACATAACTTCTATGATATTATAGCTAGGTGTTATATACAGAACTATAGTCTTTTTCGATGTTGTCAGATCAATATTAGCTGAATTTTCATAATGGCACATGCACACAGCATTTTTTGGTATTTGTAGAAAATGTAGTGCCATATCTATTATAAATTGATAAGAAAAACAGAACAGACCCTGATCAGATGGCTCTAACATGAGCGGCCTGATATGAACCTATTCTGTTTGCAAAGACATGAAAAAGCGTTTATTTGAGTAAAAAGGGTTAACTCTTTGCACGCTTTTCGTCTGCTACAAATGTCCCCTGCTTCAATTCTTAAAATACAATTTCTCCCATTTCTTTGTAAAAATATGAGCAACGAGTCAAAACAGTTTGGATCCTTAGATTCCGCATAATGCGGCGTCTCATCTGGATCGCAACTCTTTGCACAGGCAGCTAGTGTACATAGAGTCAATGTCCGTCTGATGTCAATGATGTCGTTTGCCCGCAAAGCTGTCTCCAACAACATTTTCCGAAATAGTTCGATAATATTTGATCTGAATTTCTTTATATGTTTTGATCGTCCAATATACATGCCTGTTTTATCTCTTTCCAAGTTCTCGCCTGGTCAAACTCTCGTTTGCATTCTTTCAAAATTAGCACATTTGCCCTTTTCGACTTTTTAACCCTTTACTCCATGAATATTCATGTAAGAATGAATGACATCATTAATATTAATTAGATTGATTGTTATATAATATAGCTCATGGACGTAGGAATTTATGGTCATGGCAGGAACCATATAATCAGATCTATATTATAGCATAAGCGAACAGAGCAGACCCTGATCATATGGCTCCTATAGGAGTTTTCTGCATTTCTTTTGACCTGCATTTTGAGCTACCACCTGCCCTACATACCTTGACGGTCTCTTAAGACAGATTTTACTGTATGTCATTATTTCTTGGATGAATATTCGCGGAGTAAAGGGTTAACACATTGGTACCCAGTGTTCCTTTAATTGGACAAAGGCGGACAATGTAGACCGAGATCAGAGGACTCATGGATCCCTCTAATCAATGTTTGTACTAGTTGCTGAACCCATACATATCAATAGCTTGTTTCAGCAAAGATTGTAATTGCTGTGCCCCTCTCAACATGACCAATGGATGGGTTCCAAAATTAACATCTGGAGAGTGTTTCCATAAATAATATGGGAATAAATGGTTTAACCATTTCACCACCAGTGTCGCAAACATACACCACGACAAATAGTGCAGTCCCAGATCAGACGCCGAATTTTCAAGGCGGCGTCTGATCAGGGACTTCGCTTTTTGTCTCAAAATCTATTTCTATAGACATGTATGTGCTTTATTCCTTTGAAAATTGTATTTATCTCATTTCCTTATTCTACCTATTTAGAACTACATGTATTTTGATGCTCACTTTAGAAGTGTTTTACTGTATATTAATATGTTGTTGTCCAACGGTTTCGATAAAGACCGTGACAACCATACAGTTTGTTAGGTAGGGGAACTGGTGTTTTGGGTGGGTGCGCAGATGACTATAGTCCATTTTTCGCACGGAAAGTACGCTGACAGCGGGGCCAGTTGATGATGGGGACGTCATTTCGGAGACCGTCTGTACGTGGCTTTTTGGCCTGCCTCTTCCCAGGAGTCAGGGTGGATTTCAAACACTTTCAGGTATGCCTTCAATGTGTCTTTGAAGCGCTTCTTGTGGCCTCCATGGGTCCTCTTCGCCATAAAAAGAGCCTTCTAAATGTCCAGCCCAACGTAGTTGGGACTGCCCCAGGATGGTGTATATAAGTAGTTCCAGACAAGGTCTGTCGTGAGGATGTTAACCCTTTACTTGATACCGACGCATTTCACATACAGTAAAACTCCTCTAATGCGACCACTTAATGAAAAAACATGGCTGTCTTTATAAGCAGGTGATTGCTTAATGCAGGTCAAAAGTAATGCAGAAAGCTCCTATAGGAACCTTCTGCATTACTTTTGTCCTGCATTAAGCTACCACCTGCCTCTAGCACCAAAATTATACCTATTTTAGGTGTTCGCGTTAGCGGAGTTTTACTGTATTTACAAACGGAGTAGAGCAAGATCAGCTCCGTTTACTAACATATCATAATTCTGGTTCTCTATTGTTTGTCATGGGAGTAAATTTCCTAATTTTATATTTCTAAGAATTGAATTAATATGCATAATGGGCGGAGTTTTGCATGGATGTGGATCACGTGAATATGTGATGAACTTTGCAAACAGTTTAGACCCAGATGTGACGTCAGGTAACTCAGCATCTAATCAGGATCCAAACTGTTTTGACACTTTAACCCTTTACTCCATAGTCCACTGAGAGTTCCCCGCAAGATTTTCCCGCGCCTAGAATTTATGACCGGGACAAAACTTTATACACCTTTCCTGTAGGAAGTCTGATCAGGGTCTACTCCGTTTGCTCAAGATATAATATAGACCTGATTCTAGTGTATGCCATGGCAAAAATGTCCTGTGTCCATGTGCTATTACAACAAATAATCCCATTAATATTCATGATGTCATTATTTCGTACATGAATATTCACGGAGTAAAGAGTTGAGAGCCAACTATTGACATGCATATTATTATATAAACATTTTCAATAGAGTTTCTTGTGGTAACAGTAATGTTTTAGCATAGTTTAGGTTTTCCTGAATGTAATTTGATGACTAATTTTGCAACATCAAGCTCCGATGTCTGCTTGTAAGTATATGTTTGAACAGAAATAATAAAACGCAGGTGACAACACTTACAAGACAATAATAACTAAATTGACAGCGATTCAAACAGTGAATAAATACCCTGATTAGCCATTGCGACGGCGGACTCCCCTCCCCATGAATATCAATGCAGTAAAAATCCTCTAATGCGACCACTTAATGAATAAACATGTCTGTCTTTATAAGCAGGTGGTTGCTTAATGCAGGACGAAAGTTCTGCAGAAAGCTTCTACAGGAGCTTTCTGCATAACTTTCGTCCTGCATTAAGCTACCACCTGGCCTTGCCCCCTGTGAATTACACCCCTTTTTGCTGATTGCGTTTGATGGGCTTTACTATATAAGAATTGCCTGGATATTCATGGACTGCAATTGTATAATTACACATTTACAAGGCAATGGTTGGCTGTGACAGAACCTGTACAAGCAGATCTATATTGGTTCATACGCAAACAGAACAGACCTGGGTCCATGCTTATAAAACTTTTAGTTGAGTCTGAGTTTCGTTCTCAAGCTTTTGATTGGTCAGATTTGAGTTCTCAAGCTTTTGATTGGTCAGATTTGAGCCAGAGGCTCAAATCTGACCAATCAAAAGCTTGAGAACGTACTCAGACTCAACTAAAAGTTTTATAAGCATGGACCCAGACCCTGATTGTAGACCTCTTGCAGAAACTGTCTGATCTGGCTCTACTATGTTTGTAAAGGTGCCAAGAGGGGTCTGTATGAGAGAAAAGGGTTACCCCTTTCCCTGTTCAATACTCATGTAAGAAATGATGACATCATGAATATTTTTCAGCTGAATTTTTATATGTAAACTTTTCAAGGGATTTTTTTTTGCTTTGACAAAAACTATAGAATAAGACCTATTTCATGTCAAAAGCAAACAGAGCAGACCCTGATCGGAAGACTCCTACAGGAGCCATCTTATCTGGTCTACTCTGTCGGCAAATATGTAAAAAAGTGTTTATATGAGGGTATGGGTTGTACTGGTTGTCTTTGAAATGTGCATGTTGGCAATGACTTGTTTTAGTACAAGTTACAACGGAGGTGGGAGGGGAAAATAAAAGCAATTTGTGTATAAACATAGACTTTATTATGAATACCGGTAGTATCACAAGTCAAACTGTCATATCATAAGAACTGCAATTCTATCAACACAAACGTAGTAAACAATAAACTATACAGTATTCAAATAGACAATAACGCTTTGTACACTTAACGTGTGAATTACTATAACCATGGACTGTAACACTATCTGCACTGCTGATCACACTTACATAAATAACACTATCAAAATAACATTGACAATATCTACTCCTATTTGTTAACCCTTTACTCCATGAATAATCAAGTGGGAAATAAACCGTTTACTCTGTGAATATTCATATAGGAAATAATGGATGTATGAATATCAATTAGCTTAATATTTATAATGGTACATGTACATGAACAGTAAACCCCCTCTAATGTGACCACCTAAAATAGGTATAATTCTGGGTGGTAGAGGCAGATGGTAGCTTAATGCAGGACAAACGTAATGCAGAAAGCTCCTAGAGGAGCTTTCTGCATTACTTTTGTCCTGCATTAAGTAACCACATGTTTATAAAGACACCCATGTTTATTCATTAAGTGGTCGCATTAGAGGGGTTATACTGTATACGCATTTGGTCCTGGCAAAAACTGTAGAATCATATCTTTATAGTTCCATACACAGAGCAGACCCCCTACAGGAACTGTCTGATCTGGGTCTACTCTGTTTGCAAAGACATAGAAAGGTGTATCTAATGGAGTAAAGGGTTAAACTTTAGTTAAACAAGTACATTGTTTCTTGCTTTGGTTAGTGATACAAATATCACCGAAGTATAGAAGAATCTACTTATAGTGACCATAGAATGAATGAATATTACTATTTGTACAAGCAGGTTGTTGCTTCATACAGGATGAAAGTAATGCAGAAAGCTCCCTACATTAAGCTACCATCTGTCTTAAATCCCTAATATTAGACTTAACTTTGGTGGTCCCTGTAGACAGGTTTTAGGCTACATGTTTGGACTCTGGTGAGATGCCGGTCACTCAGAGTCTCAGTTGGATCCAAACTGTTCCTAAGGGAAATAAGGACTATGTCCATGGTATGGTAATGCATCAAGTAATTTGAAAAATCAATTACCGGTAACTCTAGTCCTGACAGAGATAGTTTTTGCTGCCTTTACAAGTAGCGTAGACCCAAATCAGCCATCTGATCAGAGTCTGCTGTTTGCCTGGGGAAGCATAGAGATCTGGGTCCATGCTTATAAAAGCTTTTTAGTTGAGTCTGAGTTTGTTCTCAAGCTTTTGATTGGTCAGATTTGAGTCAAAGGCTCAAATTTGAGCCAAAAGCTCAAATCTGACCAATCAAAAACTTGAGAACGAACTCAGTCTCAACTAAAAGGGTTTATAAGCATGGATACTGACCCTAAAGTGTTTGCTATGGCCAAAACATGTGTTCATATACATGTACCATTATGATAATTCAGCTCATAAATATTCATAATATATAGAATTTCTTACATGAATATTCAATTATAAGGTTATGAACGATACACAGTTTCTGATTGTATGAGTCCTACAAGTTAAATATCAGTACCTGTAGGACCAACCCAATGCATGCACAGTGAATGTTAGAACCTGTAGGATCGACCTGATACTAGTACAGTGAATATCAGTACCTGTAGGATCAACCCAATGCATGCACAGTGAATTAGTACTTGTAGGATCAACCTGATACTTACACAGTGAATATTAGTACCTGTAGGATCAACCGGATACTAGTACAGTGAATATTAGTACCTGCAGGATCAACCCAATGCATGCACAGTGAATTAGTACTTGTATGATCAACCTGATACTTACACAGTGAATATTAGTACCTGTAGGATCAACCTGATACTAGTACAGTGAATATTAGTACCTGCAGGATCAACCTGATACAAATGTACTAGTACAGTGAATATTGGTACCTGTAGGATCAACCTGCTACTAGTACAGTGACATATCTGTACATGTAGGATCAACCTGATACTTACACAGTGAATATTAGTACCTGCAGAATCAACCTGATACTAGTACAGTATATATAACAGTACATGTAGGATCAACCTGATATTAGCACAGTGAATAACAGTACACCTGCAGGATCAACCTGATACTAGCACAGTGAATAACAGTACACCTGCAGGATCAACCTGATATTAGCACAGTGAATAACAGTACACCTGCAGGATCAACCTGATACTAGTACAGTGACATATATGTACATGTAGGATCAACCTGATACTAGTACAGTAAATAACATTACATGTAGGACCAACCTGATTCTAGTACAGTGAAATAAAGCGACTATTTACCTCTTTACAAACAGAGTAGACCCAGATCAGATAGCTTCCTGTAGGAAACATCTGATCAGGGTCTGCTCTGTTTGCTAATGGAATAAAATAGATCTGATTCTACAGTTTCTGCCATGGCCAAACTCTTTTGTGTTCATTAGCCATTATAAAAATTAATCTAACTAGTATTCATGATATCATTATTTCTTACATGAATATTCATGGAATAAATGGTTAAGAAATCTACAATTATCTTTCACCCATTATTTGTGTAAGAAATAATGGCAGGATGAGTATTAATCAGCTGATGAGTATTAATCAGCTGAATTTATTTAACTTCCCTCATAGGCTATTTTTAGACCCAACCACTTTGAACAAATCTACCGAAAAGGAGCATTAACTAGAGAAAAGGAATTTGTTTTTAGAATTTTGTAGTTTGAAACCATTGTGATAAATAGAGAATTTGGTCCTATAGGAGCAATGCTCTATTTATCACAATGGTTTCAACAGGTGACTGTTGCAGAAGCGTCAAAAGGCGTGAATATGAGGGAATGGGTTAATATTATAAGAAAATTTATTACTATAGCAAAAACTGTAGAATCAGATCAATATCATTCAAAAGCAAACTGAGCAAACACGGAATAGAATGCTCCAACCAGAGCTGTCTGATTGAGTAAAGGGTAACTAAGACAAGTGACTATGACAAATGTTTTGCTCTGAAAAGCCCCCCACCCTATTCAGTACATTCCAATGTTGATTCATTCAGCGATCATTTAAAGAGGGTCTATAACTTTGCAAAGACCAAAATCCTGTAGGAGCCAGTTGATCAGGGTCTGCTCTGTTTGCTTATGATACAATATAGATATGATTTGCAGTTTCTGCCAGACAAAATTCTGTGTGTCCATGTGCTACTATATAAATTTAATCTAATTAGTATTCCCGACATAATTAATTCTTACATGAATATTCATGGAGTAAAGGGTTGAGGAAAGGGTTGATGACCCAATATTTGTTCAAGTACAGTGCTCCCTCCCTACAACGACCCTCCCAATAACGATTCCCTCCTTACAACAACGCATGTCACTGTTTCCAAAACAACAACGCTCCAGAAAAAACTTTTTTCCATCGTATTTTCTTTATGCCTCCATCAAACCCTATGTTGTGACCACTCTTTAGAATCGTCACTTTGTGACGATTCTAAAGAGTGGTTACAACATAGGGTTTGATAGAGGCATAACGGTTTTAGATCTCGAAATAACCTTATCTGGGGATCTGCAAACAGGCTAATTGTGTTTAATTTTCCCTCCCTATAACAACTCCCTCTGAACAACACATACAATCTTCGTATCCCAAAGGGTGTCGTTGTAGAGAGGGAGCACTGTAGTACATGTAATTGTCAAAATGTTCTGCTATACATAAATGTAAAAGGAAAGCTTACAAGCTCACTATCAATCCTTTATTCTATGACTTCATATAAAAAATAATGACTATTAAATGAATATTAATTAGACAAAACTTTATAAATGTACAAGATCACAGGAAATTTTAGCCATGATGGAAACTGTAGAATCATATCTATATTACAGATGCTGTATGATCTGGGTCTACTCTGTTTGCAAAGGCATAGGCAGGTATTTATATATAGAGTAAAGGGTTAAAATAGTAATAACCGTTCAAAGCACAGTTTTAACTCTTTGCATGTTAAGTGATGGTCCTCTGCAAAACCTGTTGTGTGCTATGTTTTTTTTAACAAAAAAACCAAACAAAACAAGATGAGAGTGTCAAACAGATTGGATCCAGATGAGATGACAAGATACTTGGCTTTTCATCTGGCACCAAACTGTTGACGACGTTGCCTCTAGCGAGCAAAGAGTTCAATAAAGAATGAGGGTATTAGATATATCTACAGGTACATCAAAAGAAAAACTTTATTTGTAATCAAAGGTGCTAAAACTATCATGGTCATTTCTAAAATATATCAAATGAAACCAGTGGTCACGAGGTATGCTATATCACAAAATGGGTGGCAAAACAAGATATTCAACAATACATGGCACATCAAAATGAGACTACACTAAACACATATTAAAGCTGTACTCAAGAAAAGGTGTAGATTAATAATTTCCTTCATAAATACACCTTTCTACGCCTCTGTAAAAGCCACTTTATGAAACCATTGTGATAAATAGAGCATTTGCTTATATAGGAGCAAATGCTCTATTTATCACAATGGTTTCAAACTACAAAATGTTCCTTTTCTCTAGTTAATGCCCCTTTTCGGTAGATTTATTCAAAGAGGTTGGATCTAAAAATAGCCCACGAGGTAATGGGTTAACAATTTGCTCCATAAAGACTTCTTTTTCTGCCTTTGCAAACAGAGTAGAGCCAGATCATACGGCTGCTATAGACCCAGAGTAGCTTTGTATCAATATCAAAACTGTTCCACTCTTAGTATTTTCTCAAAAATCTGAATGATAGAGGAGCATCTGATCAGGGTCTGCACTGTTTGCTTTTGATAAATATAGCTGTGACTCTACAGTTTCTGTCATGGTAAAAAAGTTATTCTGATCATAGCGCTGTTTTAAAAATTCAGTGAATTAGTATTAGCACATGAACACAGAAAACTTTGATTGTGGCAAAAACTGAGGCATCATATCTATAGAATTCCAAAAGCATAAACAGCAGACCCTGATCAGATGGCTCCTACAAGAGCCATCTAATCTGGGTCTTCTCTGTTTTACAACAGCGTTGAAAAGTGTATTTGTTGAGTAAAGGGTTAAGATCAACTGCAGCATCTCTACAATCTATTCCAGGGTTATTGTGAGCCAAAGGTGGCAAACTCAAATATTTCTCTGCAGAGTTACTTCCCTTCCCTCACGTCATACTAAAACTCATCAAAAGGCATCAGTGGGAGGAATGGGTTAAGACAAATGCTACTTTAACCCTTTCCCTCATATAAACGTGTTTTCACACACTTGCAAACACAGTAGACCCAGATCAGACGGCTTCTAGAGGAGCCGTCTGATCAGGGTCTGCTCTGTTTGCTAATAGAATTTGATAGATATGTTTGGCTACAATGTTCCACCTTCCATATTTCTTTATAACTATTTTGTTAATGAATATTCAGTAGCAAATGCTCTATTTATCACAATGGTTTCAAAACTAAACAATTCTAACATTTTCCTTTTCTCTAACAAATGTTCCTTTTCGGTATATTTATTCAATGAGGTTGGGTCTAAAAGTAGCCTAAAAAGGGAATGGGTTAAAGACAGCCATGTCCATTGATCAGCATTAAGCTGCCACCAGTCTCCAAGATCAATATATTTTATTAAATTTAATGTCCATTTAGAGGTACATTTGTATCTTACTGTACACTATTTACATTATAAGTACATGTACTTGTCATCTGAAAAAATTATTTTATGCTACTTGCTACAATTCTCAATGGTAATTATTTCTTTATAAAGTACAGAGTGGCAAACAGTTTGCATCCAGATGAGATGCTGAATTATCACAAAATCACCAATTATGTGCAAAGATAGATTTTCACGATTCTGCAAACAGAGAAGATAAGAGGCAGACAAGCTTGTGTCAGATTTGCAGCATCTGACCAGTGTCTTCTATGTTCATCAAGTTTAAATATCACAGACGTTGATGAGTGTTGAAACGTGTAGACCCTGATCAGATGATGAATGTATGACCCGATTCATATCTTTTCTAAAGAATACACTATTGTTTTGTTACATGGCCTCCATATTGCTTTACTTAACCCATTTACTCTATGAATATTCATGAAAGAAACAATGACATCATCGATACACTAATTAGATTATTTGCTACAATAGCACATGGACACAGGGATTTTTTACCATAGCGACCTGTAGAATTATATCGATATCATAAGCAAATCGAGCAGACCCTATTGTAGCTTCTACTGGAGCTACACTGTTTGCAAAGGCATATTTATTAAGTAAAGTGTTAACCCTTTCCCTCATATAAACATGTTTTCAAGCATTTGCAAACAGAGTAGGCTCAGATCAGAGGGCTCCTAGAGGAGCCGTCTGAACAGGGTCTACTCTGTTTGCTAATAAAATTTTAAAGATCTGTGTATTTACTTTCTAAAATGGTTACAATGTTCCACATTCCATATTTCATTATAACTATTTTGTCCTTGAATATTCAGTAGGTATTGGAAATTCTAATAAACATAGAACAGGGAAAGAGTTAAATGAATATTCATGTATGAATAATGATATCATGAATATTTACTAGCTCAAATTTTACAATAGCATATAAACACTTTTGTTTTTATGGGCATAAAAATGGCAAAAACCATAGAATCAATCTACAATGTATATAATTCCATAAGCAAACAGAGAAGCCCCTGATCATACAGCTGCTACAGGAGCCATCTGATCTGGAATAACCCTGCAAAGGCCTCAAAAGGCATTTCTATTATGTAAAGGGATACACAATGTTATAGTAATCATAAAATTATACTGCAAAGGGAAACAAGGAGAGGATACAATAATCTAACAACACTAATAGTTTATACACTTAGCTGACATCTAGTTCATGGCATCACTATCATAATTATCATTATATCTGGCAACAAAAATAACTTTCAAGGGGGAATGTTAAAAGTATATTTTTACCTGAATTTGGGGATCATGATGTGGAAAGTTCAGTGGGTACTGACTACATTCTGAGAGGAATTGCAATAAATCAGGAGTCTAGTTAACCCTTTCCCTCATAGGCTATTTTAAAAACCAACATCTTTTGACTTAATCTACCAAAAAGTAGCATTTACTGGAGAAAAGGAAATTTTTTAAAAAGGTGTAGTTTCAAAACCATTGTGATAAAGAGCAAAAGCTCTATTTATCACAATGGTTTCAAAAATGGACTTTTACAAAGGTGTCAATATGAGGGAATGGGTTAATGAAACACCATGCAACATAAATCAAGCCAAAACTTTAGGAAAGAGGCCACTAGACAGGATGGGAATGCTAAATATTACTCCATTATTGACCAGAATCTGCTGTGACCACTCAACATAAGTCCTGATTGTCTGTCATTTTTAAAAGTGGTAGCTTGAGGCCTTTGATCTGGGTCTACACTGTTTGCAAATGACAGTGCACTCCTTTCCTACATTCAAAGGGTTAAAGTGACCACTCATGAGAAGACTAGGTCTGCAAGACAGGTGGTAGTGGCCACTACAAGAAAACTACCTGTAGGTCTGCAAGACAGTTGGTAGTGACCACTTCAAGAAGACTACCTGTAGGTCTGCAAGACAGGTGGTAGTGGCCACTACAAGAAAACTACCTGTAGGTCTGCAAGACAGTTGGTAGTGACCACTTCAAGAAGACTACCTGTAGGTCTGCAAGACAGGTGGTAGTGGCCACTACAAGAAGACTACCTGTAGGTCTGCAAGACAGTTGGTAGTGACCACTACAAGACTACCTGCAGGTCTGCAAGACAGTTGGTAGTGACCACTACAAGAAGACTACCTGTAGGTCTGCAAGACAGTTGGTAGTGACCACTACAAGAAGACTACCTGTAGGTCTGCAAGACAGGTGGTAGTGGCCACTCATGAGAAGACAACCTGTAGGTCCGCAAGACAGGTCATAGCTAAACACAGAACAAAAATTATGCTTTCTGCATACTTTTGTCCTGAATTAACCCTTTTGTTCATGAATATTTATACAAGAATTCATGAATATTCAGTAACTGAATTTTTATAATGGACAATGAAAAGGGCATTTTTGGCAGTTTCAGAAACTGTAGAATAAAATCTATGTAATTCCATAAGCAAACAGAGATGACCCTGATCAGACAGTTCCTACAGGAGCCGTATAAGCTGGGTCTTCTCTGTTTACAAAAGCATTAAACAGTGTTTGTATGAGTGAAAAGCTTAACCCTTTTCTTCATATTAACGACTTTTTTTATGCATTTGCAAACTGAGTAGACCAAGATCAGATGGCTTCAATAATGCCATTAATAATATTATAAATAAATAATTAATATTCATGATGTCATTATTTCTTCCATGAAAATTAAGTGGTTAGCAACCCCTTTCCTCCATGAATATTCATGTTAGAAATAATGACGTCGTGACTTGTGAATATTAATTAAATTAATTTGTTCTAATAGCTCATGGACACAGGAAGTTTTGGTGATGGCAGAAACTGTAGAATCATATATATATTATATCATAAGCAAACAGAACAGATCCCGATCAGATGGCTCCTATAGGAGCCGTTTGATATGGGTCTCCTCTGTTTGCAAAGGCGTAGAAAGGCGTATGTATGGAGTAAAGGGTTAAGAGTCCTGTATTTATTCTACATGTGGTCACTTACAAGAGGTTATACCATACTGTTGTAAGACAATTTGATCAGACACAGTCATAATCAACATAAGATCAGTCTTCATACTGTATGGTGTTCAAGTACTTCTTGTTTTTAAAAACAGTATAAAACTACTTCTTTTTAGAAATATGGCTGACACAATTTATGAAATAAATCTTGTGGCACTCAATGAGTTAACAAGTGTAAACAATAATCAAAAGCACAGTAATGAATAAACATTCAACTAATCACAATAATTTAAATACATGCAAGCGATTATGTACAGATATATATCTAGCTATCTCAATTTTATAATAAAACTTTCCATGTGTTCAAAGCTGATTCTAAACAAATCTAAAAAACAAAAGAAATACAAAATCAATGAAGTCCTATGTACAAATGATATGTTTGGAATATCTAACCCCTCTCACAAGAGATATTACTGGCATGTTGCCTTGCTCAAATACTCCCAGACCTTGTGCAAACATCTGCTTTCTCAGCTAATTTGTCACCATTTTTAAACAAAAGCACTAAAGTAGTACCAGAACTCAAACTTCTCAATAACTTTTAATACTTTCCCTCATATAGACTTTTGGCACATTTGCAAACAATGTAGACCCATATGAGACAACTACTGTTGGAGCTGTCTCATTAGGTCATGTTGTGTTTGTTTATCAAATAATATACGTAGATCTGATTCTGAAGAGTTGACAAAAAGACAACATCAAAATTGTATGATGTGTAAAAATTTAAACTTTGCTCCATAAATACACCTTTGCAAACAGAGTAGACCCAGATAAGACGGCTCCTATAGGAGCTGTCTGATCAGGGTCTGCTCTGTTTGCTTGTGATATAATATAGATCATATGACTCTACAGTTTGTGCCATGGCCAAAATTGCATGTGTTGAAGTGCACAAATTATTGTAATTAATATTCATGACATCATTATTTTTTAAATAAATATTCATGGAGGAAAGGGTTAATCTTTAGCACTAAAGACTGTCGTCTGCAAATATACTATCATCTATGTATTGCTAAAAGTGGATAATTTCCAGCCAACAGTTTGGATCCTGGTGTGGCACCATGTTACACTGCGTCTCATCTGGATCCTAACACTTTGCAAAGGCTGTTACAATATTTGCAGATACAGTACTTTATTCTAACCCTTCCCTTGTTGAATACACATGTCAGAAATAATGACATTATGAATATTTATTAACTGAATTTTTATAATGGCATAATGTACATAGCATATTTTGGTATTAGTAGAAACTGTAGTCTGATCTATTATAATTTAATAAGCAAACAGAGCAGACCCACATCAAATGGCTCCTACGGGATAAAAAAGCATTTATATGAGGGAAAGGGTTAACACTTTTCTTTACTGAGCAAGCAGGCGTTTGCCACTAAGACCGAGTGCTGACTATAATATCACTGTGGCCTAATGCCTTTACTGTAGCCACATCGCTCTCGTTCCATTTGTATATATCTGTCCTTTGTAAGCTCTCCTGTCAAAAGCTGCCGTAAAAATGGTCTGCCTGCAGAGCCCTTGTCTTCCATTGCTCTGTAATGCGTACTAGACTGGTACGAGTCTGTTGTGTCTCTCAAATGCTTCTCAAGCTCTGACACATGCGAGTCTGACATTTGTGTTGTACAATTTCTCGTTTGAGTGAACTGAGACTGTTGTGGCAAACAGTTACAACCTCCTGTGGTCTGAGATCCACTGACCTTTCTCATTCCATTTCCCCCATACTTGTTAGACTGGTGGTAAACGTGATCATGTGAGGAGGATGCATTGGATCTAAAATTTGCACTTTGATTTAACGTACACTGTGCACTGGAGGAAACAGACTGAGAGTATGCTGGTGATCCTTGTTTTGATCTGACTGGAGACATGAATGACTGAGAATACTGTGTCTGTGACCCGGCCAAGTCACATGAATTATGAAAGTTGTTGTCAGATGGCTGACACGCAATAGTACTAAACAGGTCTTTCTTAAAGTCACTCTCACTAGAGTCCATTAAAGTTTCACAGTTTAGATCTGCAATGACAGCTTGTGTCTGAGCTTCAGTAAGTGTGTCTAAATATTGCAGTGCAAAGTCTGTGATATCAGATGGTATTTCCTGCAGGTCCATCGCACTATTACTATTTGAGCCATTTTTATCTGGGCAACAAGAAATATCTGGATAAACACTGCTTTTGGGGGCTGAGACCTTTTTGTGTTTTGGTGGTGAACTATTAACAAACACGTTTTGAGCACTGCTACAATTCATCTGGCGAGCTTCATTACACGGTCTTGATAAACCACTTCCAAGGGCGGCATTCTGTGATTTAGCATTCTTCAAGAATGTGTTTGAGTTTGGAATGTCACCTTCAGGCATTGTGAGAATACTTCGTAACAATGATTTGTCCCTTGATTTACTGACTTTGCCAAGTCCTGTAGCTGATCGATGTTTATGTTTCTCTATGCCAGGGCTTTTGACATGAGTGGTCACAGGGGGTGAATTCTGGCTTGTCAAATTATCAATTGTCGAGCAGATAGCTGCAATTGCTGAGTCTAACTGATTTGTCTGTGTTTGTCGATCAAAACCCTCTAATAATGCTTCAAGTATGTTTTCAGTTTCACGTAATTCTGCAGTGTCATCTCTGCTAAGTATGTGAGAGTTGTCTCCCTGTAACAGAGGACCACTATCACCAACTGCAGTTCTGTTGTATCCTCCTCCAAACGCACTGTTTTGACACTGGGATGTGTCTGTCCTCATAGAAGTAGAAGGATCGGAATATCCACAATCAGTCCTATTGTCTGCATTTAAAGAACCTGGAGATAAAATCTGTGGACTCAAGTAGCTTGAGGAATATGGGCTTGACGCACTTTCATAGCCACCATCTTCGCTATAAGACTGATTGCTGTGACAAACATCACGAGTAACGTAGCCGTTACCACAGTCAAAGCTCTGTTCTACACCACTGTAACTGTACTGATCCTGCTGGGGACAGGGAGACAGATTGCTGGATGTGCTCTCTGGACTTCTCTCACTTGACACATGTGACAATGCATCTGAAAAAAATGAAAGACTTGTTAGAAACATCTAACCCTTTCCCTCATAGAAAAGTTTTTTCATGCCTTTTACAAACAGAGTAAACCCGGATCCTTCAGGAGCTGTCTGATCATGGTCTGCTCTGTATGCTTGTGGAATTTCATTGATCTGACAGTTTCCACCACAGTAAACAAGAGCACTGCATGGGGTGCAAACATCCAAATAGCACTTATGCCGCTGCTCTTGTCCTTGCACATTTGCATTTTGGGATACCTATCATTGCAAGTGGTCATAATATACTACAATACAAACTAGATATCTGCTATCAAGTGGTCATAGGTCATCTATCACAATACAATAGGCCATCTATTACAAATTATGTGTAGATATCTGCTATCAAGTAGACATAAACCATCTTCTACAATACAAACTAGATACCTGCTATCAAGTGGACATAAGCCATCTAAAACAATACAAATTAGATATCTGCTATCAAGTGGACATAAACCATCTTCTACAATACAAACTAGCTATCTGCTTTCAAGTGGTCACAAGCCATCTTCTACAATACAAACTAGATACCTGCTATCAAATGGACATAGCCATCCATCTACTGCAATACAAACTAGATACTAGTACCTACTATAAAGCTGACATAGCCATCTACTATGATACAAACTAGATATCTGCTATCAAGTGGACATAAGCCATCAACTACAATACAAACTAGATATCTGATGTCATATGGACATAGCCATCTACTAATGGTTTGGATCGAGATGAGATGCCAATCAATTCGGCATCACATCAGTATCCAAACTGTTTGAAACTGAGATCATGGTTGTGGATAAACATTGGAGGAAATCCATTTCAAGGTTTTGTAGCAGACAACAATTATTTAGCTTGCAAAAATGCAAAAGAGTTAAAATGGATTTGTGAACATATATTGTAGTCAAACCATATGTGACATAAGAGAAAAGAAAGGAGGTGTAAATCAAAACATTTTTAAGAATAGCTCCTTTATTTCTGACCACTCCTTAGATTTGTCTCTTCGAGACAATGGTCAAAACATAGGGTCTGGTGGAGAAAACCATGATTTAAGTACTCTAATCTCACAAGAAGAGCTTTTGATCATCGCAATACTGATCTATCCAAATCTCTTATTTCTCAGCCAAGCGGTGAACTCTATCTTGCTGGTACTCATTTCAATCAGGTGTTACTAATGAGTACCAACAGGACAGGTTTTAGGAGGGAAATACAGTAAAACCTCTCTATAACGACCGCTAAATTACATCAAGTATTTTGTGTTAAAGGCAGGTGGATGCTTAAAGCAAGGTGAAAGTAAAACAGAACGCTCCTATAGGAGCGTTCTGTTTCACTTTCACCTTGCTTTAAGCAACCACCTGTCCAAAATACCAACTAATTAACATAATTTAGTGGTCGTTATAGAGAGGTCTTACTGTACAGCATACAATTACCATGTATAATGATGATTCAACTCGGAGGTGCAAAAATGAGAATGGTTAACCCTTTGCTCCATGAATATTCATGTAAGAAATAATGACATCATGAATATTAATAAGACTAATTGTTTAAATAGCATATGGGCACATTGAGTTTTGGCCATGGCAAAAACTGTAGAATCATATCTGTATTACATGTATATCATATTCAAACAAAACAGACCCTGATCAGACGACTTCTATAGGAGTATTCTGATCTGGGTCTACTCTGTTTGTAAAGGCATAGAAAGGCGTATTTGTGGAGTAAAGGGTTAAGTTGGAATGGGTCATACCTGCTCCTGATGATGAACTTGGTTCCCTGGCCTGCTGCTGATACTGCTGGGTACCTGCCTGATGATACTGAGGAACTAAGCCATTCTGCTGGAAACTACTGACAACCGAGTGATACTGCCCACTATCACCGCACAGATAACCATTTTGTATGGATGCTGCCATGCCTATGCCCCGTGATAGTGATGCTGAGGGCTGGTGATCAAGTTCGCCATTGAAACATGCAGTTTTCTCGAGGTTTTCCTCATTCAGTTCCTCGATACATGGCCCCACTGCATGTTTTAGTGTCTCAGCCTGGCATGGGTGGTCTGGGAGTTCTACAATCCTTGCCCTCGACTGACAGCCGGATATGGTTGTCACCATGATGTGGTTGTCCGGCAGAGTCAGACACGTGTTGTCATGGCTATTGTTGGCATGCTTGTGTTCCTCCAACATCAGGTATCTCTCACCCTCTTCTTCACTGTAAAACAGATTAAATGAAAATTATATCTCATACTGATAATGCAAAAGACAGCAACATGAAAAAGGGTGCTTCTCCATTTCTAAAATGGTGTTTAGACTATAATAAAAGAGTACATGTGATATAATGTGCACTGTATATAGATGATACAACATTGTAATGTACAACAGCTTCCTGCCATATAATTCAGTATACAGTAGAACCCCTCTAGAGTGACCACCTAATGAATAGGCATTGGCCGAGTTTAAATCAGGTGGTTGCTTAATGCAGGATGAAAGTTATACAGAATTTCTGTATAACTTTCTTCCTGCATTTAGCTACCACCTGCCTCTACAAGCAAGTTTTAGACCTCTTTTGGTGGTCGCTTTAGAGAGGTATTACTGTAAATGTTAATGATAGCTGTACTTCTCCACAAATGAGGACTGGTGTACAAAAAGAGGTCTTTGTTCATTGCGAACAATGTACACTCAAATCAGCTGTAGCATTTGAAATGGGTATTGATCAGGGTTACACTCTTGATTTAGTTCACACTAACTGCTGATTAGCTAAAACCAATGTAGACCCAGTTCTTGAACCAATGCTCTAATGGGGTGGGTTGACTCTATTTGCAATGTTTAAAGGTTAGATCTGACAGATGTCTGAAATTAAAAAAAAAAAAAAAAAAAAACAAACAAAAGAAACATTTCTAATCAGATGCCAAGTTACTGGGTCCGTGAGTAAATTATTATGAACTCAAAACCTTTGTAACCACTCGGAAATTGTTTTGAATTAAAAAAATATAAGCAGATTATTCACAAGTTCCGAGTTCATAATAATTTGCTTAACCCTTTCGCTGCCAATGCCGGATCTGTGATTACCTATGCAAACAGTTTGGATCCAGATGAGACGCCGAGTAACTCGGCGTCTCATTAGGAACGAAACTGTTTGTTACTGTGTTTTTGAAACAAAAATGAAGAAAATCAAAAGAATGAAAAATTGTAGCAGACGACTAAATTAGGAGATGACAGAGTGTGGCAGCGAAAGGGTTAATAGTATCTTTATCACCCTTTACCCTTACAATGCTGAATTTTCAAATGGACTATTCCAAAATTCAACAAGAGCTGTCGGCGGACAGCACGCTCCACTTTCTATAGTGCTGGATAGTGTAGTGGAAGTCTAAGTCGGAAAGGGAGGATAACTATAGCAAAATTAATTTTAGGGTTACCCGCCCTTGTGAAATGGGGCCCCCTTGTAATAGTTAACATGCATACCAAATTTGAACCAAATATCTTGGATAGTTTCTGAGACATGGACCTTAACATAAAGTTTAACCAACGTCGACGCCGACACCGACACCGACAAGAGGGTCATGACAATACCTCCACTTCTTGAAAAAGTGGAGCTAAAAAGGTCAAGCTTACTGTGAATATTTAGGGATTTTTTTAAAGAAAAGTGTAACATGACAAACAGTGCAGACCCTCTACACTGTTTGCAAAGGACAATCGTGACTTGTTTCCTGCATTGTTAGAGTTAACAAATTACTGAATCCATAATGAGATGCCACGTCACTGAATCCATAATGAGATGCCATGTCACTGAATCCATAATGAGATGCCATGTCACTGAATCCATAATGAGATGCCAAGTCACTGAATCCATAATGAGATGCCATGTCACTGAATCCATAATGAGATGCCAAGTTACTGAATCCATAATAAGATGCCATGTCACTGAATCCATGAGATGCCATGTCACTGAATCCATAATGAGATGCCATGTCACTGAATCCATAATGAGATGCCAAGTTACTGGATCCATAATGAGATGCCAAGTCACTGAATCCATAATGAGATGCCAAGTTACTGAATCCATAATGAGATGCCATGTCACTGAATCCATAATGAGATGCCAAGTTACTGAATCCATAATGAGATGCCATGTCACTGAATCCATAATGAGATGCCATGTCACTGAATCCATAATGAGATGCCAAGTCACTGAATCCATAATGAGATGCCAAGTTACTGGATCCATAATGAGATGCCAAGTTGCTGGATGCATAAAGAAATGCCATGTTACTGGATCCATAATGAGATGCCAAGTTACTAAGCATCATCTATTTTCAAAAGGCATCAGCTATTTGCCAGAAGCCTGAATCAATGTCTACATACACGCAGCCTTGTGAGGGCTATCCACCTTTGCTCAAACATGTCTTTTATTTCAATTTTTAAAATTGATTTATCATGTACATGTACATGTATTTCTTTTCATAATACAATCAGTGTATCAAACAGTTTGGATCATGATAATATCTCAATTTATCATTCTTGATATCTCGTCTGGATCCAAACTACAGTGAAACCCCGCTAATGCGACCACTTAATACTGATGTCGTCTAAAGCAGGTGGTTGCTTAATGCAGGACGAAAGTTATGCAGAAAGCTCCTATAGGAGCTTTCTGCATAACTTTCGTCCTGCATTAAGCTACCACCTGCCTCTGCCACCCAAAATTATGCACCTTTTTGGTGGTCGCATTAGCAGGCTTTTACTGTATTTTACTGATTTTATCATGAATTTAACGCTACCATCCTAAGAGTTACTGTCTTGAAGTAAGATCAGATATACTCATCCAGAATACCAATGATGACACTTCTTATGATACATCTTCTGTCTGAGAAATAGAAATGAAGCCATGTACTACTAGCTTAACACTTTACTCCATGAATATTTATGCAAGAAATAATGACCTCATGAATATTAATCAGGTTCATTTTTATAGTGGCATACGAACACAGGACATTTTGGCCATGGCAGAAACTGTTGAATCAGATCTGTATTATATAATAAGCAGACCCTGATCAGATGGATTTTCTTGGAGCCTTCTGATCTGGGTCTACCCTGTTTGCAAAGGCGTAGAAAGGCGTATTTCTGGGGTAAAGGGTTAACCTGACAGAAATTTCTTTTCACACCTTTGCAGAGTACACTCCGATCAGACGGCTCCTGTACAATCAGGGTCTGCGCTGTTATATAGACCTGAATGTACAGTTTCTGCAATGGCCAAAACATCCTGTATTCACATACATGTACAAAAATTCAACCAATACAAATTCATGGTATCATTATTTTTTACATGAATATTCATTATATACAGTACTATGCCTTAGGGAATGGACATGGGTGACTGCATCTCGAGGGCTTGGTGCAAAACTAAGTGAAGGAGTTAGAATAGTTTTGCACCAAGCCCTCGATTCTGGCATCATGCAATATTTCTTTGGAAACCTTTTGCATAACTTTCAACTCCGATGGAGCAAATGCTCTTTTTACAAAACAGCTCCTAACCTGGTTGTACTTTGTTTGCAAGGTATTAACCCATTCCTCCATAGGCTATTTTTAGATCCAACCTCTTTGAATAAATCTACCGAAAAGGAGCATTAACTACAGAAAAGGAATTTTTTTTTAGAATTTTGTAGTTATGAAACCATTGTGATAAATAGAGCATTTTGCTCCATCAGAGCATTGAATGCTCTTTTTATCACAATGGTTTCAAAAAGTGACTTTTACAGAGGCATAGAAAGGCGTATTTGTGGAGGAAAGGGTTAAAAGGAGTTACAATGAAGGAAAAATTAAGAGGAGAAATAGAAGTTAAATTGACTTTGAAAATTGCAGCAAATGACAAAATTAATAAGAGTGCAAATAGTAACCGTTTTCCTTATATAAATGCTTATTTACACCTGTGAAAACAGTGTAGACCGAAATCAGACAACTCCTACAAGAACAGTCTGATCAGGGTCTACTAAATGTTTGCTTATGACATGATATAAATCTGATTCTACATGTTTTGACAAAGCAAAAAAATCCATTGAAACTTTTACAATGCAACAATTCAGCAAATAAATATTCATAATGCCATTATTTTTACATGACTATTCTACAGCTGATATAATGCCATTATTTTTTACATGACTATTCTACAGCTGATATAATGCCATTATTTTTTACATGACTATTCTACAGCTGATATAATGCCATTATTTTTACATGACTATTCTACAGCTGATATAATGCCATTATTTTTTACATGACTATTCTACAGCTGATATAATGCCATTATTTTTTACATGACTATTCTACAGCTGATATAATGCCATTATTTTTGCATGACTATTCTACAGCTGATATAATGCCATTATTTTTTACATGACTATTCTACAGCTGATATAATGCCATTATTTTTACATGACTATTCTACAGCTGATATAATGCCATTATTTTTACATGACTATTCTACAGCTGATATAATGCCATTATTTTTACATGACTATTCTACAGCTAAGGGTTCATTAAATTGGGATTCTTGGATATTTTTTTAAAATCATACTCATACACTTACAAAGCCACTGGCATTCTCCTTGACATTTTCAAAACACAAAAATGAGGAAAGACTCACTGCCAATAACTAGGCTGGTAGATAAGATAGCGATCATGATGTATCCCAGATTCACTGTTCCAATGTTCAACTCTTTGAATGTGGGACATGAATGTACTGGCATTTGCAAACTGTGTAGACCCAGATCAGAGCACTTCCAGATGAGCCATCTGATCAGGGCCTGCACTGTTTGTCAATCAAAATTCTCTAGCAATTCAAGCTTTCATACTGAAAGGATTCTATCATTTAAAATTGATGGGCTATAATTAGAAGGACAAATTTTGCATAAAACCATAAGTTTTTATGAACAGATCATAAAAACTAGCTTTTGGCAAACTTAACAAATGGGTACTGGATACCTGGTTGTTCCAATAAGAGATATAGTTATCTCCTGGGTAAGTTATTCAGTGGTTAATAAGAATTCAAACTGACACATTTTAACTCTTTCCCTGTTAAACCTTTCCTCCATAAATACGCCTTTCTACGCCTCTGTAAAAATCACTTTTTGAAACAATTGTGATAGAGCATTTGATCCTAAGGAGCAAATGCTCTATTTATCTCAATGGTTTCAGAACTACAAAATTCTAAAAAAAATTCTTTTCTCTAGTTAATGCTCCTTTTCGGTAGATTTATTCAAAAAGGTTGGGTCTAAAAATAGCCCAAGGGGGTGGGGGGGGGGGGGTGTGTGTGTGTGTGGGGGGGGTTAATATTCATGTAAGAAATCATAACATCATGAATATTCAAAAGCTGATTTTTTATAATGTTTCTTTGCTTTCACAATACATGTATCTATATCATGTCACAAGCAAACAGAGCAGACTCTGATCAGACAGCTCCTACAGGAGAGTTTATATGAGGGACAAAATAATGCTTTCCCATGCCCTTGTAAAAAGATGTAGACACATATCAGAATGCTTCTGTAGGAGCCATCTAATCAGGGTCTGCCCCGTTTGCTTATGGAATTATGTAAATCTAATCTTACAGTTTTTGTCTAAGCCAAAAGTTCCCTTGAAAATTTGACATTACAAAACACAAGTTACCGTAATAAATATTCTTGATTCATGCATAAAATTAATGTCCATTAGTGAATGGGTTTTACTACAGTATAACCTCTCTATAACGGCCACTAAATTACACCAAGTATTTTGTGTTAAAGGCTGGTGGCTGCTTAAAGCAAGGTGAAAGTAAAACAGAACGCTCCTATAGGAGCGTTCTGTTTTACTTTCACCTTGCTTTAAACAGCCACCTGCCCTAAATACCAACTACTCAACACGATTAAGTGGCTGTTATAGAGAGGTTTTACTGTAGTTGCTCTTCCTGCATTAACAACTCCTGGCACCATGAATATTTATTAGCTGAATTATAAAAACACAAACTTTTTCGCTTTGGCATAAATTGTACACGCACAGCAGACTGATCTGCCATCTGATCTGAGTCTACTCTGTTTGAAAAGACATGATAAGGTGTCTGTATGAAAGGGATTAAGTAATCATAAATATTCATGTAGCATGCTAAGGCAACACTGTTTGGACAGTTATAAAAGTACCTTAACCCTTTCCCTGTTCTATGTTTCTTTCAAATTTCAATACCTATTGAATATTCATGCACAAAATAGTTATAATGAAATATGGAAGGTGCAGCATTGTAGCCATTTTAGAATCTAAAGAAACAGATCTATCAAAATCCATTAGCAAACAGCTAGAGCAGACCCTGATCAGACGGCTCCTCTAGGAGCCGTCTGATCTGGGTCTTCTCTGTTTGCAAATGCATGAAAACACGTCTATATGAGGGAAAGGGTTAATAATCCCCCTCCCCCCTAAACCGTCCCTTAAATTTTCAGTTATAAATTATAAGGTATTTTCACATATTTTCATAGCTACAACACACCTACTCACTCTACAACTGAGGAATCAATAAAAAGGTCTATTCTATCAAATTAGACTGATGACAGCCTGAAGTCTCACTATACATAGTTTTCACAGGATTATTTTCTAAAATTTAGCACAAACAACAGTCTCTGCTACAATTCTCAAATATATTTTTCGTCTGTTCTTCTTCAAAAGTACAATGAGAGCGTTAACTGTTTAAGTCCTGATAGGATACAGAGTAACACAGAACAGAGGCCCGATAAGATGCGTAAATTAACCCATTCCCTCATATTGACACATTTTGACGCCTCTGTAAATGTCATTATCGGAAATCATTGTGATAAAAAGAGCATTTGCTCCTATATGCTCTATTTATCACAATGGTTTCAAAACTACACAATTCTAAATGTTTCATTTTCTCTTGTAAATCCTCCTTTCTGGTAGATTTATTCAAAGAGGTACATGTAGGATCTAAAAATAGCCTATGAAGGAATGGGTTAAAATATTTTCAAGAATAACTCGCTTATTTCTCCATCAAACCATATGCTGTGACCATTCTTTAGAATCGTCTCTTCAGATTTGTAACAAAAGCAGAGCATAAAGGACTGGGTCTACCCTGTTTGTGAAGGTGCAAATATGTATGATTATGGAGCAAGGGACTAATGGCCCTGGTTGCAATGGTGATCCTGTTTGCAGGAAACAAGTTGTGTTCATTGTTTAGGCATTCAGATGTATGAACAAAATTTAATATCGAGAACAATATGCCTCTCTCTGAGGCTGAGGGCATAAAATATTTTTTATCTGAATTCTTATTCGATCTTCTAGAACTTCAATATGCCCTTGATGGGATTGTATAGATATTAAGAAACAGCAATTTCTCGCTTCTTGCATAATTATGAACTACTGTATACTTACAAATTTTCTTTCAACCCTTAACACCATTAATATGCCGTTCTATGCCTTTGCAAACAGAGTTAACCAAGATCATAGACGACTCCTGTAGGGGCCCTCTGATGAACCCAGATCATAGACGACTCCTGTAGGAGCCCTCTGATGTAGGTCTGCTCTTTTAACCCTTAACACCATTAACCCATTCCCGCATAGGCTATTTTTAGATCACACCTCTCTGATTCAATCTAACAAAAAGGAGCACTTACTAGAGAAAATATTTTTTTTTGGAATTGTGTAGTTTTGAAACCATTGTGATAAATACAGCATTTGCTCCCATGGAGCAAAATGCTCTATTTATCACAATGGTTTCACAAAGTGACTTTTACAGACGCGTCAAAAGGCGTCAATATGCGGGAATGGGTTAATATGCCTTTGCAAACAGAGTTAACCCAGATCAGTGACGACTCCTGTAGGAGCCCTCTGATAAGGGTCTGCACTGTTTGCTTGTGGCATAATACAGATATGATTCTACAGTTTTTGCCATGGCCAAAAGTTCCTGTGTTAATGTTAAAGCATACAATAGCCTAAACTAAATAGATGAAGTAAATTCCAGCCACTGAAAGAATGACATACCTGCATTACATAACCCCTTCCCTGTTTTATGTTTATTCCAAATTTCAATACTGTCTGAATATTCATGGACAAAATAGTTAAAATGAAATATGGAAGGTGGAAAATTTTAGCCATTTTTAGAAAATAAAGAAACAAATCTTTCAAATTCTACCAGCAAACAGAGAAGACCATGATCATGATCAGATGACTTCTACAGGAACTGTCTGATCTGGGGCTACTCTGTTTGCAAATGCATGAAAATGTGTTTATGTGAAGGAAAGGGTTAATATAGAATGAATAATTGATACCGGATCAGGATAATGTGACTTGAAAGTAGTTCATGATACACAATTGTACTCAACACTGGGCATATTAACCAATTCCCACTTAGGCTATTTTAAGATTCAACCACTTTGAATGAATCTACCGAAAAGGAGCATTAACTAGAGAAAAGGAATATGTTAGAATTTTGTAGTTTGAAACCATTGTGATAAATAGAGTATTATAGTCGTCAAAATGTGGGAATGGGTTAATTGTTTTCCGATACTTCTCCCTCAAGCATATCTGAGTCCCATGATGCTATAACAGACCAATTAGTATTTACCACATGTTTGTTGATTTAAATGGCACACATTTAAATTTTAAACACTGCAAATCTTGAATACTTCTGAGATGTGCAATCAATATTTATTGGCATTTTCACAGGCAGTATACTGCCAGTAGCAGAGCTGAGATTGAAAGCATCTGACAAAAACATTTAAAAAATTCTGACATGTTAGCTCTTTTCATGATAAGTGACTTATCTGCCAACAAATTTTATCTAATGCAATTCTGAAAATTAATTTTTCCTTCTTTTCTCTTCAGAAACATATTTCAGAGAGTCAAGCATTTTGGACCCTGATGGAATGCCAGGATACTCAGCATCTCATCTGGATCCAAACCATTTCGTATTTCCAAACAAATTTGTCATTAGCATGTCATGAGTTAAAGAGGAAGTCCCTACAATGAACGCATAATTTCAATAATATCATAAAACTTGGTATTTGTTTTGCTCATATATTATTATGAACTTATATCGAAAAATGCCCCTGTGATACAAATAAACTGATTTCATCAATACTTATAATTTTTGTTCTACGTACATCACAATATTATCAGCCTTTTCCGTTAAATATTTCCGCGTTTTGCCGATGATCACCGACCCCTCCATTGTTTACGTAATAGCTTTTCTTGGAAGTGGTCGGAGAAACGTGAATAGGGCGAATAGTTAGGAAACTAAAACCCAACCCAAATAAAACTGAAACATCGGGAGTCAAGTCGGAATCGGCAATATTAAACACATGGATGTTTTGTCTTATAAATGGTAATTAGATTGATTTTCTTGCAATATACTACTTTTCAGCATATAAACAAAATGAGTTTTGTATATTTTAGGTGTTTTTGAAACGCGTAAAATGTTGGGATTTCCCCTTTAAAATTATTCCGCAGCATCCATTGTTTGAAGAAATCTGGCACATGCAAAGTGTCAACTAAAATCAGATACAGGGAGCAGGTAGCATTTGTGACTAGTTTAGATCCACTTCAGTGTAGGCAATTCTTTCAGATCTGGTTTCAAATTATTTCTAATCCAAGACTTTTATATCAGTGCAAATCGAGGTATACCTCATGTGAAACATGTTTGTTTGTTTGTATTGGGGTTTTGCTTGTTATAGTTCGATTTCGACCCGTGAGCTGTGACCTTTAGGACCAGTCCAAACGCGTCACAAAGCATGTATTTGTTCCGGAGTTACCTGTGGTTATACAAACAAGTAAAAAACATATACAGTAAAACCTCTCTATAACAGCCACTAAATTGTGTTAATTAGTTGGTATTCAGGGAAGGTGGCTGCTTAAAGCAAGGTGAAAGTAAAACAGAACGCTCCTTAAACGGAGCGTTCTGTTTGACTTTCACCTTGCTTTAAGCAGCCACCTGCCTTTAACACAAAATACTTGATGTAATTTAGTGGCCGTTATAGAGAGGTTTTACTGTATATACTAATACTGCACGATTACTACGAGCTTCTTGTGACAACCGTTGTCCACTTACCCATAAATTAGAATGGTTGAAACTTCTATAAATAAAAGTGCAGTCACGGCTCAGGGCTTGAAATCGAACTATAGTGGTGAATAAGTGACCTATACAATAGTTGGATCAAGATCTGATGCCATATAACCCTGCGTCTCATCTGGATCCACACTGACACTATTGACATTTTTGAAGAAAAAGGATTAACCCTTTCCCTGGTGCATATTTATGTAAGAAATAACATCATGGATATTTATCAGCCCAAATTTTATAATGGTAAATGAACACAATTTGTTGGTACTGGTAGAACCTGCAGAATCATATCTTTTATAATTTCATAAGCAAACAAAGCAGACCCTGATCAGATGACTCCTACAGGAGCTGTCTGATCTGCGTCTACTTTGGTTGCAAAGGTGTGAAAAGGTGTGTACATGAGGAAAAGCTTTAAAAAGACTTTCAGAATTGCAACAGATGAGGATTATTATGCAGGCCACAGCTACTTAGCGTGCAAAGAATTCATTCTTAGCATGGTATTAGAAAATTAGACAGGAGACTTTGCCTAACTTTTGTAATCAGTTGCATCCAGAAGAGATGTCAAGTAACTTGGCACCTCCTCTGGATCCAAACTGTTTGACACAGGGATTGTTTTACAAAAAGACCAAAAAAGCTAATGTTTTTATCCCTTTATCTCATATAAATGCCATTTCATTCCTTTGTAAACAGTGTAGAAAAAGATTAGACGGCTTCTATAGGATCATGTTCTGCTATGTTTGGTTATGAAATTATAAGATCTCACTCTACAGTTTCTAAAAATAACAAACATTCCTGTGTACATAATTATGACATTAAATTTCAGGTAATAAATGTTCTTTCAGGTGTCATTATTTCTAGCATGAATATTCAACAGAGAAATGGTTAAGTGTGAAAAATATACACAGCAAGCTAAAGCCTAATGAAACAGTTCTCATTCAAATAGGACACCTGTCAGCTCTAATTAAGGATCAATACTTTTCTGCCATTTAATTCTGCTTACAGAACGATATGACTCTTTTGAGAAATGAAGTAGACAGCATTTGTCACAGAAGATACTTATTCAGCAGAACCTCTTTAGCCTTTTACTCCATGAATATCCATGAATATTAATCAGATTGTTATAATAGCACATGGACATAGGAATTTTAGGCCATTGCAGAAACTGTAGAATCATATATGTATTATATCATAAGCAATCAGAGCAGACCCAGATCAGATGGCTCCAACATGAGTGGTCTGACTTGGGTCTACCCTGTTTTCAAAGGTATGGAAAGGCATATTTATTGAGTAAATGATTAAAATTATCATTTAATGAAAAAAAAATGAAGAAATGTAGAAAGGGTGTACTGTCACTGTAGAAAGGGTGTACTGTCACTGTAGAAAGGGTTTACAGTGCCACTGTAGAAAGGGTGTACTGTCACTGTAGAAAGCATTAACAGTGCCACTGTAGAAAGGGTTTACAGTAGAAAGGGTTTACAGTGTCACTGTAGAAAGGGTTTAGTGTTACTGTAAAAAGGGTGTACTGTCACTGTAGAAAGGGTTTACTGTCTCTGTAGAGAGGGTTTACAGTGTCATTGTAGAGAGGTTTGACTGTCATTGTGGAATTTTTACTGTTTGTGTAAATAGGTTTTACTGTAGAGATGTTTTACTGTCATTGAAGAGAGGTTTTACTGTCATTGTAGAGAGGGTTTACTGTCATTGTAGAGAGGGTTTACTGTCATTGCAGAGATGTTTTACTGTCATTGTAGAGATGTTTTGCTGTCATTGTAGAGAGGCTTTACTGTCATTGTAGAGAGGCTTTACTGTCATTGTAGAAAGGTTTACTGTCATAGTAGAGAGGGTTTACTGTCATTGTAGAGGGGGTTTACTGTCATTGTAGAGAGGGTTTTACTGTCATTGTAGGAAGGCTTTACTGTCATTGTAGAGAGGTTTTACTGTCATTGTAGAGAGGTTTTACTGTCATTGTAGAGATGTTTTACTGTCACTGTAGAAAGGGTTTACTGTCCTTGTAGAAAGGCTTTACTGTCATTGTAGAGAGGTTTTACTGTCATTGTAGAGAGGGTTTACTGTCATTGTAGAGAGGCTTTACTGTCATTGTAGAGAGGCTTTACTGTCATTGTAGAGAGATGTTAGTGTAATTGTAGAGAGGTTTTACTGTCATTGTGGAGAGGGTTTACTGTCATTGCAGAGATGTTTTACTGTCACTGTAGAGAGGGTGTTACTGTCATTGTAGAAAGGGTTTATTGTCATTGTAGAAAGGGCTTACTGTCATTGTAGAGATGTTTTACTGTCATTGTAGAGAGGTTTTACTGTCATTGTAGAGAGGGTTTTACTGTCATTGTAGAAAGGGTTTATTGTCACTGTAGAAAGGGTTTACTGTCATTGTAGAGAGTGTTAACTGTAATTATGGAGAGTTTTATTGTCATTGTAGGGAGCTTTAACTGTCATTGTAGAGAGGGTTTACTGTCACTGTAGAAAGGGTTTACTGTCATTCTAAAGAGGTTTGACTGTCTCTGGAGAGAGTTTTTACTGTTTTTGTAGAAAGGGTTTACTGTCTCTGTAAAGAGAGTTTACTGTCATTGTAGAGAGAGTTTACTGTCATTGTAGAGAGGGTTTACTGTTTGTGTGAAGAGGTTTTACTGTCATTGTAGTGAGGGTTTACTGTTTGTGTAAAGAGGTTTTACTGTTGCTGTAGAGACTATTTATTGTCAGTGTACAGGTTTTATTATATATTATCTACAGTTTTATTACTTTCAGCCTGCTTTAACACTTTGTAATACTGCTGTGATATGCAAATAGTCTGGTCCCAGAGGAGGTTCAGAATAAGTAACTCTGCATCTCATGAGAATCAAAACTGCTTGCTTTTTTAAGAGAAATGAAATAAAGTAAAAGTAAAGTACCTAGTTATAGTCTACTTTCAGTTCGAATGACCGTTCAGCCGACTATACATTTAGTCCCCTGGTCATTGAGTCATTCGCCTACAATATTGAGCACTGCTAACATATGGCGCAATCATGCAGCCGCAATACCGGCTAGTGACCCTCACCGGTACCAATTTCAACCCCTGGGTGGAGAGGAGGTGCGGATGGGAGACACTGAATAGCATCTCTGAAATTTCCGGGAGGGACTGAGATTTGAACCCCGAACCTCTGGATTGGTAGTCAAGTGTGTTACCATTAGACCACCGCACACCAATAACTTTCAGAATTTGCGCCACACTACAATTATGTAGCATACAAAGTGTTTAACCCTTTCCCTGTTCTACGTTTATTCCAAATTTCAATAACTACTGAATATTTATGGACAAAATAGTTACAACAAAATAAGGAAGGTGGAGCTTTGTAGCCATTTCAGAAAGTAAAGAAACACTGGTCTTTCAAATTTCATTAGCAAACAGAGCAGACCCTTATCAGACATCTCTTATAGGAGCAGTCTGATCTGGGTCTACTCTGTTTGCTAATGTGTGAACAGTTGTTTATTTATGAAGGAAAAGGTTAACAACTGCTACAACTTGTCTTAACCCTTTCCCTGTTGTATATTCATGTAAGAAATAATGATGTCATGAATATTTTTAAGATGATTTTATAAAATGGTATATGTACACATGACATTTTGGCTCAGGCAGAAGCTCTAGAATCTAATCTATATTACACCATAAGAAAACAGAGCAGACCCTGGTCTACTCTGTTTGCTGATGCATGAAAATGCGCTTACATAAGGGAAAGAGTTAAAGACCAATGATTAGACTTAGTTTGAATGACTGGTTGAGATAAGAGAGTTTCTACTGTACTGTCACGCCTACTGGGCTCTATATAAGTGGTATATACAGTAGAACCCCTCTAATGCGACCACTTAATGAATAAACATGGGTGTCTTCATAAGCAGGTGGTTGTTTAATGCAGGACAAAAGTAATGCAGAAAGCTCCTCTAGGAGCTTTCTGAATTACTTTTGTCCTGCATTAAGCTACCACCTGCATCTAGCACCCATACTTATACCTCTTTTAGGTGGTCGCATTTACTGTATAGGAAATCTACCTAATATTATGTTTTGTTGGTAGTCAAATCACTTTGGAGTTGGACAGGTAATTTAAATTCCAAGGTGATTCTAATGCTACCTTAGCAGTTGTCTGAGAAATAAGTGATTTTGTTAGATCTTATCTGTAGCACAGACCTACCTTGTTTCGTTAGTCCACAACAGATTGGGAGTTTTACACATGGCACTTCTCACATGTCATTTGATTGACATAATCCTGAATTTTCTGATAAATGCCATTAATATCAGCGCACATTTAGATGAGACAGATGTATAATACATTTATCCAGTTTGTTAGTAATACAGCACATCTTTCTACCCTCAACTAGATTTCATTTGCAAGAATGTATAAAACATTTTCCATAAACTTTGTAAACCAATAAATACTATAGAGGGCATAAAGCAGTCTTGCAGTTCAATGTATCCAGTCTCCAGTGACGTACAATTCCACATAGAACAGTCTCACCAGATTTCACCAGTGCAACTGCTGTTGCAACCACAGAATTACATTAGAGTCCTGTTAAAATATGCATGTGATAAAATTCTCTGTAGTTTACATCATCAATTTTTTACATGAGCTCCAATAACAACTATTTCACTGTTATTCACATTACAACAATTTCCTTGATTGCAAACAATACTACAAGATTAAGCTACTATCCACTAGAAGGTATACAGTAACTTTGGGCCATGCCATCCCAAATAGAAATAAAGCCTGTAATTAATTTCACCAACACCTTGACAATGCATGTAACTATTACGTTCACACTATTCTGGCAACTGCACCTCCCCAGTATCGCCACCGATACTGATGCCTGTCAGATTTCTATCTGCCTAGACAGGCAGACAGGCAGGAGGCAAAGTCTTAGAGCGAATGATAGTACAGAGATGGGTGAGACTGTAACCTCTACAAACTCTTGAAACTCTCTCACAAGACCAGACTATGAGTTCACCCATGTTTACTATATCATTACTCTAATGATGCACAACAATACCTTATTTTCAATAAGGCAAAAAGTTGATCTGAACAATAGAAACTTTCTATGCTCACTTAACCCATTCCCTCATACGCTATTTTCAGACACATCCTCTTTGAATAAATCTACTGAAAAGGAGCATTAAATAATTTTATTACAAAAAAGATTTTTTTTTAGATTTTGTGTAGTTTTCAAACCATTGCGATAAATAGAACATTTGCTCCTATGGAGCAAATGCTCTATTTATCACAATGGTTTAAAAGAAGTCAGACTTTTAAAGAGGCATCAGAAGGTGTCAATATGAGGGAATGGGTTAACTGATAAATAAAGATGGTCGTCTTAACCATTTACCTCATGAATATTTAGTATCTGCATAAATTATACCTGATGTAAAGGGTTCAGTGACCACTGTAAGACAGGTTTTTGTTTATTTCTAACTTTACAGACCCAAATCTGTAATATCACAAAAATAATAACAAAGGTACAGACAGCTATGACAGACAGACATAACTCCTAAACTGAACAGACAAGCCAATTCTTCAGGAGTCCACTGGTACCGCCTAACTCCTTGCGTGCTATGTAATTGTCATCTGCAGATAATTATTATCAGCTAAAAAGTCTCACTGTGCTTGTTTTCCTTCTCTTCCAAACCAATGATCATAGTATCAAACAAGCTGGATCCTGATAAGACAATGACTAAATGTCATCTGAATTCCCCTTCAGAGTACAATGACCCTTTCCCTGTTGAATATCCATGTAAGAAACAACAACATCATGATGTACTTATTAGCTGAATTTTTATAATGTCATAATCATATGCACAGGATGTTTTGGTTTTTGTAGAAACTGTAGAATCAGATCTATTATAATTTAATAAGCAAACAGAGAAGATCCTGATCAGATGGATCCCACAGGAGCTGTCTGATTGGGTCTACTTTGCAAAGGCATGAACAAGCATTTGTATGAAGGAAAGGGTTAAGTCTATTTGCCTGCATCCATTTTCATATACACTTGTCACATTGCATTTAATCTGGATCCCATCCACTTGCAGGTGACACTTACAATTTCTCTGGAATGCCTCTGCAATAGGTATACCGTAGATACCGGTGTGTAGTGATATCTTCCCTACCCTGTAACACCAACATCGGGGAAAGTCTTTCATGCTACAGTAAATCCTCTCTATAATGGCCACTAAATTACATCAAGTATTTTGTGTTAAAGGCAGGTGGTTGCTTAAAGCAAGGTGAAAGTAAAACAACGCTCCTATAGGAGCGTTCTGTTTTACTTTCACCTTGCTTTAAGCAGCCACCTGCCCTAGATACCATCTAATTAACACAATTGAATGGCCATTATAGAGAGGTTTTACTGTAGTACCGTGTTTGTGATAACATTGTACAGTTTGAAGAAGAGAGATACAGGGTAATTTGGCATCCAATCAGGATCCAAACTGTTAGCCCTTTCCCTGTTCAATGTTTATTCAAAACTTCGATACCTACTGAATATTCATGGACAAAATAGTTATACCGAAATAAAAAGGTGGTCATATGAGGTACATGTACATGTATATGGGTTCTAATAGGCATGTGAATTTTTATGTACATCTACCAAAATCAATTCAGGCTTTTATTTTACTTTGATACAGTACCATCTCATCGATTTTAACCCTTTCCCTGTTCTATGTTTAGGCCAAATTTCAATACCTACTGAATATTCATGGACAAAATAGTTATCATGAAATATGCAGGGTAGTACATTGTAGCCATTTTAGAAAGTAAAGAAACAGATCTTTCAAATTCCACTAGCAAACAGAGCAGACCCTGATCAGACCGCTCCTCTAGGAGCATTCTGATCTGGGTCTACTCAGTTTGCAAATGCGTGAAAACACCTTTATATGAGGAAATGGGTTAATATATAATATATACCGGTATATTTAGCTCGAATGATTTACTTTAGCAGTGCAATAGTATCAGTTATATAACAATAACCCGTCCCTATTGAATATTCATATAAGAAATAATGACATAAAAAATATGTTAGACTAATTTTATAATGGCACATGAACACAGGAAATTTGGCCATGGCAGAAACTGTAGAATCATATCTATATCATAAGCAAACAGAGTAGACCCTGATCAAACAGCTCCTACAGGAGCCATCTGATCTTGGTCTACTCTGTTCTCAAAAGGCACAAGGAGGTGTATTTAAGGATTAAAGGGTTAAGCAGTCCAATGGTATCATTTATATAATTTTAATAGAAGACTATCTATAGATCATTCTTATCAAGTTTGATATTTCTTTTAACAGTTTAACCCTTTCCATGATACATGCATATGCTTTTTCACATCTTTACAAACGGAGAAGACCCTGATCAGATGGCTCCTATAGGAGCTGTCTGATTAACCCTTACTGTGCGGGACATGCACCACTAATGTCCTTTGCAAACAGTGTAGACCAAGATGAGAGGGCTCCTAGTGTCATGGTACACTTTTGTTCAGAAAGATCCCTAAATATTCACCAAAATCTTGACCTGTTTGAATTTTGGAATAGTCCATTTGAAAAGTCAGCGTTTTAAGGGTGAAGGTCTGCTCTGTTAATGAATATTCATGATGTCATTGTTTCTTACATGAATATAGAACAGGTAAAGTGTTAAGAGATGTCATTTAACCCATTCCCTCATAGGCTATTTTTAGATCCAACCACTTTGAATAAATCTACCGAAAAGGAGCATTTACTAGAGAAAAGATAATGTTTTAGAATTTTTTAGTTTGAAACCATATAGGAGCAAATGCTCTATTTATCACAATGGTTTCATAAATTGACTTTTACAGAGGCGTAGAAAGGCGTATTTATCTCATGAATATTCATATCAGAAATAATTATATCATGCATATTATATTAACTGAATCTATATTATTTTAGCATATGAGTGCAGATTTTTTTGTCTACCCTATTTGCAAATGCATGGGAAGGTTTAGTGAATAAATCGTCAAGAGACCTATGCACCTATATTGAAACATTACATCATAATCTTGAGCAAAATGCCAAAGTTGAAAAAGAAGCTTTCCTTCATAGCAAGCCAGCAGCTAACAATCATACTTAATTCTTTGCAATGCATACAGCAGCCATAAAAAAGAGGTTGAATGTTTGGTCTGTAAGGCAGGTGGTAGCTTAATGCAGGTCAAAGGAAATGCAGAAAGCTCCTTGGAGCTTTCTGCATTTCTTTTGCCCTGCATTAAGCAACCACCTGCTTTTAAGACTCCTTTATACATTAAATGGATGGTTTCTAGAGTACATTGTGGTAAACTTGTGATATATATTTATAATGCAAACAGTTGGGATCTGAGTGATGATGATGATAATGAGATTCGGAGTAGCTAAGTTCCTTATCAGGATTCAAACTATTTGCCACGTTGACTGTACGAGAAATGGGAAGAAAATTAATTTTTAGAATCAGTGCAGACAAAAGTTTTTGCTGTGGGCGCAAAGAATTAACTGTAATATACTTAGAAATGCATAAAGTATTACAATGCATTACAGCTCTTTAACCCTTTGAATGGTGAATGCATGATCCAGTAGAACAGTCCACCAATGTTTAACCCCTTCAAAGATGATTTCAGATGGTAGAGTCCAAATAGTATGACAGAGTAAAATCTGCGAAAGGATGATAATGACAAACTGTGCAGACCCTGAACAGAGTGCTGCTCTAAGAGCCCTCTGATTAGGGTCTACACTGTTTGCAAATTACATTAGTGAATCGTTTCAAGCACTGAAACGATTAGCATTAACAGTACAATACATTCAATATAAAATCTTTGCTGGATCCTTTTGAATGATCAACAATTCAGACGGATTAGAGGGCTCGTGGATAAGCCCTCAGATATGGGTCTTCACTATTTGCAAATGAAAGTTGTTTGCTGCAGTCCAAGACAATTTTTTATTTGATGAATATTCAAGTAATAAATAATGACATCATGAATACTAATTGGATTAAAGATAATTTTTATGACAGCAAATGAACACAGGCTGTTTGCAAAGATGTAGAAAGGCATCTCTATCAGGTAAAGGATTAATATGCACTTCTTTCAAGAAAATACCAACCGAGATTTAACTCTGGAATAAATGCTTTTTTATTGGAGATGATTTTAACCTTTAACCCGTTGAATAATTAAAACTGGCTCCTCCCTTTCTGAATATTAATTAAAAAAAAAAAATTGTATCAAAATTTAACATTGATGGACAAACAGTGCAGTACCTTTGATCCAGGAGTCCTTTGATCTGGGTCTACACTGTTTGTAAAGGTCTTATTATATACTCGGTTCTTGCATTTAACCCTTTCCTCCACAGGCTATTTTTAGATCGAATCACTTTGAATAAATCTACCGAAAAGGAGCATTAACTAGAGAAAAGGAAATTTTTAGAATTGTGTAGTGTTGAAACCATTGTGATAAATAGAGCATTTGCTCCAATAGGAGCAAATGCTCTATTTATCACAATGGTTTCATAAAGTGACTTTTACAGTCATATTTATGGAGGACAGGGTTAAAGGTTAAAATTCTCAACTGGCACACAGGATGCATACCAACTGGTACAACAAATACTAGACATTTTTTCTTTACTTGTTGCCTGAAATCAATAGTTTTATTCTTGTCATAAACTGCAACCCTAATTAAAATAACTTTCTATATTCCACTAAACTTAATAATCAGATTGACTCTTCATCATGGTATTTAATCAGCTGGTTAGCTGCATTCCTGGTTATGACCCACACACACTTACAAGACTTCTTGAACAAGTGCCAATAGCAAGAAACTGTTAACCCTTCATTACTGGAAACCAGTCACTAATGTCCTTTGTAAACAGTGTAGACCGAGATGAGAGACTCCTAGAAGAGCCCTATCAACAGGGTCTACACTGTTTGTCATTTTACACTTTTCTTCAGCCATTCACTCCAAAAATACACCTTTCTACGCCATTGCAAACAGAGTAGACCCTGATCAGATAGCTCCTAAAGGAGCTGTCTTATCCTAGTCTGCTCTGTTGCCTCTGAGATTATACTAGATCTGACTTTATAGTGTCTGCTCTGTTTGCCTCTGAGATTATACTAGATCTGACTTTATAGTGTCTGCTCGGTTTGCCTGTGAGATTATACTAGACCTGAGTCTACAGTGTCTGCTCTGTTTGCCTATGATATTATACTAGACCTGACTCTACAGTGTTTTGCTACAGAGTCCACTCAGTATGAAAGGCTTAAACATGCAGACACTGATCAGAGGGCTCCTCTGATCTGAGTCTACACTGTTTGCAAATGACAGTGCATGCATGTCCCTGACTCAAAGGGTTATTCCAGGTTAAAGCATATACATGTACATGTATATACCATATATCATAAGCGAATTTCTGCAATCAGTGAAGCTTTACAGTATTGTTTTGCTGGTTCCTGGCAACTTTATCAATAAAACTGCCTGTAGTTAGAGATTAAAAGATTGATCAGTTGCGCTTGTATGTCAAGACAGGTACCAGCTATGTATCATTGCTGCAGTATTCCTCCTTTGCTTCCCATCCAGAGCAGAGAAACTTTCCTTGTTGAGAAGATCAGAGAATCCACCTCTTATCAGGTTCAAACGTTCTTGACACTATAGTCATTATTTTGATATGAAGTAGAAGAGAATTAGAATCCAAGTTCTTTGACATGCTGGTAATGTTTTTTTAATCCTTTCCTTTATGCAGATGCTTTTTCACACCTTTGCAAACAGAGTAGACCCTGAGCAGACAGCTCCTGTCTGAGCCATCTGACCAGGGTATGCTGTTTGCTTGTGTAACTATATAGATATAATTCTACAGTTTCTATCAATACCAAAAATCATGTGCACATAATTTTATTTCATTATAAGAATTCAGTTAACCCTTTCCCTGTTCTATGTTTATTGCAATTTTCAATATCTACTCAGTATTCATTAACAAAATAGCTATAAAGAAATATGAAAGGTGGAACATTGTAGAAATTTTAGAAAGCTAAGAAATAGAGCTATCAAATTCTATTAGCAAACAGAGCAGACCCTGATCAGACGGCTCCTCTAGGAGCCGTCTGATCTTGGTCTTCTCTGTTTGCAAATGTGTGAAAACACGTTTATATGAGGGATTCAGTTAACAAATATTCATGATGGCATTGTTTCTTTCTTGAATATTCAATAGGTAATGGGTTAAAGGATATGCAAAATAAACATGAAAACTGAAGTATACGACATTTTCTAGACAGCATTTTGCTCAGCAGGCTAAAGGCAATAGAGATTCTGGTACCTGGATGAGGACAATACCTTTAGGAACAGCGGTTCAAACAGGTGAGCACTGCTCTGGTTGCTGCACCCTCTAGTGACTGCATGTATTCTAATGGCATTTACAGAGCTGTTTGAACTTGTTATTACTGCAATCTACGGGTACCATCTCTCATCAGTAAAAAGAATAACAAAGAGCCAAAAAAAGATATTGTAAGTACAGAGAAGTAATGGTTAGTGCCACAGCTTAAAATCTGGCACAAGTGTCCCTAAAAATAACAAGATCTTCCTCTAATCACATCCATGATGAATGGTGTAAAGATTGCGAGGCAAGTGAACCCTTTGAATGTCAAATATTTATACAATGTAGCGGAATAATCCATCAGTGAGTAAATTAACCCCTGACTCCATAAATATTCATGTTAGAAATAATGACATCATGAATATTAATTAGATTAATAGCACATGAACACAGGGCATTTTGGTTACTGCAGAAACTGTAGAATCATATCTATACATGTATTATCCCTTTCCTCCATAAATACACCTTTCTACCCCTATGTAATAACCACTTCTTGAAACCATTGTGATAAAAAAAAGCATTTTCTCCTATAGGAGTAAATGCTCTATTTATCACAATGGTTTCAAACTACCTAATTCTAAAAAAAATATTTTCTCTAGTAAATGCTCCTTTTGGGTAGATTCATTAAAAGAGGATGGGTCTAAAAATAGCCTATGGAGGAAAGGGTTATATCATTAGCAAATAGAGCAGACACTGATCAGACGGCTTCTATAGGAGTCATCTGATCTGGGTCTAGCCTGTTTGCAAATATGTGAAAAGACGTTTATATGAAGGAAAGGGTTAAATGAATATTCTGAAAGGGAAACGCCAGTTTTAACTATTTAGCAGATTAAGGGTTAAGATAATAAATGTGAAAGTCTAAAGAGAAAGAAATCGTAGTAACTTGATGCAGGCAAGCAGTGAATTTCTGATAAGCAAGGCAAACAGTCTGCACCTAGATGAGATGTCAAATAACTCAAATCCGATTGACAATCTGATTTAAGTTTGAGAGATAATAGGAGAAAAAATACAACTGTAAAATTGAAATGGAAGAAAAAATAACTTCTGAGGAAGACAATCTATACTTTGCAGACAAAAGAAGAATTATCACTGAATGTGCTGAACCCATTCCCTCATAGGCTATTTTTAGAATCAACCACTTTGAATAAATCTACCTAAAAGGAGCATTAACTAGAGAAAAGGAAAAGTTTAGAATTTTGTAGTTTGAAACCATTGTGATGAATAGAGCATTTGCAGCAAATGCTCTATTTATCACAATGGTTTCATAAAGTGACTTTTACAGAGGCGTAGAAAGGCGTATTTATGGAGGAAAGGGTTAACCCTTTACTCTACAAATACCACTTTCTTCGTCTCTGCAAACAGAGTAGACCCAGATCAGACAGCTCCTGTAGGTCTGCTAGTTGCTTATGATGTAAAAGAACAGACAAATCACCACATTTACACACGCAGATACATAGAGCTACAGACAAAGGTGTATACCAAAATTCTAAACCGTCATGTCTCCACCAAACCCTATAATGTGACCACATTTTAAAATCGTCTCATCCAGACAATTCTAACGAGTGGTCACAGTATAGGGTTTCGTGGAGAAATGAACGAGCTTTTCATGAAAATGTTGAAATTAATGCATCTTATCTGAAACTGTACATATGGTCAATGAGGTCTTACCTGATAACATAGTTCATGCAGACGATATACTGAGGTTTGTTGTTTGTGTTATAGATAATGGTGGCTCGGGTCTGTAGCCATACCCAGTTGTCATTTTTGCCGAGAAATCTGTAGTACTTGCTGACAGATGTACCCTTGACAATCACTGCAAATACAGAATATAAAGATGGTTATATGAGTGTTAACCCTTTCCATGTTTAATATACATGTTTGTGTTGATTAACATCAGTTTCTGTCACTATGGGCTAAATGGACGCCCCAGAGCGATGGGAGCAGATACAGAGAGACCCAGCGATGAGATGCTCTACTCTTTTTATTGATAGAGTTTCTCTGGTGGTTCTTTTAGATGCCCGTTGTAAAGCACTGATACATCGGACCTCAGTTTGTAAAGTCTCATCAGAAGGACTTGGTAATATACATATAAGACGTAATATAACTATAACTAGCTAGGTACTGTACATAATTACACCATGAACATTATTAGCTGATCTTTTTATAATGGCATAATTTATGTACACATGACTTTGTAGTATTGGCAAAAACTGTAGACTCTCTGATCTATTAGAATTTCACAAACAAAAAGAGCAGACTTTGATCAGATGGCTCTTACAGGAGGCGTGATAAAGCATGTTTATGAAGGAAAGGATTTGAGAATCAGAAAAAGCAGGGGAGCAGTAACTCCTACAAAATGTCAACAGGAAATAATGTATGACCTGATATGTAACTCATTGCTGTTAATCCTTTTCATAAACGCTTTTTCATGCCATTGCAAACAGAGTAGACCCAGATCAGACGGCTCCTATAGGAGCTGTCTGATCAGGATCTGCTCTGTTTGCTTACAGAAATTGATAGACCTGTTTCTTTACTTTCTAAAATGGCTACAATTTTCCATCTTCCATATTTCATTTAACTATTTTGTCCATACATATTCAGTAGGTATTGAAATTTGGAATAAAGCTAGAACAGGGAAAGGGTTAAACCTTTTCCCTCGCACAAATGCTTTTTCATGCCTTTGCAAACAGAGTAGTCCCAGATCAGATGGCTCCGCATAAAATTTCACATTTTGTAGCAGAATTTGTAGCAGACGACAATATCAATTTTGCAGATGGCAATTACTCAGTATGAAAAGAGTTAATCAAATTAAACAATTCCTCTAAATTTTCCATCTATGCATGGGAAATTAATATTTCATTTTGATGGCTAGGAAAGAGACTTTGAATGCTGAATTTTCACAGCGGATTGGTCTTAACTTGTTTAACCCTTTACTTATGAATATTCATGTAAGAAATAATGACATTCCGAATATTAATTAGATGACTTTATTTACAACGGCATAAAAAATATGAAGTTTAGGCGAAAAGCAGAAACTGTAATATTAGATTTGCATAATTTCATAAGGAAAGAAAACAGACCCTGATCAGTCAGTTCCTACAGGAGCTGTCTGATCTTGGTCTACACTGCAAATGCAAAATCCATTCAGCATGAATTCCAAGATAGCTGTAAATTACAAAAAGTGCATATCCTGATATATGGGTCTACACTGTTAGCAAATACCATCTTTTTTTCTCCCATCCAAACGTTTACCCTTTTGAATGCTGAATTTTCAAAGAAGAAATTTCTATCATCATTTAATGGTACAGTCCATTCACTAAGAAAGGGTATAAGTTGTGAGAGAATTTTGAAAGACTAACAGGGTAGTCCCAAATCAGCGAGCTCCTCAAGAATTCCTCTGATCTGTCTTCATGTGGAAATAAACCACATCATCACATGTGAAAAACTGACGTCAATTTACAATCATATTAAAATTGTATACAATAAAACCCCTCTAAACCAAAATTCTAGAAGAAAAGAATTTTAGATACTTCTAGGCAAGTGGCTGCTTAATGCAGCAGCTTTCTGCATGACTTTCACCCTGCATTAAGCTGCCACCTGTCTCCAAGACCGATTTATACTAAATTTAATGTCCAGTTTAGAGGGGTTTTACTGTATATATGTTAACAAGTCTACACTGTGCCTACAGTATTTGTTAAGCTCTGGAGACAGTAGGTAATATGTCTTAGCATCAGCCTATTTTCCAACTAGAACAAGTGAATCAATCAATCAATCATGTGTTGTCACTCATCTCCATGTCACACTCAAATAATTAATGCTGGGTACTTTTTGAAAACCAATATTTACAAAGAAAACACTTTTCCTTTGGTAATGTATTTAGTCAAATGCTACATTCATCCAAAAGATTTCGTATATTCCAAAGAGCACAAATAGTACTAGTAACACGTATTATTTCTCAGAAGCATTTGAATGAATGAACTCTTATTTGTAAACCACAAGCACACACACACACTTTGAGACATGATACACCAGGCAGACAACGTGACCACCTACAATCGTTTGTAATTTTAGCTATGATATTTTTGTTTTGTCACCAGCCACTAATATTTATTCCAGACTCGCTTTCATTTCACATATTTCCTATTTGCAGGTTTACAATCTGTAGAGCTTTCATAAAACTTCACTTACTGTCAATTATTGCTTTGTAAGTAACATTTTAACCCTTTCCCTGTTGAATATTCATGTAAGAAATAATGACATCATAAACTCCTGAAATCTATAATGGAATACAGAAAAACCTCTCTATAACGACCACCAATTTGTGTTAATTACTTTGTGTTTGGGACAGGTGGTTGCTTAACCCTTTCCCTGTTCTATGTTTATTACGAAATTCAATACCTACTGAATATTCATGGCCAAAATAGTTATAATGGCATATTGAAGGTGGAACATTGTAGCCTCTTTAGAAAGTAAAGAAACAGATCTTTCAAATTCTGTTAGCAAACAGAGCAGACCCTGATCAGACTGCTCCTCTAGGAGCCGTCTGATCTGGGTCTACTCTGTTTGCAAATGCGTGAAACGACGTTTATAAATATGAGGGAAAGGGTTAAAGCATGGTGAAAGTAAAACAGAATGCTCACCTTGCTTTAAGCAGCCACCTGCCTTTAACATAAAATACTTGATGTAATTTAGCGGCCGTTATAGAGAGGTTTTACTGTATTTATGTACACATGATTTTTTAGTACTGGTAGAAGCTACTATGATTTCATAAGCAAACAGTGCAGACCCTGATCACACCTGAGCCATCTGATCTGGGTCTATACTTTTACCTTGCTTTAAGCAGCCACATGCCTTTGACACAAAATAATTGATGTAATTTAGTGGCCGTTATAGAGAGGTTTTACTGTATACATCAAACCATGCAGATTATACAATCTGCATTTGTAGCCAACAGAATAATGCAACTGATGACAAGTAACAAATGCCGTTTACCCTGATATATGCCACCTAAACATAGAAGCTGATCAGGGCATATACAGTTTAAAATTTCCTATGAAGCTGTTTTCTCCTAAAGCGTCTTACATGAAATTAACTCTTTGCATGATAAGTAATTTTTTGTCTGCAACAATAATTGTCATCTGCTTCAATTCTTAAAATAAAATTTCTTGGCAACAGTGAAATTATCAAACAATTTGAATTGGATCCTGAGGAGAAGCCGCGTTATACGGCATCTCATCTAGATCCAAACTGTTTGTATAGGTAATTACTGTGTTGCGGCTAGCATGCAAAAATGTGGGAAAAGGGTTGATCATGACTGGATACAAAAACAGTGTAGACCCAGATCTCGAGGCTTATGTCATTCACAATCCTCACAGTCCTAAGGCAAAACATTGATAGACCATTCCACTTTTGAAAAATCTGTTTTCGAAGGAAACCAGAATGCAGGTTTACTATAGCCTATTTATACTCTATAACAGACAGTACAAGATTAATGAGCATAGACACGAAAACAAGTACTAAAGAACGCCTTCTACTATATTTGTAATATGCTATACTAGCACTCCCAAATATGGGATTAACAAGCTGGCCTGAGCAATCACGAGAACAGAAATGTGAGCCATCTTAAGAGATAGTAAAATATCCAATTGTTTACAGGCTATGCATGGTGACTGGCATCTGCAAAATTTACCGGCTGCTACAGTACTTAAAGTCCCGTCTATTTCTCTTTTAACCCTTTACCTGTTGAATATTCATGTAGGAAATAATGATATTATGAATATTAATTAGATGAATTTTTATAATGACATATGTACAATGTACACATGCTATTTCAGTATTAGTAGAAAATGTATGATCAGATCTATTATAATTCCATAAACAAACAGAGCAGACCCTGATCAGATGGCTCCTACAGGAGCCATCTGATCAGGGTCTTCTCTGTAGATGCATGAAAAAGCATTTGTTGCTGGAAAGTGTTAGAATACAGTCAGAGTGACAAAGAGTTTGGATCCTTATGAGACACTGGGCAAGTATATTTTTTATATAGATTCATTTCTAGCACGCAAAGACAAAGTTTTAATCAACAAACAATATATACAAGGAACGTTTGATATATAATGCAACTGGTGCCACAGAACTTGTACATTTATGTAAAGGGTTAACCCATTCCTTCATAAGCTATTTTTAGATCATACCACTTTGAATAAATCTACCGAAAAGGAGCATTTACTGGAGAAAAGGAAAACTTCAGAATTGTGTAGTTTTGAAACCATTGTGATAAATAGAGCGTAGGAGCAAAGGTCTATTTATCACAATGGTTTCAGCAAGTGATTTTTACAGAAGCATCAATATGAGGTAAAAGGTTAATACCCCTACTTGGATGTACTTCTACAGCACTATTTCTTTACAAAACAATCCAGTAATAAGTGCAATTTCAAGAACTGACCCATGTATATTGAAAAATATCACAAATTTGCAAATCATAGCGGGTGACTAATTTTAATTATTTATCTTTCAAGTTGGCTCTTTCCTTCATATAAACTCCTTATTTACGCATTTGCAAACAGAGTAGACCCAGATCAGATGGCTCCTAGAGGAGCCATCTAACATTGTTCTGCTCCGTTTGCTAATGGAATTTGACAGATCTGTTTCTTTACTTTCTAAAATGTGCTGCAACGTTCCACCTTCCATATTGCATTTTAACAATTTTGTCCATGAATATTCAGTAGGTATTGAAATTTGGACTAAATATAGAACAGGAAAAACGTTAAGAATGGAAAAAGCAATAATTGTGGGTTTGTGTAATTTGTCACTGTAAGAAGGAAATCAGACGTAACAACATAAAGAATTTTCTTGACAACTTTTACGGAGGAAACACTAAGTCTTGGATACCAAATTTTAAAGTCATGTTTTACCCTTTACTGTATAAATACGCCTTTCTACCTCACTGAAAACAGAGTAGACCTAGATTAGACAGCTCTTGTTGGCGCCATCTGATCGGAGTCTGCTCTGTTTGCTTATGAAATAATAGAGATATGACTCTACAGTTTCTGTCAAAGCCAACATTTCCTATGTTCATAATTATGCCGTTATAAAAATGATTCTAATTAATATTCCTGACATCATTATTTCTAACATAAATTTTCATGGAATAAAAGGTTAACCCTTTTTCTGCTGAATATCTATGATCCTTTCTCTACTGAATATTTATGTAAAAAACAAACTTCAATGTTGCATGTCTTGCAAATGAGGTAACTTACAGTTTTGGTGACAGTCGCTGACTTTTGGGGCATCTAACGGATTATGGAAGGTGTAGGCTGTCTTTCCAATCAGCTCATCCGGTTCATAGCCAATTAAAGTAATAATCCTGAAAAGATAAAGTTCAATCAATTCGTTACTTGATAAAGATGCATATTTACTTATATTGACGCCTTTTGACGACTTTGTACAAGTCTCTTTTTGAAACCTGTTCTGATAAACTGAGCATTTGCTCCATAGGAGCAATTTATCCTATTTATCAGTTGTTTCAAAACTACACAATTCTAAAATTTCCTTTAGATCTGATTCTATAGTACAGTAAAATCTCAATTATTCGAACACTAAAATACGTATCATCATCGATCTTTAAGACAGAAGGCAGCTTAATGCATGGTGAAAGTCATGCAGAAAGCTCCTTTAGGAGCTTTCTGCATGACTTTCACCATGCATTAAGCAGCCACCTGCCTAATTTATAAATGGTTTAATTTCTTCGACACAGAAAATTCAAATAATCGAGTTTTTATTGTATCCGCCATAGCCAATACTACCTTGTTATGGGCCACTATAAAAATTCTGCTATCAATCAATTCACATTTCTTACATGAATATTCATTAACTCTTTCCCTAATGAATATTCGAGTAAAAATATTAACTGCATAAAATAAAATGCTGAACATATAATGGAGTATGGACAAAGGTAATTTTTATCACGACAGAAACCATAAAATCATATTATGTATATTCCATAAGCAAATTGAGCAGACTGTGTTGAGAGAACTCCTCTCTCATTTGGGTCTACTCTGTTTGCAAAAGCCTACACGTGTGCCTCTATCAGATAAAGGGTTAACCCTTTCCCTTTTGAACATTTATGCATGAATTAATCACTTCATGAATATTCACTAACTTTTATAAGTCATAAATTTTATGTTATATTTTTAAATGGATTTGTTTGCAAAGATAGAAACCATACTACCAGATCTATATTTATTTCAAAAGCAAACAGAGCAGACCATGATCAGATGGCTCCTACAGGAGCCATCTGATCTTGGTCTACTCTGTTTGCAAATACATGAAAAGGCATTTGTAAGAAGAAAACGGTAAAGTAAGCCCATTATAAGTATACCCATAGAGTTAACCCATTAAATTTGGGATTCTATCTGATATTAATAGCCCAGAATATGAAACAAGAATTGTGATGTTACTGAGTAATATTCAAACCTATGCATGTTCCAAGGAATAGTTTACACATGTTTGACAATGAATGAACAGAAAGCATGCAATTAACTCCAGAGCTAATTCAGGGCCATTATGGACAGGGGTACATAAGCATTATAACCCTTTACCTGTTCAATATTGATGCAAATAATAATTACATCATGAATATTTATTAGCTGAATTTTCAAAAGTTAGAAGTTTCAAGAAGTTTCAAGAAGTTAGAATGTTCTGCTTTGACTAAAACTTCAGAATCGGACCTATATCATGTCATATGCAAAAAAGGGCAGACTCTGACCGAATGGCTCCTCCGTCTGATCTGGGTCTACTCTGTTTGCAAAGGCATGAATAGCCATTTATGAAGGAAAGGGTTATTAATACTAAAATGAGGTTTCTTGAAGGAATAAAGGAATTTATTCTTGAAAACATATTTCATTTACATGTTTATGTTTCTGTTACTCTCTATACATTATGGGTAAACTTGTGATAACCATCACAATTTGCTAATAGCTTTCAAACATGAGGACATCAATAAATCGGGGGATATTCTGCAATACACTTCCACTAAACCATGAAGCAAAACTATTTTTGATAACCATATTACGATAGTAAGTTTTGAAGCAATACAACAAACTTAGTCTGACATATGTACAGTGATAATCATCTCAATCCAGTTCAGGGGATGCAATTACATTTATAATATTTAACTCTTTGATCAAAAAGTTTAGACAACAATCAGACAGTTGTTGGAGTATCTGTCAGTGTTGATCAAGGTCCATTTTATAATCAAGATCTGTTTCACCATTTTTTACCAAAAACTCTGCAAATACGCCATTACAAACATTAAACTATTTGATGGCAACATAAGTGGTTATCTACCTTAGATTACACTAGATTACTGGTAAAAAACATTGTCCTTATCCTTGATCTAACCAGAACACACTAACTGCTTAAATACTGTCCTTATCCTTGACCTAACCAGAATGCATTAACTGCTCATATATTTTCCTTATCCTTGATCTAACCATTAATGCTGTCCTTATCCATGATTTAACCAAAATGCACAATTTGCTCAAATACTGCCTTTATCCTTGATTTAACCAGAATGCACTCACTTCACAAAGGCTGCCCTTATTTTTTATTTAACCAGAATGCACTAACTGCCCATTTACAATCCTTATCCTTGATTTAACCAGAATGCACTAACTTCACAAAGGCTGTCCTTATTTTTTATTTAACCAGAATGCACTAACTGCCCATTTACAATCCTTATCCTTGATTTAACCAGAATGCATTAACTGCCCATTTACAACCCTTATCCTTGATTTAATCAGAATGCACTAACTGTCCAATTACAATCCTTATCCTCGATTTAACCAGAATGCACTAACTGCTTAAACACTGTCTTTATCCCTGATAGAAGCAAGATGCACTGTTAAACACACTCGTTATCCTTCAGTTAACCAGCTCAAACAATGCTCTTATCCTTGGGGTGAACAGGATGCAATAACTGCTCAAACACTGTCCTTATTCCTGATCTATGCAGCATGTACTAACAGTTAAAACAATGACCTGATCTTTGAGCTTAACCAGGATGAACTGTTTAAATAATGTTTGGATCCTTGAGCTTAACCAGGATCAAATAACTGCTCAAACAATGCTTTGATTTTTTAGCTAAACAAGGACAAACTGTCTCGAACAATGCTATGATCCTTGAGCTTAACCAGGATGAACTAACTGCTCAAATAATGGCCTGATCCTTGAGCTTATTAGCAGGATGAGCTTAGTAACTGTCTCGAACAATGCCCTGATCCTAAAGCTGAAGCAATATGAACTAACTATTCTGGTTCTGGACAAAAAAGCACAATGGAAATACAGGTGGATGGATGGATGGACAGACAATGTAAAACAATATACTCCTCAGTCTTTGGTTGAAATTAACAATTTTATCTCAAGCTTTCAAAATGAATTCTAAGAGTTCAAGCATTCAACTATTGTTATGAGATAAAAGTCACTCAGTGTCGTCAACCCTTTCAATAAAGAAAATGAACTTACTAGCATTAGCAAACAATATAGACCCAGATCAATCAGCTCCAAGGAGCCCTTTCATCAGAATCTGCACTGTTGACCCTTTCACATTAACCCAATCCCTCATAGGCTATTTTTAGATCCAACCTTTTTTAATAAACCTACCGAAAAGGAGCATTAACTAGAGAAAAGGATTTTTTTTTATTATTTTGTAGTTTGAAACCATTATGATAAATACAGCATTTGCTCCTATAGGAGCAAATGCTCTATTTATCACAATGGTTTCAATAGGTGATTTTTACAGAGGCATAGAAAGGCGTATTTATGGAGGAAAGGGTTAAACAAAATTAGTTGGAAGATGGACAAATATTGAGTGTATAAATTATTTGCATGTCTGAAACCAAAAGCATCTCCATCAACATTGACCTGAATTCTCTGTCATACAAAAAACCCCAACAAGACATGAAAATTTACTAGACAATAGAGAAGCAGAATTTGTATCTCACTATAAATATTCCTGGAATGAGAGATATCACATCCTTTCAAACTGAAATATTTGTATCCACATAGTTGGAGAAACAAATGAAACATCATTGCAAATACCGTGTTACCCGAGATATAAGAGAATCATACAGTAAAATCTCTCTAAACAGGAATTCTAGTAGAGAATAACTTAGTTACTTTTAGCCAGGTGGCTGTTTAAATGCAGGGCGAAAGTCATGCAGAAAGCTCCTAGAGGAGCTTTCTGCATGACTTTCACCCTGCATTAAGCTGCCACCTGTCTCCAAGATGGATCTTTGTATTTAATTGAATATCTGGTTTAGATAGTTTTACTGTACATGTCTGATGAGAGGATTTGTAGAAATGATTCCCAGCTAAGAACCTCATTGACTGCAATGTGACTATCATATTAGAGAGTCCCTTCACACATTTAAACATGTGAATCTTTGTCTCTCTTGATTATAATGACAAGAATTTTAGGTCAATTAATCATTACAGAACAAGATGCTATGGACCTTCATTACGATCGCTTGTAGGTTTTTTTGACCAGTTTTTTAAAGGTTTGACTGCAGCAAATAAAATACTTCCACACTATTTCTTCAGTTCTTCAAAAAAATTCTATTCAATCCTTGCAATGTACCATACTCTCCATAATAAACGCCACCATTCTGAAAAACACCCCCCTTACTTCTGGGGGGAAAGTAAAAATCAACAAGAGCACTGCATGCGGGTTCCACCGCTCGTCTCTTCAATTGTATTAATCTATATTCCTTGTGACAGTAAACTAGTGTTTGAAGTTTCATAAGATTAGCCTGAATAGTTAAGAAGTAATAGCCAACATTAAAGTTTCAAGATGATGACAACAACGATGACAATTACCATGACAATTATGATGACAACGCCAATGCAGATGCCGAAATTAAGACAATAGCTCATGTTTTTTTCTTCAAACAAGAGGGCCAGAATGGCCCTGAAGCGCTCACCAGACAACCAGAGGAGAAGATTTTCAAAGTTTTCACTATATGTTTCTATAGAAAACTAGCCGGCCCTGGGGCTGGCCAATTTTGACCCCAGGGGAATAATTTAGAAAATTTTGTAGGGGACCTGAACATGATACTATGAGCCAAATATGAAAGCTGAGATTAACCTTCCAGTTTCAGAGAAGAAGATTTTCAAAGTTTTCTCAATATGTTTCTATTGAAAACTGCCCACCCGTGTGGCAGGGCCAATTTTGACCACAGGGTCAAAATTTATATAACTTTTGTAGAGGACCTGAACATAATGCTCTGTGCCAAATATGAAAGCTGAGAGCCTTCCAGTTTCAGAGGAGAAGATTTTCAAAGATTTCACAATTTGTTTCTGTTGAAAACTGTCCACCCCTGGGGCGGGGCCAATTATGACCCCGAGACCATAATTTATATAACTTTTGTAGAGGACCTGAACATGATGCTATGTGCCAAATATGAAAGCTGAGGGCCTTCCAGTTTCAGAGAAGAAGATTTTCAAGGATTTCACTATTTGTTTCTATTGAAAACTGCCCACCCCTGGGGCGGGGCCAATTTTGACCCCTGGGGCCATACTTTATATAACTTTTGTAGAAGACCTGAACATGATGCTATGTGCCAAATATGAAAGCTGGGAACCTTCCAGATTTTCAAAGATTTCACTATTTGTTTCTATTGAAAACTGCCCACTCCTGGGGCGGGCCAATTGTGACCCAGGGGCCATAATTTATATAACTTTTGTAGAGGACCTGAACATGATGCTATGTGCCAAATATGAAATCTGAGAGCCTACCAGTTTCAGAGAAGAAGATTTTCAAAGATTTCAATATTTGTTTCTATTGAAAACTGCCCACCCCTGGGGCGGGGCCAATTTTGACCCCGGGCCATAATTTATATAACATGTGTAGAGGACCTGAACATGATGCTATGTGCCAAATATGAAAGCTGAGAACCTTCCAGTTTCAGAGGAGAAGATTTTCAAAGATTTCACTATTTGTTTCTATTGAAAACTGCCCACCCCTGGGGCGGGGCCAATTTTGACCCGGGGCCATTATTTATATAAATTTTGTAGAGGACCTGAACATGATACTATGTGCCAAATATGAAAGCTGAGAGCCTTCCAGTTTCAGAGAAGAAGATTTTCAAAGATTTCACTATTTGTTTCTATTGAAAACTGCCCACCCCTGGGGCGGGGCCAATTTTGACCCCGGAGCCATTATTTATATAACTTTTGTAGAGGACCTGAACATGATTTTATGTGCCAAATATGAAAGCTGAGAGCCTTCCAGTTTCAGAGAAGAAGATTTTCAAAGATCTATTGAAAACTGCCCACCCCTGGGGCGGGGCCAATTTTGACCCCGGGGCCATAATTTATATAACTTTTGTAGAGGACCTGAACATGATGCTATGTGCTAAATATGAAAGCTGAGAACCTTCCAGTTTAAGAGGAGAAGATTTTCAAAGTTTGCACTATATGATTCTATTGAAAACTGCCCACCCCTGGGGCGGGGCCAATTTTGACCCCAGGGCCATAATTTATATAACTTTTGTAGAGGACCTGAACATGATGCTATGTGCTAAATATGAAAGCTGAGAACCTTCCAGTTTCAGAGGAGAAGATTTTCAAAGTTTGCACTATATGATTCTGTTGAAAACTGCCCACCCCTGGGGCGGGGCCAATTTTGACCCCAGGGCCATAATTTATATAACTTTTGTAGAGGACTTGAACATGATGCTATGTGCCAATTATGAAAACTGAGAACCTTCTGGTTTCAGAGGAGAAGATTTTCAAAGTTTTACTATATGTTTCTATTGAAAACATGGCACCCCTGGGGCGGGGTCAATTTTGACCCAAGGGGCATAATTTATATAACTTTTGTAGAGGACCTGAATATGATGCTATGTGCCAAAGATGAAAGTTGAGATCCCTGTAGATTCAGAGAAGAAGATTTTTAAAGGTTCAAATTGTTGACGACGGACGACGGACGACGCACGCCGACGGACGACGGACAATGGGCGATCACAAAAGCTCACCCTGAGCACTTTGTGCTCTGGTGAGCTAAAAATAGACAAGCTAATAATCCACTATACCCTATATAATAACCATTAAATATTAAGAAACAGGTTTTTCAAAAACCAGGTGGTCAATTAACCCATTCCGTCATATTGACGACTTTTGATGACTATGTAAAAGTCACTTTGTGAAACCATTGTGATAATTAGAGCATTTGCTCATATAGGAGCAAATGCTCTATTTATCACAATGGTTTCAAACTACAAAATTCTAAAAAAATCCTTTTCTTTAGTTAATGGCCCTTTTCGGTAGATTTATTCAAAGAAGTTGTATTTAAAAATAGCTTATCAGGGAAAGGGTTAATGCAGACTGAAGTGCAATGCAGAAAGCTCCCCAAGGAATTTTCTGCATTGCTCTCATTAGGCATCAAGCACCAACATGTGTATAAACTGCAAGTCACTCCTTTTAACCCTCCCTTTCCTCCATGAGTATTCATGTAAGAAATAATGATGTCATGAATATTAATTAGGTTAATATTTGTTTTAATAGCACATGTATACTGGATGTTTTGGCCATAGCAGGAACTGTAAAATCAGATCTATATCATTTCATAAGCAAACAGAGCAGACCCTGATCAGACGGCTCCTATAGGAGCCGTCTGATCTGGGTCTACCCTGTTTGCAAATGTATAGAAAGGCTTATTTATGGAGTAAAAGGTTAAAATATGTGTATGCAACATCCCTGAGAGTGTTTGTTAGTGATAATGTGGTACATGTATATGAATACAGTATTAACACTTTCACTGTCAAGCATCGTCCTCTTCCAAATTTGATGTTTGCTGAAATTTTCATTGATTAATTTTCTCTCATTTTTGACCTTAGCAGAAACTGCAGAATCATATCTATATTATATCATAAACAAACAGAGCAGACCCTGATCAGACAGCTCCTATAGGAGCCATCTAATCTGGGTCTATTCCGTTTGCAAATGCGTAGTTATGGAGTAAAGGGTTCAATAACATAATCACAGTTTCAAACAGATAATTTGGCATCTTATCTGTTAGATGCTCATAGATTGTCACTAGTAGTGAAGAGTTACAGTGTGAAAGAGTAAAATCACATTGTGCTGAACTGAAAAGTAAAATTATATTGCTTAACCCTTTCCTCCATAAATACACCTTTCTACGCCTCTGTAAAAATAACCTATTGAAACCAATGTGAGCAGCCACCTGCCTTTAACACAAAATAATTGATGTAATTAAGTGGCGGTTATAGAGAGGTTTTACTGTACTTTGTTTGTATAGGTGTGAAAAGGTATTTGTTTGATAGAAAGGGTTAAGTATCTTTGGGCTTAATTAAAACTGATTTGCATTTGAAATAATGTACTGTTCAATACAAAGTTATTTGTTCCTAAACATTACCTAACATTTCCGTAATGAGGATGTTACTTCAGTCATGCAATAATTCACAATCTTGACAGTCAGACACCAGTCACAGCTGCCTAAATATGTAACATCACATTCAGAGTCTACCGTAAAAACAGGATAATTGGAATTATATCTAAATTGAGAGACATTCTGATTCAAGGATGGTGCTAAACAGATGCAGGTCTCGTATGGAACAATGCATCAGTGCTGGCAATGGTACGCAGAGTAGCTTGGAGATGGGGGTTGAGGGTGGTGGTGAGGGTGGTGGTGGGGTGGGAAAGCTGGTGGTTAACCCTTTCCTCCATAAATACGCATTTCTATGTTTCTGTAATAACCATTTCTTGAAACCATTGTGATAAATAGAGCATTTGCTCCTATAGGAGCAAATGCTCTATTTATCACAATGATTTCAAACTACAAAATTCTAAAATTTGCCTTTTCTCTAGTTAATGCTCCTTTTTGGTAGATTTATTCAAAGTGGTTGGATCTAAAAATAGCCTATGAGGTAATGGGTTAATGCAAAATGACAGAAAAACTAGTCCTAGTGATGTTAACCCTTTGAATACAGCACAGGTATGCAATGCCATTTGCAAACAGTGTAGACCTTGAGATGCGCAGTGGTCAAGGTATTTGTCAGTATTTGTCATTCAAAATCCTCTAGCATGTTAAAGCTTATCATACTAAATGGTATCAATACTTTAACCACTGATGAGCTATTCCATTCTGAAAATTCAGCATTAAAATGGTTAAGCCCACTCTACTGGTACTCCAACAAACCAAACACTTACCAGTATCCATGCTTATAAAACATTTAGTTGAGTCTGAGTTCGTTCTCAAGTTTTTGATTGGTCAGATTTGAGCCTTTGCCTCAAATCTGACCAATCAAAAGCTTGAGAACTCAAATCCGACCAAAAGCTTGAGAACTCAAATCTGACCAATCAAAAGCTTGAGAACGAACTCAGACTCTACTAAAAAGTTTTATAAGCATGGACCCAGGACAGCTTAAACACCTTTCATCTAACCCTTTCCTTTATATAATTACCTTTTCATGTATTTGCAAATAGAGTAGACCCAGATCAGATGGCTCCCATAACAGCCGCCTGATCTAGGTCTGCTCTGTTTGCTTAATGTATAATATAGTTCTAATTCTATAATTTCTGTCTCAGCCAAAATGTCCTGTGTTAATAAGTTATGCCATTATAAAATGTAATCTAATTAATTTTTTTTATAAAATTCAAATACTAGCACCATACACATCCTTATAATTATAATAGTGATAACAATTTTCTTAAATCTATCCCTGTTGAATATTCATGTAAGAAATAATGACATCATGAATATTAACAAGAGGGCCAAGATGGCCCTTAATCGCTCACCTGATTACCATAGATTTAAGATTTTTGCAAGGTAGCCCATGGGTAGGGTCAATATTGAACTTAGGGACAATATATGAACAATGTTGATAGTGGATCATGAGCAGTGGATTATGAGCAGTGGTTCTGCGGAACAAGATTTTCAAAGATTTAGTATATTGATTTTATCAAGACAATGATTCTGACCAATGAAGATTGGGCTAAAAATGTGCTCTCTAAAGTATTTTTTCTAAGATTTAACCTAGTGACCTACTTTCTATTCCCACCCTACCCATGATCACACTCAACCTTGATATCACCAAGACAAACAGTCTGAGCAAGTTTGAGGAAGACTGGGCTAAAAATGTGGCCACTGGAGTGTTAACTAGATATGACCCAGTGACCTACTTTTTGACCTCACATAACCCACTTTCAAACTTGTCCAAGCTTTTATAAGGACAATCATTCTGACCAATTTTCATGAAGATTTGGCTATAAATGTGACCTCTAGGGTGTTGACAAGGTTTTCCTACTATTTGACCTAGTGACCTAGTTTTTAACCCCACATAACCCACTTTCAAACTCTTTTGAGATTTTATCCAGACAATCATTATGACTAAGTTTCATGAAGATTGGACTAAAATTGTGACCACTAGAGTGTTCACAAGGTTTTTCTACTGTTTGACCTAGTGACCTAGTTTTTAACCCCACTTGACCCAATTTCAAACTAGTCCGAGATTTTATCAAGACATTCGTTCTGACCAAGTTTCAAGAAAATTAGACTAAAATTGTGACCACTAGAGTGTTCACAAGGTTTTTCTACTGTTTGACCTAGTGACCTAGTTTTTAACTCTACTTGACCCAATTTCGAACTCGTCCGAGACTTTATCAAGACATTCATTCTGACCAAGTTTCATGAAGATTGGACTAAAATTGTGACCACTAGAGTGTTCACAAGGTTTTTCTACTGTTTGACCTAGTGACCTAGTTTTTTACCCCACTTGACCCACTTTCGAACTCGTCCGAGACTTTATCAAGACATTCATTCTGACCAAGTTTCATGAAGATTGGACTAAAATTGTGACTACTAGATTGTTCACAAGGTTTTTCTACTGTTTGACCTAGTGACCTAGTTTTTTACCCTACATAACCCACTTTTCAAACTCCTCCGAGATTTTATCAAGACAATCATTCTGACCAAGTTTCATGAAAATTGGGCTAAAAATGTGACCTGTAGAGGGTTCACAAGGTTTTCCTACTATTTGACCTAGTGACCTAGTTTTTAACCCAACTTGACCCACTTTCGAACTCGTCCGAGATTTTATCAAGACATTCATTCTGACCAAGTTTCATGAAGATTAGACTACAATTGTGACCACTAGAGTGTTCACAAGCAAATTGTTGACGACGCACGACGCACACCGCACGACGGACGACGGACATTCAAATCTCCCAAAAGCTCACCCTGAGCTTTGCTCAGGTGAGCTAAAAAGATTAATTTTGATACTGGCATATGAACACAGGACATTTTGGCTCTGACAGGAAGAAACTGTAAGAAACTGTACAAACAGATTATATACCATAAGTAAACAGAGCAGACCCTGATCAGACAGCTGCTATATGAGCCATCTTATCATAGAATGCACAAATCTATGATGACCTTTACAAACAGGCTGGATCCAGATACCAGGTAATATCAGACAGATGGCTCCTACAGGAGCTGTCTTTACAGGAGCCGTCTTATTTGGGTCTACTCTGTTTGCACAAGTTTATATGAAGAAATGGGCTAAGAAGAACAAGAGGCCCATGAAGCCCTTAAGCGCTCACCTGAGATAAACCCGAGGGTGGGGCTATTTTTGACCCAGAAGTCATCATTTGTACAACCTTGGTAGAGAACTATAAGGCAAAGCTGCATGCCATTAATTAAAGGCCTAAGCCTTAAGGTTTCAAAGTAAAAGAACATTTTATATTTTCCCCATGAAAAACTGATAAGCCCCAGGGTGGGGTCAAGTTTCGCCCGGGAGTCATAAGTTGAACATTCTTGGCAGAGGACCACAAGGCAAAGCTACATACCAAATATGGAAGGTATTGGCCTTATGGTTTCAGGGACGAACATTTTTTAAGGTTTTTCTTAACCCGTAACTCCATAAATACACTTTTCTACGCCTTTGCAAACAGAGTAGACCAAGATCAAATGGCTCCTATAGGACCCATCTGATCAGGGTCTGCTCTGTTTGCTTATGGTATTATAGATATGACTCTACAGTTTTTATTTAGGGAATAACTACATGTGTTAATATGCCATTTTAGAAATTAATTTAATATTTATGATGTCATCATTTCTTTCATGAATATTCATGGAGTAAAGGGTTAAGTAAGTATATGAAAGATTAATATGCCCCAGGGCGGAGCCTTTTTTACCAAAGGGTCATAATTTGTACAATCTTGGTAGAGAACTATATGGTTAAGCTGCCTGTCAAATATTAAAGGTATTGGCCTTATAATTTCAGAAAAGATATATCTTCACTGTGTACAAGTATTTCGCTGTGCAATCACTGGTGTGGAGTGCACTGGTTGCACAATCAACTTGTAAATAGTGCAGACCCTGATGAGACAGCTCCTGCAAGCGAAGGGTTAAAAAGGTTTTCCATTATAAGTCTATGTAAAACTGATAAGCCCTGGGTGGGGCCATTTTGGTCTGGGGATCATAATTTGAACAATCTTGGTAGACGACTATTAAATAATGATATACCAAATATCAAAGGTCTGGGCATTTTAGTTTCAGAAAAGATTTTTAAAGATTTTCTATGTAAAACTGATAAGCCCCTGGGCGGGGGGTAATTTAAGCACAGGAGTCATAATTTGAACAATCTCGGTAGAGGACCATTAGATAACGACACATACCAAACGTCTGGGCATTTTAGTTTCAGAGAAGAATTTTTTTTAAAGATTTTCCTATGTAAGACTGATAAGCCACTGGGCAGGGCCATTTTTAGCCCGGGTGTCATAATTTCAACAATCTTTATTGATGACCATTAGATAATGATACATACCAAATATCAAAGGTCTGGGCATTCTAGTTTCCTCAGAAGATTTTTAAAGATTTTCCTATGAAAAACTGATAAACCCCTGGGTGGGGCCATTTTTGGCACTGGGGTCACAATTTGAACAATCCTGATGGAGGACCATTAGATAATGATACATACCAAATATCAAAGGTCTGGAAGATTTTTAAAAAATTTCCTAAGAATTAAAAGTCATCTATACAGTCATGTCAGAAAAACTGGGGGAATACCTCTAGCCAAAAACTTTGAACAACATTTCGTTGCCTGAAGCCACTGATGCTCCTGACATATTTTGGTTAAAATCGGGTCAGCAGTTGTTTGAAAATGTGGACGGACGCCAGAAGACGGATGGAAAGTGGTCATAATAGCTCATCCTGAGCCCTTTGCTCAAGTGAGCAAAAAACTGAAAAATTTCGAAGCATGCAAAGGGTAAAGGTGTTCCAACTTTCTCAGACAATGCGAAAGAGCACTATGTACAAGAGATGACAAAAAAATACTACAACTGACATCTGTGAGATATTTAAGAGCATGCTGGCAATAAATTGGCACAAACAATGATGCTATGTGTTTTTCTCCGAATCACCAATTTCCTACGGCTTCTTCAAATGTCAATGGCCACAAGCCAGTCTCAGCTCTGTCAATGTATTCTTTTCACAATGGACACATCTACCACTCAGTATCCTATTTGTAAAAGTTAACCCTTTCCTCCATAGACTATTTTTTAGATCCAACCACTTTGAATAAATCTACCGAAAAGGAGCATTAACTCGAGAAAAGGATTTTTTTTTAGAATTTTGTAGTTTGAAACCATTGTGATAAATAGAGCCAATGGCTTAACCCTTTCCCTCATATAAACGTGTTTTCACGCATTTGCAAACAGAGTAGACCCAGATCAGACGGCTCCTAGAGGAGCCGTCTGATCAGGGTCTACTCTGTTTGCTACTAGAATTTAAAAAATCTGCGTCTTTACTTCTAAAATGGCTACAATGTTGCACCTTACACATTTCAATATAACTATTTTGTCCATGAATATTCAGTAGGTACTGAAATTTGGAATGAATACAGAACAGGTAATGGGTTAACTCATGAAAAGCAGATATGCAAGGATTTATGACAGCAGTAATTATACGACATATTTGCATGACAAGATCGTATTCCTCGCCAATTTCCTTCCTCTTATACATATAAATTCTACGACATCACAACTCTTATGGATTCACATTAGATCCTGGTATTTGCAAAGAACTTGGATTCATCGTAGATCCCGGGATTTGCAAAGGCTTGGATTGACATTACATCATGGTATCTGCATACAGCTTGGAATTGTAAGGATTTGCAAAGAACTTGGAATCGTATGCATTTGCAAAAACAATTCCTATCATATTTATTTATAAAGAGCTTGGAATCATATGTACTATGCAAACAGCTTGCTTGGATTCATACATAAATGTATTTGCAAAGATCTTGGATTCATTTAAGATGCTGACGATTGCAAAGAGCTTATATTCATGTAAGATACTAGTGTTTTCAGAGAGCTCATATTCATGTAAGATACTGGTAGTTGCAATAAGCTCAGATTCATTTTAGGTCCTGGTATTGCAAAGAGCTTGGAAAAATCCGACGGTGATTTTGGCGATCAAGTAGCAATTTGATGGCGTTCTGGATGGAGCGCCACGGATCATTGTGCAGGGGAGTAGACTGACGGCGACCTTGGCGATCACGGAGTTATGATAGAGATCAGGTGGTGCTTCTGGCGATCATGGGGCTCAATTTGGTGATCTGTTGCGCTCTCACATAGTGCCATAGATCGTCGCCTAGTGGAATTGGGGTATAAGATACTGAGGTTTTGCAAAGAGTGAATTTATATTAGACACCCCAATCATCAGGATCCAAGTAATTTGAAACTTGTCAATAGATTATCAAAGCCTGAACAAGTAAAGTTGCGACAGATTTGAGTTTAATACTTTCCATCATATAAACGCTTTTTCACACTATTGCAAAGAGAGTAAGCTCCCATAGGAGCCATCTGATCAGGGTTTACTCTGTTTGCTATTGGAATTTGTTAGATCTGTCCCTTTAGTTTCTAAAATGTCTACAATCTTCCACCTTCCATATTTCATTATACTTATTTTGTCCATGAATATTCAGTAGGTATTGAACTTTGGAAAAAACATAGAAGAGGGAAAGGGTTAAAGAAATTGTTGATTAAAATCTATATTTATCTACTGTGTCCTACATATGCAATTGACCAGAACCATTAATATATAATTTTGATGGGACCTTCTGAGGGTCATGTGAAAGTTGGGTAAAATCCCATTAAGCAGTTTAACCCTTTCCTTCATAAATACGCCCTTTTATGCCTCTGTAACAGTCACTTCTTGAAACCATTGTGATAAATAGAGCATTTGCTCCTATGGAGCAAATGCTCTATTTATCACAATGGTTTCAATACTACACAATTCTAACATTTTCCTTTTCTCTAGTAAATGCTCCTTTTTGGTAGATTCATTCAAGGAGGTTGGCTCTAAAAATAGCCTATGAGGGAATGGATTAAGAGATGCTGTTTATCAAAGTTGTTTGTTAAAATCTATTTTTAGCTCTTCTCCCTGTTGAATATTCATGTCAGAAATAATGACATCAAGAACACTTATTAACTGAATTTTTATAATGGCATACTGTTACATGTACATACACAATATGTTTGGTCGTCTGACAAGGAGCCATCTGATCTGGCTCTACTCAGATTGTAAAGGTGTGAAAAAGCCTTTGTAGTAGGGAAAGGGTTAAAGAAATTGTGGACGAAAACTGACACAGGGTGTTCCAATAGCTTACCTTGGCACTTTGTGCCAGAAGAGCTAAAAAGTTGAAAGGCCCATAACTCTGTGAAAAACTTGCCAACAGCATGCACAACAAGGCATGCTGTCAATCACTCCTGTCAAGTTTATCCTATTCCAGCTTAAGATTTTGGAGATATTGTGTGCACAAGATAAGCGCACTAAAAAAAGGGCAATAACTCAGTGAAGGAGAGTCTGAAAAAACCAGCCGATAGCTTTCAGGCTTGCTATTAAGCACTAATGTTAAATTCAATGATTAATCAATTCAAGCGAGAGGTTTTGGAGACATTGCGTATACAAAAAGTGTCTACTGACAGAATGATGGACTGACTGATTCCAGTATACCCCACTGTATTGTTCAGGGGATATAAACAATGTGAGTTTTCTACATACATACAATACATAACCCTTTCCCTAATATAAACACTTTTTCATGCCTTTGTAAACAGAGGAGACCCAGATCAGATGCCTGCTATATGATACATCTGATCAGGGTCTGCTGTTTGCTCATGGAGTAACATAGATAGGACCATTCAGTTTCTGTCACAGTAGAAAGTCCTTTGTTAAGAATGCTGTTCAAAATTTTGACAGTTAATATTAACATTATTTCTTTTATAAATATTAAACAGGGAGCAGGATCTATTGTTAACCCTTCGCTTGCTGAATTTTAAGATACATTTCTCCTTCTTTACCCATGCCCTGTTGTATAATTACATATATCTTCACTGTGTACAAGTATTTCGCTGTGCAATCACTGCTGTGGAGTGCACTGGTTGCACAATCAACTTGTAAATAGTGCAGACCCTGATGAGACAGCTCCTGCAGGAGCTGTCTCATCTGGGTCTTCACTATTTACAGGTAGGTATATTGACGCGAATAGCAAGCGAAGGGTTAATCACTGATGGGCCATTCCACTTTGAATACTCAGCACAGCAGGACGTACAATGTATTCAGTGTTTTTAAAAAATCTGAAAGTAGTAGATCTTCCTAAAGCAAAAGCAGCACTATTCAAAAGGAAAAAATGAAGATTCGGTTTTATTGAGTCTATTCATCATGAGCAGAAAACTGTTAATATGGCTTAAGTGGTATTCAATTTTCATAACTAAAAGCACTGAAACTGATGATCCCAAAGGACCAGAAAATATAACAACACTGAGAATGAAGTATGGGGTGACTTTTTACGGCCACCACATGACCACTTAACACCTGCTGTTGTGAAGTACTTAAATTCAAAAAGTAAGAGATACCATACCTCAAAATCAAAAGCAGCAACGGTGAAAAGAAAAAAATAACAGACTTGGTTTTAATGAGTCTGTTCATGAGCAGTTATTAATTAATTTTAACAAGTGCAACACTACCCGCACCTCCGATTCTTGCTTACTTACAAGAGTCCTAATCTGTTCAGTTCTTAAAAAGTTCAATGTCATTAAACTCACATTTCTGTTTGTGCATTCAATCATTGATATTCATTTATAAATATTTACTCAATCCATCACCTGATAAAGATGCCATTGACACTTGTCCCTTTACTCCATAAATACGCCTTTCTACGCTTTTGCTAACAGAGTAGACCCAAATCAGACAGCTCCTATAGGAGCCGTCTGATCAGGGTCTGCTCTGTTTGCTTATGAACTTATAATAGATATGGCTCTCTAGTTTCTACCAATATCAAAACATCCTGTTTACGTAATCCATTATAAAACAATAAGCTAATTAATATGCATGATGTCATTATTTCCTATATAAATATTCATGGAGTAAGGGTTAATACCTTTCTGCTATGGCTAGAACTGCCTGTGTTCAATCTAATTAATCCTTTCCTCCATAAATACACTTTTCTACGCCTTTGCAAACAGAGAAGACCAAGATCAGACAGCTCCTATAGGAGCTGTCTGATCAGGGTCTGCTCTGTTTGCTTATGATATACATATGATTCTACATTTTATGCCATGGCCAAAACTTCCTGTGTCAGTTAATCTAATTTATATTCACAATTTCATTTTTTCTTACATGAATATTCATGGAGGAAAGAGTTAATATACATAAGGTCATTATTTCTCACAGGTAAAGGGTTAAAGAACCCAAATTTGTTCCATGTTTATTCAAAATTTCAATACCTACTGTATATTCATGGACAAAATAGTTATAATGAAATAAGGAAGGTTGAACATGGCAGCCATTTTAGAAACTAAAGAAACAGATCTATCAAATTCCAATAGCAAACAGAGCACATCCTGATCAGATGACTCCTATAGGAGCCACCTGATCTGGGTCTACTCTGTTTGCAAATGGGTGAAAACACGTTTATATGAAAAAGCCATAAATAAACCTGTAAATGAGATTCCTACATCCATCAAAATCTTCCAAAGTCTCGAATAAACTTGCACGAGTTTTCATAATGATAAACCTTGAAATCATGACAGAGACTGAATACCTAAAAACTAACGTTCTGTTGTAAAACCTGATCGTCTTCTCAAACTCTAAAACCATCATTCTGCAATTTTTACTTAATGTGATCTGTTAAATGTTTGAGACACTACTGGCCACGTTTCACAAATGATCCTGATCCTGACTAGATACCTGGTTTCTTGGTGTTTAATCTGGATACAACCTGTTAGCAAGTGATGGTTAAGTCTTTCTCAACAGAATTAGGGTTAATAAAATAATGACTGGCACATGAAATTTATGAATTTATGAATGAGGACCAACATCGGATGCAGTTGCCGTTGCATTGAGAAAACAGTTTTCTTTTCCTGTCTGCGGCATATTGAGTTTCACCCGTCACCCACAATCATCTCCGCTGGCTTGCGGCTATGCATCATACTCGTTCCTTGCCTCCTCGTACTCAGTGCTGTCCACGGTTACTCGTGATTTGGTCTCCACAGTTTTGTTTTTGTCTAATTACAAGTACCCAATATTCAGACAGACAAATATAAGCAAACAAGAGATGTTTGTAAAACATGTATACCCCCCCCCAACCCCCTGACCTTTGATCTAGTGACCTCAACTATAGAGGTCATCTAGCGGTCATGACTAATCACCACAGCAACTTTGAATATCCTAAGCCAAACCACTGATCATTTATTGATCTGAAAACATTTCACATATTAAGGTCATGGTGACCTTGACCTTTGACCTAGTGACCTCAACAACTTTAGGGGTCATCAAGTGGTCACAACCAACTACCACAGCAAGTTTGAAGATCCCGAACCAAACCATTGAGCAGTTATTAATTGGAAACCATTTCATCAGTTAAGGTCATGATGACCTTGATCTTTAACCTAGTGACCTCAAAATCAATAGGGGTCATCTAGTTGTCATGACCAACCACCACAGCAAGTTTGAAGATCCTAAGACAAACCCTTGAGCAGTTATTAATCGCAAACCATTTCACCAGTTAAGGTCATGGTGACCTTGACCTTTGACCTAGTGACCTCAAAAATAATAGGGGTTATCTAATGGTCATGACCAACCACCACAGCAAGTTTGAAGATCCTAAGCCAAACCCTTGAGCAGTTATTGATCGCAAACCATTTCACCAGTTAAGGTCATGGTGACCTTGACCTTTGACCTAGTGACCTAAAAAACATTAGGGCTCATCTAGTTGTCATGACCAACCACCTAAGCAAATTTGAAGATCCTAAGCCAAACAATTGAGCAGTTATTGATCAGAAACCATTTTACAAGTTAAGGTCATGGTGACCTTGACCTTTGACCTAGTGACCTCAAATACAATAGGGGCCATCCAGTTGTCATGACCAACTACCGCAGCAAGTTTGAAGATTCTAAGCCAAACCCTTGAGCAGTTAGTGATCGGAAACCATTTGACCAGTTAAGAGCATGGTGACCTTGACCTTTGACCTAGTGACCTAAAAAGCAAAAGGGGTCATCTAGTGGTCATTACCAACCACCACAGCAAATTTGAAGATCCTAGGCCAAACCCTTGAGCAGTTATCGATCGCAAACCATTCCACCCTTTAAGGTCATGGTGACCTTGACCTTTGACCTATTGACCTAAAAAACAATAGGACTCATCTAGTTGTCATGACTAACCACCTAAGCAAATTTGAAGATCCTAAGCCAAACCATTGAGCAGTTATTGATCAGAAACCATTTTACCAGTTAAGGTCATGGTGACCTTGACCTTTGACCTAGTGACCTCAAAATCAATAGGGGTCATCCAGTGGTCATGACCAACTACCACAGCAAGTTTGAAGATTCTAAGCTAAACCCTTAAGCAGTTATTGATCGGAAACCATTTAACCATTTAAGGTCATGGTGACCTTGACCTTTGACCTAGTGACCTCAAAATCAATAGGGGTCATCTAGTGGTCATGACCAACCACCACAGCAAGTTTGAAGATCCCAAGCCAAACCCTTGAGCAGTTATTGATCGGAAACTATTTCACCATTTTAGGTCATGGTGACCTTGACCTTTGACCTAGTGACCTCAAAAACAATAGGGGTCATCTACTTGTCATGACCAACCACCACAGCAAGTTTGAAGATTCTACGCCAAGTCGTTTATTAGTTATCGTTCGGAAACCATCGATCTACCGACCGACAGACAGACCGACCGACCGACCTACCGACCGACATGTGCAAAGCAATATACCCCCATTTTTTCAAAAGGGGGGTATAATAAAGCAAACCCAGACTCACTTTTTGAAACCATTGTGATAAATAGAGCATTTGCTCCTATAGGAGCAAATGCTCTATTTATCACAATGGTTTCAATACTCTGCTCCTGATCCAAGAAGAGCAACAGATAAAGGTACACATTCAAATACTAAAATTGTCATTTCTCTCCCAAACCCTATGTTGAGACCACTCTTTAGAATAGTCTCGAAGAGTGGTCACAACATATGGTTTTGATTACTGATTTAGCCTTTAGTGACTGCTATTGCAAAACCCTTCGATCCAGTTAATATCCTTGTCTAATCATGATCATAGCTTTTTGATACTCTGATAGCATTTTTGTGGTAGCTTAATGCAGACTGAAAGTAATGCAGAAAAGCTCCCCAAGAAGCGTTCTGCATTGCTTTCATTCTGCATTAACCCTTACAGTGCAAGACACAAGTCACTAATGTCCTTTGCATAGTGTAAACCCAGATGAGAAGGCCCCTACCTTTGTCTGCGCCGCTAGTTATGTTACATATTTCTTTAGAACAATCCCTAAATATTCACCATAAGCTTGACCTGTTTGAATTTTGGAAATAGTCCATTTGAAAATTTAGCATTGTAAGGGTTAAGCAACCATCTGTGTAAATATGCAAGAAGCTCCTTTTAAAAAATACAATGCCCCTCGGCCTGGGAGTGTTTATTAGAGAGGATACTGTATCTTGTATTTAGAAAATGAAGCAGACGAAAGTTTGCACAAACAAAAATGGTCTCTGCATGCTGGCTGTTAATACTATTATTGTTAATGTAAGAAGGACATAATTCATTGCAAGCCTCACATGTAATCAAGACTGCACAGTTTCTAGTTTGATTTATTGAAGTTAACTCTTTGCACACTGATGCAATTCCTGTCTTCAAAAACTGTCATCAGCTACAGTTTTAAAAGTTAATTTGTCTTACATTTGTCATTAAAAATACAAAACAGATTGTAAAACAGTTTGGAACCTACTAAGACGCCAAGCTGTTTGCATCTGATCAGGATGCAAACTGTTTGCATATGTCATCATGAATTTGCCACTAGCGTGTAAAGCGTGAAGCGTTTATAATTACCAATTAACCTTTAGCACCTTTAGTGATTAATATCGACTAAATTTGCAATGTAGATTGTTCCTTTCATTCCTTCTCAAAAGCTCTACCTCATTTTTAACCCTTTCCCTGTTAACCCATTACTCCATAAATATGCCTTTCTACATTTTTGCAAACAGAGTAGACCAAGACCAGGTGGCTCTTGTAAGAGTCGTCTGATCAGGGTCTGCTTTGTTTGCTTATGATATAATATAGATATGATTCTACACTTTCTGCCATTACCAAACTTCTCGTGTCCATGTGCTATTATAACAATAAATGTAATTAATATTCATGATTTCATTATTTCTTACATGAATATTCATAAAGAAAAGGGTTAGATACTCATGTAAGAAATAATGACATCATGAATCTTTAGCTAGATTTGTACAATGGTGTTATGTACACAGAATGTTTTGATATTGGTAGAAGCTGCAGAATCAGATTTATATTATTGCATAAGCAAACAGAGCAGACCCTGATCAGACAACTCCTACTTTACTTTCTCAAATGGCTATGTACCTTCCATATTGTATTATAACTAACTTGTCCATAAATATTCAGTAGGTATTGAAATTTGGAATAAATATAGAATGGGGAAATTAACCCATTCCCTCATATTGACGCCTTTGTAAAACCATTGTGATAAATAGAGCATTTGCTCCATAGGAGCAAATGCTCCATTTATCACAATGGTTTCAAAACTTCACAATTCTAAAAAATTCCTTTCCTGTAGTAAATGCTCCTTTTCGGAAAACTTATTCAAGGAGGTAGGATCTAAAAATAGCCTATGAGGTAATGGGTTAAGGGTTAATTTACTCATCTGATCTGCGCCTCTATATTACATCTAATTTTATTTTTCAGCCAAACCCAGAATCCCCTCTGAGAAGCAATTCTTATGATCTCAAAAGAAATGGGGTTTGGCAGAGAAATATACAAATAGTTTCTTGTAAATACTCCTCCTAGCTGCAACAAAAACACGAACTGCAAGGCTGTGACAATACCTTGACCTTGTTTTGCAAGGCTATAATAACACCATCGACTTCTTTTTGCTCAATGCTTTGTTTTTTTTTTTCCATACTAGCCATGCAGTATCTACCATTCCTTCCTCAAAGGTAAATCCATTACAGCATTTGCCAACAAGTTTGATGAAGATCAGACGACAGGTGACCTAACATTTTCTGAATTTTCAAGTTTAGAAAAAAAAATTGCTGGTCAAATTTGAACTGCAATCTTCCTTCAGACAGCTCCTATAGCAGTCATCTGATCAAGGTCTGCTCTGTTTGCTTATGGTACATGTATAGATCTTATTCTACAGTCTCTGCCTGAGCCAAGAGGTCCTGTGTTCCTATGCCATTATAAAAACTAATCAAATTAATATAAATGATGTCATTATTTCTTACACAGGTAAAGGGGTTAACCCATTCCTGCATATTGACGTCTTTTGACGCCTTTTGACGCTTCTGTAAAAGTCACTGTGAAACCATTGTGATAAATAGAGCATTTGCTCCATAGGAGCAAATGCTCTATTTATCACGATGGTTTCAAAACTACACAATTCTGAAAAAATCCTTTTCTCTAGTAAATGCTCCTTTTTGGTAGATTTATTCAAAGAGGTTGTTGGATCTAAAAATAGCCTATGCGGGAATGGGTTAATAGCATAATTGGGATAATTGAATAGTTTGAATCCAGATCAGATGCCAAGTAACTTGGCAGATACTATTTAACTATGCATCTCACCAGGATCTACAGTATTCGACACACTGATCATGGTTGAATGAGAAAATCCACTTTCAGAACTCAAAGCAGACAACAAATTTTGTGGACAAAAATTACTGCAAAGTGTTCAAAGAATTAACCCTTTCCTCCATAAATACACATTTCTACGCCTTTGTAACAGTCACTGCTTGAAACCATTTGCTCCTATAAGAACAAATGCTCTATTTATCACAATGGTTTCAAACTACAAAATTCCACAGTTTTACTTTTCTCTAGTAAATGCTTCTTTTGGATAGATTCATTCAAAGAGGTTGGGTCTAAAAATAGCCTATGGAGGAAAGGGTTAAAACAAAGTACTTTTGAAGTTACATTACAACCAGACACTATCAAGATGATCCAAATCTGAAATTACTGGGAGAGAAATCCTATCATGTCATATTACAGGTCTTTTACACTGAAAACAGAAACTGTTGATTCATTCTTAATGGGTGCCTTTACAAAAACATCAAACAATCTAGATAACTGAAATCTCCCTCTAAAAAACACACATGAAAGCTCCTAATGTCAGACAGATATGGTTGATTAGTTTCTTGAACTTTTAGTCATTAACTCCATTCATGTAAGAAATAATGACATCATAAATATTACCAAGAACTAATTGTAACTGATTCCCTGACAGGATGTCCCTCAAATGAAACAGAAAACAGACATAGATGAGCAAAATTAGACAATATCTAAATTTTGACCAATCACATGCTACCACCTGGTTACCATGGTAACCAACACTTCTGAAACACCTGTCATTATGTTCTAGGTACTCCAGTACTCCTACGTACCAATTGTCAGCATAATCAAATAATACCAAAATTGTGACCAATCTGAGGCCATCACTCTATTACCTTGAGAGCCAACTCCTTAGAAACATCTACAATCTATTTTGCCATACCAAATATCCCTACATACCAATTTCAGCCAAATTGAACAATATCTAAATTTTGACAAATCAGAGCCTACCATTTGGTTACCATGATAACCAATACTTTCAAAACACCTATCAATTAATTCAGAGTATTGTACCAATTTAAGCCAAATCGAACAATATCTAACTTTGGTCAAACAATATCTAAATCTTGACCAATTAGAGCCTACCATTTGTTACTACAGCAATTTAAAAAAAAAAGTCTGCACATAATGTTTATGTGAAGTTACATTAGGATCGGACAATCATTACTTCCCGAGAAATGGGTCAGACAAGTACACGGCAGAAGAAAGAAGAAGAAGAAAAATTAGAATAAGATCAAGAATAAGAAGAAGAATCGGAAGAAAGAATAGTAATAATAAGAAATGGAGTAAACACAGTATTTCCATCCACTTCATGTGAATGACATCATTTCTTGCCTATATCTTGAGTGTGGAACAAAAATAATTTTCATGGGCAGAATACATTTTCTATTATTCTTACCTTGTATCACAGAAGGTAAAGGTCATTCCAAGGTCATGTCTTGACATGAACATATTACCGTCCATTCTGATCTCCAAGACAGAGGTTGTCTGCATGGGTCTGCATATACTGACAAAGCCATCAATCACAACTTGACCAGTTTTGGATGAGACATGAGATTTTAATTTCCCTGACCACTGCACCAACTGAAGTAAAAAATATAAGATTGTTACTGTAATACAAGTAAGAGTGACCTTCAACTTTGAGCTGAAGATGTAAAATTCGTAACATATGCTTTCAACTTTCTCTCCACTTACCAGGAGCTCAACATTGAGTTAATGATTTATGAGTTATGGTTCTTGTATGTGACATACTGCTAACTCATATAAAAGATATGTGCCAGTTTGAATTAAAACATTTTTACATTGCATAAGAAACTTACAGCCTGGGCAGAGTCCATACAAGAAGCATAAAACAGAAAATTAATTAACCCTTTTTTTCCTATAGATGATTTTCAGCACCTTTGCAAACATATTAGGGGTGGCGGTGGGGTATGTGTGGGGGTGGGTGTTGACCATGTTGCTTCATGAATCACAATGGTTTGAACAATTTTAGTAAGAATCACATTATTCTAAGAAACACTACAACATTATATAGAAATCTGCCTAATAGTTTCATAGAAGAATATTGAATTTTTCTTCTGGAGGGTCAGCAAAGAAACATTCTAGAAAATAACATTCAAGTACATCCTGTGGTTTCAGAAGATTTTTAAATTTTCATGATATAACATAAAAGGAAACATCAACCTGCCCCTGGTGACCATGGTTTGATATATCACAATGGCTTAAACTAGTTTGGCAGAGGGTCATCAAAAGAACATTCCTACAAAATTATATTGAAATCTGTCCAGTGGTTTCAGAGGGGAATTTTTAAATTTTCACAATAACCATTTGAGGAAAATTAGCCCTGCCATAAAGTGGCCATTTTTTTAATGAATCACAATGGTTTGAATTTTGATAGAGGGTCACTTTTCTGTCTAATAAAAGTGACATTGGCCCATCTGTTCCAGACAAGAAGATTGTCAAAGTCTATCATTTTGTAAGACATTTTTCAAGACACCCATCCAAATTTAGGGCCTTTTCAAGACTGTATGAACCATGACATGACAACAATGGAACAACACTGTCACATAATGAAAATGAACACAACACCTCACATTGAGCAATGTGCTCAGGTGAGCTGAATATATGTGCCGAAATGTGTCATTGTAAATTGTAAAATTTATGCCTGCGAGAAATCAGACAGTTGAATGGTCTGAAGTATGCATGAATGGATGTATGCATGCCATAGGCACAAACAAACACTTACAAATACTAACACTTACTGAATATTCATGGACAAAATAGTTCAAACGAAATATGGAAGGTGGAACATTGTAGCCATTTAACAAAGTAAAGAAACAGATCTATCAAATTTCATTAGCAAACAGAGCAGACCCTGATCAGATGGCTCCTATAGGAGCCGTCTGATCTGGGTCTACTCTGTTTGCAGATGCGTGAAAACATGTTAATATGAGGGAAAGGGTTAATTACAATTTGCTATTAACCTTTCTCAAGCTTAGTGCAACCAAACTGCCATTTTCAAACGAATTTGATCTAGATGAGACCCCATAATAACACGGCTCTCCTCAGGATCAAAGCTCCTTATCCCTTTCCCTCATAGACTATTTTTAGATCCAACCACTTTCAATAAATCTACCGAAAAGGTTAGGAGCATTAACTAGAGAAAAGGATTTTTTTTTGAATTTTGTAGTCTGAAACCATTGTGATAAATAGAGCATATTTATCACAATGGTTTCAATAGGTGATTTTTACAGAGGCGTAGAAAGGCGTATTTATGAAGGAAAGGGTTAACACTTGTTTAGTAGTTTCTCAAAAGTTTGAAGGAATCGAAGTAATTAAAAATCATTGCAGATCAAATTTTTGATTTTTTTACCAGCATGATAGGGATTAACTCTTTCCTTCATATAAACACTTTTTCACATCTTTGCAAACAGAGTAAACCTGGATCAGACTGCTCCTGCAGGGCTGGAAAAATCCTAAAACTTTTACTCATCCTGCCAGCTGCTTTTGTCTTATCTTACTTAAATTCATTGTTAAAATTTCTGAAATTCTACTTGTCCTGCAAGAAAGTTACTCGTTATGGCGAGCGGACGAGTGGAATTTTCCAGGCCTGTCCTGTAGGAGTCGCTTGATCAGGGTCTACTCACATCATACCAATATCAAAACTTCCTATGTTCCAAACTTCAGTTATAACTATTCATGATGTCATTGCTTATATCATGAATAATCAACAGACAAAGGGTTGTAACTCTTTCCCTCATATAAACGTGTTTTCACGCACCTGCAAACAGAGTAGACCCAGATCAGATGGCTCCTATAGGAGCCATCTGATCAGGGTCTGCTCTGTTTGCTAAAAGAATTTGATAGATCTGTTTCTATACTTTCTGAAATGGCTACTATGTTTCACATATCATATTTCATTGTAACTAATTTGTCCATGAATATTCAGTAGGTAATGAAATTTGTAATAAACATAGAACAGGGAAAGGGTTACAAGAGCAACATATAACCTTTCTATAAATCATTACGAGACATTATGGGACGCTTAGTAACAAATTATTCTAGTCTAGCCCTCCCCTTTCTAAGCTTCCTTGCATTGTTGTGCTATGGATACAGTTATTTTTGTAGTATCACAAGTGAATGCCTGGATTGCACGCGCAAGATATGTGCAATATGAAACACATCTCGTCTATCAATGCCAAAAATTGAACAAATCCGTCTGCATCATCATAGAATCATGATCTAGGTTTTTGTAAATAACTGGTAATTTCACAAATGGATTCATTTGACTGAAGGTCGATATGCACAGTTTGTCTCTACGCCTAAACTGCACATAGTACATCCCTGATTACATCTTTATTGCCAATTTACTGAATGACTGGAATTGTCATAGAGTAAAGACACTTTAACCCATTCCCTGATATTGACGACTTTTGACGACTCTGTAAAAGTCACTTTGTGAAACCATTGTGATAAATAGAGCATTAGGAGCAAATGCTCTATTTATCACAATGGTTTCAAACTACAAAATTCTAAAGGTTTCCATTTCTCTAGTTCATGCTCCTTTTCAGTAGATTTATTCAAAGAGGTTGTATCTAAAAATAGCCTATGAGGGAATGGGTTAAGCAAGCAGAATTATTTCTTTATGCTGAAACTTAACTCTTTCCCTGCCACATATTGTTGTATGCAAATTTTATCATCCGTTGCAATTTTGAATATTCATGTAAGAAATAATGACTGTATGAATATTAATTAATGAACGGATTTATTAATACCAACATGAAAAAGTTAAATTTTTTCACAATGGCAGAACCTGTAGAACCAAATCTCTATTATGTCATGAGCAAACAGAGCAGACCCTGATAACATGGCTCTTACAGGCTGTAGGTAAGTTTTGCAGACAAGTCTGCCATGGCTATATACCGTATAACGGGTTATTTTTACCTGCTGCTAATTTTTACTTATTTTTACGACCAAAGTCATTTTCGTAAAAATATTCCTCATATATTTTCGCCGCGTAAACTCCGGTAAAAAAGATCTGGTATCTAGCATTTGAATTTAACAGTAAGCAGAGTAATCTTATCAAAGTCACCCTAATCATCCGATATACTAGAGCGACGTGTTATTGTTAATACCTATACATGTAGTGTACAGATGTTTCAGTGCATTGTGTAATAGGTTATCAGCATCAACGCAAAATATGAAGAAACAACACATTATCTGACAAACGTTTGTATTGGTCGAAACCAAAACATACGAGAGGAAATGAGACAATCAACCAATCAGATGCACGGTTACTAACTGATTACGATATTGTAGCTGGTTACAGTCACTTACTGAATTTGTCAGATAAAGCGGGGTACCATTCCTGCATCAGTTTCGTCCCTATTGCTTTTGGACTCATCCGACCTTTTTTATGGCGCTCATAACGTATATTTTATTTACCAACTTCATTTCTGCGGCAGTGGTCGTTGTTGGCAGAACACTGGACCATTACAAACATTGGGATAAATGTGTACATGTAGTACAACATGGTCAATTACGTTAATTATGTTGTTTGATGCCCATGGCGATAGCCGGTACATGTTTGCTGCACGGTTACCGTGGAAGGTGTGAACACTTGTCAAACTGCGACATACAGTTGACTTTGTATTAACCAAACTATTTATTGTGAATTTTTAATGATGTAAACTTTTGATGAGCTAATTATTTACGTGTCATCATGGATTCGTAAAAATAAAAGTCATACAAAATCAAATCATGTGTTTTTACCCCAAATCCGTAAACTTTTACAGCAGTAAAAATTACCCATTATACGGTATTCCTATGTTCATACATATGCCATATCTGATTAACATTCATGATGTCATTATTTCTTGCATGAATATTCATGGAGTTAAGGGTTAAGAGTATCAAACAGCTTGGGTCTTCAAGTGGAAACACATTTATCAGGGAGTCTTTGACAGATGGACTAATATACAGGACAAACTAGAAGAGGGGACATAAATGTTTGGCTAGCTACATTTTCATCTGCCATAGCCCTGGCTTCTCCTGTTCTTTTACACTTAATTTCATCCTGTATTCAAAATGGTAGGCGTTTACTATATATTGCAAACAACCTGATGTAATTGGAATTTTGCCATTTGCAATCATATGGAAACTTGCACGACTTATTAATGAAAAAAAATTGACACATTCTTTCTTAAAGAATGTTGAATTTGTTTTGCTATAGACTGTGCTTTGTCTACTTCTTCAGTTTTAACAGTTTCCTTCATACAAGGCCTTTACATGCATTTGCAGAGTATACCCAGATCAGATGGCTCCCTGTAGGAGCTGTCTGATCAGGGTCTGCTCTGTTTGTTTCTGGTATACTGAAGATCTGATTCTACAGTCTCCTCATCCTGATGAATGAGTGAGTGAGTTGGGTTTTACGTCCGACCAACAGTATTTCAGTTATTTGCAGACAGTACCCGCTTGAGACAAGTTATAATGCTGCCTCACTGGAATACCCCTGTCGCAGGCACATGGCAAGGGCACCCCACCCAGTCACATTATCCTGACACCAGGCTGACCAGTCCTAGAAATACCCTTTTAATATCGAGTGTAGACAAGGGAGCTACTAGTACCAACTTTTAACGACTTTTGATCTGTCGCAGCCGGGAATCGAACCCACGACCTTCCGTACCGCAGGCAGACGCTCTACCACTGAGCCATGCATCCTGATGAGATGCCACATCATGTAGCATCTAATCTGGGATCAAAACTGCTTGTGTAGGCTATCACAGTTTCGTCTCTAGCATGCAAAGAGTTAAAGTACCTCGTGACCCGGTTTACACTGTTTGCCTAAATCCTTTAACCCTTTCCTCCATAGGCTATTTTTAGACCCAACCTTTTTGAATGAATCTACCCAAAAGGAGCATTTACTAGAGAAAAGTAAAATTTTAGAATTTTGTAGTTTGAAGACATTGTGATAAAAAGAGCATTTGCTCCTATACGAGCAAACTTTTTTAATGCTCTATTTATCACAATGGTTTCAAGAAGTGGTTATTATAGAGGTGTAGAAAGGCCTTTTTATGGAGGAAAGGGTTAAATTAGTATAAACCCCTGTATGTAAGACAGGTGGCAGCTTAATGCAGGGTAAAAGTCATGCAGAATGTTCCAAAGGGATCCCTCTGCATGCCTTTTCATCCTGCATTAAGCACCCACCTGCCTAAAACACTAAGTACTTCTGAACTAAAGTTCCAGTTTAGAGGGGTTTTACTGTACACTACTACTTCTAAATGTCTTCTTGTCAACTACAGCAAGCTCTCTATCATTAGATTACTGAAAAAAAACTTTTCATTAGATGTCTTGGAATGCCGTCTTTAACCCTTTACTCCATCAATTCATGTCAGAAATTATGACATTATGACAATCAAATTATCTGAATTTTTGTTATGCCATGTGAACACAGGAAATTTTGGCCATGGCAGAAATCTTTATCATTTCATAAGCAAACATATAGTAGATTCTGATTGGGCAGCTTCTGCTGGGAGCCATGGCCATCTCATCTGGGTCTACTCTGTTTACAAAGTAAAGGGTTAACTCATTCTGTCCTAGGCTATTTTTAGACCTAACCTCTTTGAATGTATCTACCGAAAAGGAGCATTAACTACAGGAAAGGAAAAAATGGAATTTTCTAGTTTTAAACCATTGTGATAAATACAGCATTCGCTCCTATAGCAGCAAATGCTCTATTTATCACAATGGTTTCATAAAGTGACTTCTATAGATGTGCAAAAATGCGTCACTAGGGGATAATGTGTTAACATACTGAGGCTGAAATAAGATCATACTTTATTATTAAGTTTTATTACCCCTTTATTCCATAAATACGCCTATCTAAACGGAGTAGACCCAGATCAGACGGCTCCAATAGTAGCTGTATGATAAGGGTCTGCTCTTTGTTAGCCTATGAGATAATGATTCTACAGCTTATAAAATATTATTTCAATCATTATAATGATTATTTATTAAAATCACAAAACTGTTATCATAATTATACCAAAACCCAAAAAACTCATTTTAACCCTTTTTTTCATTAATACTTATGTCAGAAACCATGACATCATGAATATTTATCAGCTAGATTTTTATAATAGTGCATGAATAAAGGATTGTTTGGTCATGACAGAAAAACTGTAGAATCAGATGGTAGATGTTGTAGAATCAGATCTATATTATGTCATGACCAAACTGAGCAGACCCTGATCAGACACCTCCTACAGCAGCCATCTGATCTGGGCCTACTCTGTTTGCAAAGGCGTGAAAAGGTGTATCTGTCAGGGAAAAGGCTAACAAGTATTACAGATATACAGTTTGGCAACTTTTCAGAATCCTTATCACATAGCACTAAGAACATGTTAAAAAAAACCCAAATGCTTGACTGGAACAGAACTGTAAATGACAGCGACATATGCTAGTACTTGTGACCTTTGACACTCAGGAGCTGAAGACATATGCCAGTACTTGTGACCTTTGACACTGGAGCTGAAGACATATGCCAGTACTTGTGACCTTTGACACTGGAGCTGAAGACATATGCCAGTACTTGTGACCTTTGACACTGGAGCTGAAGACATATGCCAGTACTTGTGACCTTTGACACTGGAGCTGAAGATTTGAGTCCTGTGTACTACATCATAATGGTCATTTTCGGTTGAAAAGAAATTCGTAACAATTAACCCTTTCATCCCTGGGGACATATGCACTGTCATTTGCAAACAGTGTAGACCCAGATCAGAGGGCTCAAGAGGAGCTGCACAGTTTGCCATTCAAAGTACTCTAGCGCATTTAAGCCTTTTATACTGAGAGGACTCTATAGCTAAACACTGATGGGCTATTCCACTCTGACAATTCAGGGTTGAATGGGTTAAATTTTGGCAGAGAAATGATAATGGTGAGAAATCAATAGTCACCTTGAATTTTGTCTACAAGTAATTCCACTTTACCATCTTTCTCAGCTTTAACTCACAGACATCTTTTGGCATCTTTACAACAAGAGGGCCATGATGGCCCTTAATCGCTCACCTGTTCGTAACAGATTAATGATTTCAATGACAGATTGCATAATTTGAAAAATCTTGGTAGAAAACCATTAGATGATGCTACATACTAAATAAATAGTCTAGACCTTACAGATTTGGAGGAGAAGATATTTTAAAGATTTTCCTATGAAAAACTGTTAAGCCCCAGGGCGGGGCCATTTTTGATCCGGGGTTCATAATTTGAAAATCTTGGTAGAGGACTATTAGATAATGCAACATACCAAATATCTAAGGTCAATGCCTTACAAGTTCAGAGAAGACTTTTAAAGATTTATAAGAGAAGAAGATTTTTTAAAACTTTCCTATGAAAAACTGATATGCCCCTGGGCGGGGCCATTTTCAACCCAGGGGACATAATTTGAACAATCTTGGTAGAAAACTATTAGATAGCGCTACATACAAAATATTAAAGGTCTCTGCCTTACAGTTTTGGAGAAGAAAATTCTTAAAGCTTTTCATATGAAAAACTGATAAGCCCCAGGGTGGGGCCATTTTTGACCCAGGGGTAATAATTTGAATAATCTTGGTAGAAAACCATTAGATGATGCTACATACCAAATATCAAGGGCCTAGACCTTACAGTTCTGGAGGAGAAGATTTTTAAAGATTTTCCTATGAAAAACTGATAAGCCCTTGGGCGGAGCCATTTTTGGTCCGGGGGTCATAATTTGATTAATCTTGGTAGAGGACCATTAAATAATGCTACATACCAAATATCAAAGGTCTATACCTTATAATTTTAGAGAAGAAGATATTTAAAGATTTTCCTATGAAAAACTGATAAGCCCTGGGGCGGGCCATTTTTGTCCTTGGGGTCATAATTTGAACAATCTTAGTAGAGGACTATTAGATGATGCTACATACCAAATACTAAAGGTCTATTCCTTACATTTTCAGAGAAGAAGATTTTTAAAGATTTTCCTATGAAAAACTGATAAGCCCCGGGGTGGGGCCATTTTTGGCCCAGGGGTCATAATTTGAACAATCTTAGTAGAGGACCATTAGATCATGCTACATACCAAATATCAAATGTCTATGCCTTACAGTTTCAGAGAAGAAATTTTTTAAAGATTTTCCTATGAAAAACTGATAAGCCCTGGGGCGGGGCCATTTTTGTTCTGGGGGTCATAATTTGAACAATCTTAGTAGAGGACCATTAGATGATGCTACATACCAAATACCAAAGGTCTATGCCTTACATTTTCAGAGAAGAAGATTTTTAAAGATTTTCCTATGAAAAACTGATAAGCCCCGGGGCGGGCCATTTTTGGCCCAGGGGTCATAATTTGAACAGTCTTAGTAAAGGACCATTAGCTCATGCTACATACCAAATATCAAATGTCTATTCCTTACAGTTTCAGAGAAGATGATTTTTAAAGATTTTCCTATGAAAAACTGATAAGCCCTGGGGCGGGGCCATTTTTGTCCTTGGGGTCATAATTTGAACAATCTTAGTAGAGGACCATTAGATGATGCTACATACCAAATACCAAAGGTCTATGCCTTACAGTTTCAGAGAAGATTTTTAAAGATTTTCCTATGAAAAACTGATAAGCCCCAGGGTGGGGCCATTTTTGGCCCAGGGGTCATAATTTGAACAATCTTAGTAGAGGACCATTAGATCATGCTACATACCAAATATCAAAGGTCTATGCCTTACAGTTTCAGAGAAGAAGATTTTTAAAGATTTTCCTACGAAAAACTGATAAGCCCTGGGGTGGGGCCATTTTTGGCCCGGGGGACATAATTTGAACAATCTTTGTAGAGGACCATTACATCATGCTATATACCAAATATCAAAGCTCTTGGCTTTGTAGTTCCATAGAAGAAGATGTTTAAGTAAATTGTTGACGCCCGCACGTACACACGACGCACACCGCACATACGCACGACGCCAGACATAGGATCATCCCAATAGCTCACCTTGGCACTTTGTGCCAGGTGAGCTAAAAAGAGTGGGCCCAGATCAGACAGCTCCTGTAGGAGCCATCTGATCAGGGTCTACTGTTTGCTTATGAAATAATATAGATTTCATTCTTCAGCATCTGCCATCGTCGTAAAATAATGCCATTATAAAATTGAACTCTTTACTCCATATGGTACAATAGAGATCTAATTCTACAGGATCTGTCTGAGCTAAAATGTTCTGTGTTCATATATATATGCCATTATTGAATATAATCTAATTAATATTTATGATGTCGTAATTTCTTATATGAATATTCATGGAATAAAGGGTTAATATTCATACATTCATTATTTCTCACATGAATATTTATGAGAGAAAGAATTAAACTAATCAAAGGCACCAACAAGGCCAAAAGGTAACGAACTTCATATCACAGGGCGGGGTTTAGTATTGTTTGATCTGTGGCAGGGGATAACCAACTTGTCACATACAACTACTTACAATGTAGCCTGTGCCTTTAAACTTGCTTTGACTCTGTTGGTTATGCTTCATTCTCACATAGAACACTCTCTGCTGGTTGTCTTCATAAGATGGGCTATCTGCAAATATAAAACAGCTAATTGTTAAAAAAAAAAAACCCAGCAGATTCCGTTCAACAGGGAAATAATGATGATAAATAAGCCTCTCAATATGAAAAAAAAGTTTCTTATGTGCTTTGCAAGTTTGTATACAATGTAGATGTACCACTTTTTTACTTATCAACTTAATACTCACCCTTTCCCACCAAAAATAGGTCTAAGTATAGGTCTGTAAACAGGTGGTAGCTTAATGTAGGTCAAAATAATGGCCAGAGGTCATACCAGGTACATTTGTACATGTAAGATGATAGTTATGACCTCTAGCTGGGTTGTAGCCTAATAATGGTTATGACTCCTGGGTGGGTTGAAAATCGCAGGAAGGACGGTAAAACCAGGTTTTCGTGTAAGATCGCTGTAAGAAAGTTCTTTTCATTGAATATATTGCTGACATGAACACCAAATTTTACTGTGTTTGAAGAATAAATAATCGTTTCAAGGTTTGCACTCAGAAATGAGGTCATGTCAGACTAATGAATTTTGGTAATTTTTCTCATGTTTCTGGTGCCGTGTTAAGTTTATCCCTAATTTGACCAGGAAAATCTTTGCATCTTTGCATATTCAAATAAAATAATGTCTTTGCTTACGTAATAGCTTTCTATCTGATCGAAATTGGTGCATTTCTTGCAGTGCGAAAGGTTTAAAGTAGAGGATTGGGTAATTTGGATCTTTTGAAGTTGGATACCTTCTTTTTATATGTATATATACATATACTGACTCAAACATGTCTTACCCATGTGCCGCTGACAAAGTTATGGCCTGATGGCAGTTATGACCCCTGACCATGTTGTGCCCTGATGATGGTTATGACCCTTGGCCAAGTTGTGGCCTATTAATGACTCTTGGCCAGTTTGTGGTCTAATGATTTGAGAACATGCCTAAGTTTACGCCTCGGACACGTCTTCGGTCATGCGAACAAACTGTCCTGATAACGGTTGTAAGAAGACACTTTGGTAGTAAGACTCGTACTGTATCTTACTTGTACGACAGTACGTTGTAGACTTTTAATTTTGATTAAAAATGAATAAAAATGAATATTTCACAAATGAGTACAAAATGTTTTCCCCTTGGTTCACCCAATTCAAATCCTAGGTAGATAGGTTTTAACCACAAGAATCACGTGCGTACAAAAGTGCCCACTTACAACCGTTATCAGGACACTTTTTCAATAGCTTTGCTGGGGGTCTGTCGTACAAATAATAATAATGACATCATGATTATTTTACTAGCTGAATATTCTACAATGGCATATGCAAACAGAATGTTTGGGTATTGGTAGAAACTGCAGAGTCATAATAATTATATACTATCATTTCATAAGCAAACTGAGCAGATTCTGATCAGATGGCTCCTACAAGAGCCATCTAGGTCTGCTCTGTTTGCAGAGGCATTAAACGGCATTTGTATGAAGGAAAGGGTTAAAAAGTTAAACTAAGTTTAATATAGCAGCATCAAGATATATTTTTCTTGAGCGACTTTTGTGTCTTACATTGTCATTTAAACAAACAATGACAGACTCAATTCTTGGAATGCAGTAGTAACGAATTCTGTCCTTTACACACATCATATCTAGTTAGTATTGCAATCCACTGCATGCCAAATATTCCCACAACTACCTGGCTCATTATTGAAGCATGTTAACAAGAGATGCTACCACAACCCATAAAATGCATATTTTCTGCAGCAAATAACCAGAAAATATTCCTAATGATCACTGTAATACCTTTCAATCATATGTTTGATATTGTTAGGCACACACACAGATTAACAGATAAAATTGAGGCAAAATATTCTTTATACTCCATTGCAATACCTGCCGCTAGCAAATAATTTGCGATAATAAACAAATTAATTTCAGTATATGCAGCAGAGTAACATTCTTCAATTTAACCCTTTCCCTGTTCTATGTTTATTACTCATTTCAATACCTACTGAATATACACGGACAAAATAGTTACAACAAAATATGAAAAGTGAAACATTGTAGCCATGTTAGAAAGTAAAGGAACAGATCTTCCAAATTCCATTAGCAAACAGAGCAGAACCTGATCAGACGGCTCTTCTAGGAGCCGTCTGATCTGGGTCTACTCTGTTTGCAAATGCGTGAAAACACGTTTATATGAGGGAAAGGGTTAACCGTCAAGACTCGACTGGCAAATTGGCGATAACCTTTACAAACAATTTGGATCCCGAGGAGATGTCAAGTAACTCAATGTCTCATTAGGACTGCAAAAGTTTCATACATGTACTCTGATACTGTTATTTGAAAAGAAATGGAACAGAAATGTACTTTAAGAAGCATTGTTGAAGCAGGCAACAAAACTTGCAGATAATAACTGCTCAGAATGCAGAGGGTTAAAGTATTTTATTTGAAGAAAACAGTATAAATTCTCCGAAATTGATAAGTCAAAAGAATTTCCAAGACTGAAAAAAGCTTAATCTATTCCCTCATAGGCTATTTTTAGATCCTTCCTCTTTGAATGAATCTACCAAAAAGGATCAATAAATTTTACTTGAGAAAAGGAAAAATTCAGAATTGTGCAGTTCTGAAACCATTGTGATAAATAAAGCATTTGCTCCTATGGAGCAAATGCTTTATTTATCAAAATGGTTTCAAAAAGTGACTGTTACAGAGGCGTAGAAAGGCGTACTTATGGAGGAAAGGGTTAATGCTGGAGAATTCCAGAGATTTTTGCCCTGCTTTTGTTCTGCACTTTTAAGCCCTTTACTCCATCAACACGCCTATTAACGCAAGTGTAACGCCTTTGCAAAAAAAGGTTGTTGTATGTCAAAACTTATGATAAGTTAAATCTGTGTAATTCCATAAGCAATACACTTTTTGTAAAGTTTCCAGATGACAATGACAACCATGACAGCAACAATGCGGATGCTGGAGTTACAACAGCTCATATATATTTCTTCGTAAAACAGACAAGTGTTTGTAGTTGTTGAGAATTTTCAGGGGATAACAACTAAAACACCTATACACTATAACCTGTCCTAAGTGGTCATTCGTTTATTGAGTCTTAAAAGCAGGTGGTTGCTTAATGCTGGGCAAATGTAATGCAGGAAGCTCCTACAGGAACATTCTGCAATACTTTTGACCTGCATTAAACTCCCACATTCCTTGCAGATCCATAATTAGACCCCCTTTTTGATGGCTGCTTAAGACAGGTTTTACTGTAGACTATTCAGCTGATTCTGTGTTTAACCTATAAGCAACCTTTTCATATTCATGTAAACAAGAGCTGTGACAGGGCAGATTGCTCAACTATTCTAAGTATTGTTTATTGTAAAATGCTTGATAGTGAACTAAAATGGTGTCCAATGATAGATACTAGCTAGAAGCAAAAAAAAGTAAGTTAAGTTTAAATGGGGGATAATTATAATTATGTCAAAATGCTTGCATACAGCATCATGATGCTTGTGATGGTGAACAAGTGTTCCCAGTTTCAAAGTTTTATCTCTTAGGGTTATGTTCCCAGTTTCAAAGCTTTATCTCAAAGGGCTATATAAATAAGTGGACCTTAACAAAAACCTTAACTGTGAAACACTATGCCCCCCACCCAATTAGACCTTTGACCATGAAGGATGACCTTTACCTTGACATGTCACCCCCTCAAATGTGCAGCTTCACGAGATATATATGCATGCCAAATATCACGTCTTTATCTCTACTGGTTCAAAAGTAATGGCCAATGTTAAAGTCGGTGATCTGACCTATATATTTGACCTCTGACCAGGGTTCCCACAAAACAGAAAAAATAAAATTCCCTGACTTTTCACTGACTTTTCCCTGACCGAATTTCAATTTTCCCTGACCCCATGTTAACAGTAGTTTAATTGTTCATCTATGAGCATAATAGATCAATAAATGTTGACCTCCGTCCTCCCCATCAGCTAATCCTTAATACCATCTCTCTCTTTATGATAACTATATATACAGCAGTAGTGTTTTGATCATTTTAAAAAAAATGTTTTTGACTTTTTCATTTTTAATTGCTCAATATTGAATGTTACATGCAGGATGCCAAACAGGTCCAAAATATAAAGTCTCTTGAATCTTTTCTACCTCTCTTAACCCTTTCCTCCATGATTTTTTATTAGACTCCATCTACTGTGAATACATAATTAAGTAAAATTTTATTTTTAAGCAAAGTTATGAAATATTTTGGCAGTAGACTACAGTAAAAACACAGATTTATGATATATGTTTCTAAGCAAACAGAGTAGACCCTGATCAGACAGCTCCTACAGGAGCTGCCTGATATGGGTCTATTCTGTTTGCAAATGTGATAAAGTGTGTATGGTGGAAATAGTTAATCTTTCAGTTTTTCTGTAAGCTGAATTTTAAAATAGTACATACAGTAAGACACTGATATAGCATGCTATTAAAATGGGGTCAAAATTGGCCCCGCCCCAGGGCCGGCTAGTTTTCTATAGAAACACATCGTGAAAACTTTGAAAATCTTCTCCTCTGATTGTCTGGTGAGCGATATCAGGGCCTTTCAGGCCCTCTTGTTTTGCAATTTAATCAAAATTTTGGATCACTTGGGATGTTTTTCCCAAATTGGGAAAAATAGGTCCTTTTAATGGGTCTCTGTAGACGCCAGAAAAGGGTCTGCATTTTCACTGTTTCATAATAGCAGACCAAATATTGCTGCACTAACAATTGAAGACAGTACAGTAGAATGTCCAATATCTAGCACCACTGCCCTGCAGCCTGTCCTAACAAGTGAAGACACTACAGTAGAATGTCCAATATCTAGCATTGCTGCCCTATTCTAGCACTACTGTTAAAATAGATGCTGGAGTCTTGCAGAGGTGCCAGAATTCTCCAATGATTTTGTTTTAACAGACTTCATGACAGATATACTATAGAATTTGGATGTGAAATATACAAAGCTAATCAAAGATGTATAAAGATGTTTGGTTTAGTCAAAATTGAAGAAACTGCCTTAGCCTTTTATTTTCATTCTTTCTCCTTTTTGACACATTTCCTCAGCCCTCATCCTTTGGTTCCAAATTTCCCTGACTTTTCCCTGACTTTTGCCAAATTTCAAATTTCACTGACCAATTAAAAAATTCCCTGACTTTTCCCTGACCTTGAAAAAAAAACTTTTTTCCCTGACTTTTCCCTGTCCGTGGGAACCCTGCTGACCTTGAAAGTTGACCTTGACCTTGAAATATCTCCCCCTCAAAATGTGTGGCTTTATGAGAAACATATGCATATCAAATATGAAGTCTCTATCTATACTGGCTCAAAAGTAAGGACCAATGTTAAAGTTGGTGACAAATAAAAAGGGTCATAAAACCTTAACCAAAAAATCTAAGTTAAAAAGGGTTATAATGTACTCTTGCTTACAGATTCAGCTTGTGATGGTGAACAAGTGTACCAAATTTCAAAGCTTTATCTCACAGGGTTATGTAAATAAACTGACTTTAACAAAAGCCTTATCCAAAAATGTTAAGTTAAAAAGGGCCATATTAATTTTGTCAAAATGCTTGACAGAGTTATGTATTCTTGCTTGAAGATAAAGCTTGTAATGGTGAACAAGGGTTCCAAGTTTAAAAGCTTTATTCCGAAGGTTAAGGCAAAAAATGAAATTCAACAAGATCCTTATGGGGTCATTTCACCGAGTACGACCTGGAAAAGTCACACGCGACCACGCACGACCTTAATCGCAGCTCGGTTTTCCCATAGTCGTGGGCAAAAACCGTGCGACCTACCCCGTTATTTTCTGTGCATGCTCTATGTTCGATGTTAGCTCGTTTGACCTTCGATGTGTACGCTCTATATACGTCCTATACGCTCTACACACGCTCTATATACGCTCTACCTACGTCTATCCACTCGATCTGAAGCGATCTTGACACGACCAAGGTTCGTTCTGTTCGACCAATCTTCGACATTGCCTCGATCTCTCTGCGACCTATCCTCGCAGGCGCGCGACCTCGGCCGACCAAGACTCGTTCCCGGCCGATCTAGCTACGTACGAGTTGCAATGTACCCTCGATCAATACGATTTAGATGCGATCTCGAACGTTCTAGCCTCGATCAGACGACCAATTCTCGATCTTTTCTCGACAGTCTCGCCCGAGGTACGCGCACATTGGTTTTGGTTGCACGGATTTGCGCGCGACCCACTGCGACCGTTATACAATGCCCGGCGATCGTTGGCCGACCATCAGTTTTTGACCAGTCTATGAAGGGATAACATGGACCCAATCGCTCTGCATCATGCTATTGTATTACAGCACCATGCCCTGAAATTGCAGCAAGACTCCCTGGTTATGCTAACCATGCTGAAAAGGAGCTGCGTGAGCACCAGAGGGAACATAATTGTCAGTACACCTCCCTCATGACGGAACTGAGGCTGGGAGATGAAGCTATCCTATACCGGACCTATCTCCGTATGCCCCCGAAGATGTTTGACGAACTTTTAGCCAGGGTGGGCCTTGAATTGCAAAGATGGACACTAACTATAGAAGATCTATAGAACCGCAAGTTAAGCGAGGGTCGATCTTATTTGGTTGAAGCTTAAGGATAAGAGGTCGCCAATGGAAATAATATGGAACGTACGGGTCTAGGGAAGGTCTGGGACAGGTCGCGCGGAGCGAGGCTTAATCGCAAACGAACGAAGCTAGATCGCACGGATCGAGCAGCACGACCATTCGCGCGACCACTTCTCGCTCGAGAAGACTGAGCCTCGCTCATCCCCGCTCTAGTTTCATGCGTTCTTTCCTCGATCTCGCTCGCTCTTTCGACGCTCTCCGTGCGACTTTTAGGTCGAGGCTCGGTTTTTTGACATGTCAAAAAACCGAGCTACGATCTGTTTTTCCGGGAGACCAATCCTCGACCATGTGCGACCACGGGAGACCAAGGCACGACCAACCCTCGGTCAACTGTCGACTACGTGCGACCTGCGGCGACCAAGCCACGCTCTGAGATCGCAGCTCAGTCTTCCGGGAAGATTTCTCAGTGAAATGACCCCTTTAACCATGATGTGACATGGACGTGGGGGGAGAACAGGAAAGCTCCACTATTCTTCGAAAAGTCAAGCTAATAAATGGTTCTCACCACTAACATAGCATGGTACATGTATTACCTACTAAATGTAGTATGTATATTGTAATGTGGGGCCACTATAGCAAATTGAACTAACTCACAAGTCAGAGGCATTAACCCTTTCAATGCTGAATTTTCACAGTGGAATGACCCAACATTGTTAAACAGTAGCATCCATACAGTATGACAGAATTAAATTTATCTTGATAGGGTTTAAATGACAAATAGTGCAGACCTTAAACAGTGCAGACATTGATCTGAGGGCTCCTCAAGGAGCTGGACTTTGATCCAAACATGCTTTGCATTCTTAGTCTACTTCTTTTCCACATATAAGCCTTTACACCATAAATACGCCTTTTTCCTACACTTTTGCAAACAGTTTAGACCCAGATCAGATGGCTCCTATAGGCTCTGTTTGCTTATGATATAATATAGATATGATTCTAGTTTTTGCTGTGCTGTTATAAAAACTAATTAATATTCATGATGTCATTATTTCTTACATGAATATTCATGGAGAAAAGGGTTACAGGGTTAACTCTTTCTTTAACCCTTCTCTTGCTGGATTTTAAAAATACATTTCTCCTTCTTTACCCATGCCCTGTTGTATAATTACATATATCTTCATTGTGTACAAGTACATGTATTTCACTGTGAAATCACTGCTGTGGAGTGCACTGGTTGCACAATCAATTTGTAAATAGTGCAGACCCTGATGAGACAGCTCCTGCAGGAGCTGTCTCATCTGGGTCTTCACTATTTACAGGTAGGTATATTGACGTGAATAGCAAACGAAGGGTTAATATGAATGCCTTTTCATGCCTGTAACATTTGGAGCCATCTGATTGGGGTCTGCTCTATTTACTTATGCAGTTATATAGATCTGATCCTATAGCTTTGTCAAAGCAAAAATATCCCTTGAAAATTTTACATTATATAAATTAAGTTTTTATGCAGTGACCAATAATTCACGTGTAATGTTCACGTGGAAACGGTTACCATTTCAATTACAGCATGTGCATATGGAAGCAGGAGACAAATTTGCAATGTTTGCATAGATTTCTGTTGGCATGCAAAAACCGTGGAGGTACATGGTTTGCATTGTGACAGGAATGAACAAACAATATAATTATACCTAACAAATGAGAGAACCAGAGCGAAGAGTTATCTACTATCAGTATCAAGAGCTGACGGCTGCTGTTTGCCTGCTGAAACAATACACCACAGAAACTTCTCATGCCCTGAAGAATCCTCCAAGCTTCTTTTAATCTCCTAACCCTTCTCTCACTAAATCTTCTTCTATAACGTTAGAGAGACAATTTTAGTCAAGACTGTATATGTGGCAAGTTAGGTATCTATTTGGTCAATACATGTATACTCAACCACAGAAGCAATGTGGAAAGCACATAAAAGACGCCCTGTTAGATCTGGATGTACACTTCTTGCTAAAGCCACTGCTAGTGTCTGCAGGTAACCAAAACTCCTTAACCCTTTCAATGTTGAATCATCCGAGAGAATTATAGCCCATCAGTGTTACAACTAGAGAGTCCACTAAGTATGAAAGGCTGTAACTGGAGAGAGGGTTTTGAATGACAAACAGTGCAGACCCTGATCAGATGGCTCATCTAGGAGCTCTGTGATTTGGGTCTACACTGTGTACAAATGATAGTGTATACTTATCCCGCATTCAAAGGTTTAAGTACCAGTCAACTGCTCATTATTTCAGTCTTATCCAATAGACAATGAATAATTCAAGCAAGTCTGCCCCATTAATACTAACTGGAAAGCACCGAGCCAGTGTCTTGCATTGATGCAGGTGCATAGGCTAAATGAGCAGTTGCACTTTAGCCCTTTGTATGCAGGACATACATGCACAGTCATTTGAGAACAGAGGAGACCCAGATCAGAGGGATCCTAGGGGAGCCCATACCGATCAAGGTCTGCACAGTTTTTGTCATTCAATATAGTCTCTCAAATTTAATCCTTTCATACTGAGTGGACTCTATAGTTAAACTACTGACAGGCTAGTCCACTCTGACCATTCAGTGTTGAAAGAGTTAACCATTAGCTGATTGAACAAATGCAATCTGTATGTACATGAAGACTGGTGTTCGATTCTAAATGTAATATATACCATCCATCTATACAAAACCTGAGGCACATTGACAAACAGTTTAAATCCAATTGAGATTCCAAGTCAATTTGTGTCTCATCTGGATCCAAACTGTACCCAAATGTCTATGCTAACTTGTCTGAAGCATGCTAGAAACAAAAGATCAGAAGAGCCATATTGAGTTGTCAATTATTGAACAGCAATGATTTTCCCAGGACCACCTGTGTTTGTGATGATAATGTCTCCAAACCTGGTCAGCAGGGCAGTTTTCTCAACTTGACAATGCACTAAAAGCAAGAGAGCCATGATGACCTGATATTGCTCACCTTACCATCAGTCCAGTTTTGAATTTGGAGTAAAGATGTAGACTACACCATAATGGTATGTACCACTCCCTCTGAATCGATTATATACTATATAATACCCTGTGAATCGATTATATACTATATAATAACTATATCATTAAATAGTATAGTGTAGATAGACTCCTAGGGAGCGGTACAGACCCCAGGTATAAACTACACTGTTGTATTGGTTTGGCCTTTTACTCTATAAATATGCCTTTTAATGCCTTTGTTCCTGTAGGACCCATCTGATCAGGGTCTGCTCTGTTTGCTTATGAAATAATACAGATCTCAATTTCTCATTTTTGTTATGGTCAAGCCATGATGAAAATTCAGCTAATCAATATTCACAATGTCATTATTTCTTACATGAATATTCATGCAGTAAAGCATTAATACAAATTTGTACAAATAATAGCACAACTTGAAAGTCTTAGCATGAGGTGAAATATGAACTAGTTCGCTCTAAAAAGAAATGTCAATGCCAATATAGCGATTTCTTTGCAAAGTACTCTTTGTGAAGTTTCATGAAAATGCAGCTAAAACCATAAAACTAGGCAACTCAAAAGTTTGCACTGACTGGCATTGTCATAATAAGCTGATTCTACAGCCCTCCCCCTTCCTCCAAACATGGGTTTGCGGGGATATCAATATATGCAACATATCTGCATCTCTTCAGCAATGGAGGAAAACAACAGATAGGAAAACACAATGTCACAGAGACTGTCGAAAAGCTTAGATCACAAGCCAATCCTTTTCCAAATCATGCACGACAGGAGCTGCCAAATACCTGGTGTGTTTTCCATTAAATCCTGAAATGCTATTTGCAGACACTATGACTGGTAATTGTACAAGATTTCATACTAAATGGAAAATGCATGTTACTATTAAACATGAAATATTTTTGTCACAAACTCTGAGGACTTTGTGCAGGAGTTTGCGCAGAGTTTTTCTAGACAATGTTGTTAGCCGTCCATTATTTATGCATTCAACATGTATGATGCAGTGGTATACCATTATATGTTGTCTCTCTTCAAGCGACCCTTCTTAAAAGTGTTCATAACAAAGGGTTGATTCTGAAGAGTGGTCACAACATAGGGTTTAGTGGAGAAGATGATCACAATATTGAGTTTGGTTAAAATGACAGTTCTAAAGAGTGGTCATAAAAACAGGGTTTGGTCAGACGACGATTCTAAAGTGTGGTCACAACATAGGGTTTAAAACTGGAGTGGTCATAAAATAGGGTTTGGTGGACGATGACTATTTCAGTATTTGAATACATAGCTTTATGTATTGATCTGTTTGTATCTTATTTATTTCATTTGTATTTAATAATCCTATTTTTATTGTGACCCATGCATGAGCTCCTGCAGGAGCTGTCTCAGCTAGTTCTACACTGCTTACAAAATGAGGTACATTTTAACTCACGAGGTAATGGGCTAACCCTTTCCTCCATAAATACGCTTTTCTACGCCTCTGTAAAAATCACCTGTTGAAACCATTGTGCTAAATAGAGCATTTGCTCCTACAGGAGCAAATGCTCTATTTAGCACAATGGTTTTAAACTACAAAATTCTAAAATGTTCCTTTTCTCTAGTTAATGCTCCTTTTCGGTAGATTTATTCAAAGTGGTAGGATCTAAAAATAGCCTATGAGGTAATGGGTTAAAGAGTGTCCAGATTATGGACTACTGTAAAGCTTTAAATGAAGTGGAAATAATAATTTCCCCCTATTTCCAATGCTTCAGCACAATTTTTCCCCTCTCTTTGGGATCCCCCAATTGCTGAACAGTTTACTGTATATACATATTAGCAAACTAAGGTTGTAATTGTTGCAAATGCTCTATTTATCACAATGGTTTCAACGCTACACAATCCTAACATTTTCCCTTTTTCTAGTAAATGCTCCTTTTTGGTAGATTTATTCAGAGGTTTCGTCTAAAAATAACCTATGAGGGATTGGGTTAAAGCATGCTGAAAAGGTAATTTAAAACTGACTAACCCTTTGAAAGCGGGAAACGAGTGACTGTCATCTGCAAACAGTGTAGATCCAGATCAGAGCTCTATGATCAGAATCTGCAGTGTTTGACGCTAAAAACACTCCAGCAAATTTAACCCTTTCTTACTGAACGAACTGCGGTAAACACTGATAGGTCATGCCACTTTGAATATTCAGCATTGAATTTGGGTTAATTAAAAGAGAGTTTGAAAAATTTATTACATACATTTGCAAATCTGATAAACAGAGATTTCTATTTAATCCTTTCACTGTTTAATATTCATGTAAGAAATAATGACACATGAATATTTATTAGCTTAATTTTTTTGATGGCATAATCATGTACACAGAATGTTTTGGCTCAGGTAGAATTAGATTTATATTTTGGCTCAGGTAGAATTAGATCTATATTATACCATAAGCGCTCCACTTTCTTTAATGCTGGATAGTATAGTGGAAGTCTAAGTCAGAAAGGGGAGATAGCAACAGCAAAATTAATTTTAGGGTTACCTGCCCTTGTGAAATGGGTCCCCCCCCTTGTAATTGTTAACATGTATACCAAAGTTGAACCAAATATCTCTGACAGTTTCTGAGACATGGACCTGAACATAAAACTTAACCAACAATGAAAATTCTTAAGTCGAAAGAAGGGGCATAACTATGGCAAAATTAATTTTAGGGTTACCTGCCCTTGTGAAATGGGTTCCCCTTGTGATAGTAAACATACATACCAAATATGAACCAAATATCTTTGATGGTTTCTGAGAAAAGGACCTTAACAAAAAGGTTAACCAATGCCGACGCCGATGCCGACAAGAGGGTCATGACAATAGCTCCACTTTTTGAAAAAGTGGAGCTAAAAAGGGCCATAATTCTGTCAAAATGCTTGATAGAGTTATGTACTCTTGTCTACAAATCAAGTTTGTGATGGTGAACAAGTGTTCCTAGTTTTAAAGCTTTATCTCAAAGGGTTATGTATATAAGTTGACTTTAATAAAAACTTTATCCAAAATAAAAAAGAATTCTAAGTTAAAAAGGGCCATAATTCTGTCAAAATGCTTGACAGAGTTATGTACTCTTGTCTACAGATGAAGCTTGAGGTGGTGAACAAGTGTTCCAAGTTTCAAATCTTTATTCAAAAGGTTAAAGGCAAAAAGTGGACTTAAACAAAAACCTTAACCAAGATGTGACGCGGATGCCGGGGCAAGTAGGATAGCTCCACTATTCTTCGAATAGTCGAGCTAAAAACAAAGGGGCCAAAAATCTAAGATAAATGTAGTTAGTGTTAATATAGGACAACCTCAATACCACCTTTTTACAAACAGACAGAGAATGATCACACGAGCATCAGTATTATGTATCATGCACATAAAATAGTGTTTGTTTTTTCATACCAGACAGTAGCAATGAGTTTTTTCCTCAATCCTTGACAAATAAGAGGCATAGCTATGTAATTGGTACCCAGTCGTAATCTCGAAAATGCACCGAAATCATATCAAGATTCCATGTGGGCAAAAGAAGATAAACACTTCTACAAAGTATGTCGCACCAGCGTTTCACCCCAAAGCTGAATCGGCAGAAGATGCTTCACAAGCCAGCCCTGACAATGGTTTTTGCATCATTAAGTTTTTGTACAGTAGTGGTAAATTTTCTGAGTACCTATGGAAACCGTCTTGATCCAGATGTGATCCTGAGTATCAAATGCATCTTTTCTGGATCCAAACTGTTTTAATCTCTGATCAGAGTTTTTGAGAAAAAAAAACCTATTGAGAAAATCTGCATAAAGAATTTGTAGCAGATGACAAATTTTGCAGACAGGAATTACTTAGTATGCTAAGGGTTAAGCTTCAACCGGCTGTGGAAGAATTTGCAACCACCTTTGTGATCAATTAACCCTTCGCTTGCTGAATTTTAAAATACATTTCTCCTTCTTTACCCATGCCCTGTTGTATAATTACATATATCTTCACTGTGTACAAGTATTCCACTGTGCAATCACTGCTGTGGAGTGCACGGGCTGCACATGCAATCAACTTGTAAATAGTGCAGACCCTGATGAGACAGCTCCTGCAGGAGCTGTCTCATCTGGGTCTTCACTATTTACAGGTATGTATATTGACGTGAATGGCAAGCGAAGGGTTAAGATCTTAATGAAATGCACAGCATTTCACTACTCATTAGGACCTAATCCCTTTGACACTCTGATTAGAGTTCTAACCCTTACAGCACAGGCCACAAGTCACTAATGTCCTTTGGAAGCAGTGTAGACCAAGATGAGAGTGGGCTCTCATTAGGGTCTGCACTGTTTGTCATTATACACTTTTCTTTAAAAAAAAACCCACACCAAATTATTCACCATAAGCTTGAACTCTTTCAATTTTGAAATAGTCCATTTGAAAATTCAGTTTGGTTAAAGAGCAACAGATTTAACATTAGCTAGGAGAATTAATTGCAGCCAATGACAATATTCAGAGATAATTTGCACCATGTGCTAACAGTAACGTAAAGCTACTGTAAAACCTGTCTATAACGACCACAAAATAAGTCGAATTCTCAGAGATGCAGATAAAGGTGCGTACCCAAATACTAAAATCCTCATTTCTCCATCAAACTTCTTTGAGATGATTCTGTGGATACACGGTGCACAGTTTGGTGGAGAAAGGAGCGATTTTTGAAAATGTTTAAATTTACGCATCTTAACCCTTTCCCTCATAGGCTATTTTTAGACCAAACCTCTTTGAATAAATCTACCAAAAAGGAGCAATTAATTAGAGAAAAGGAAATTTTCGGATTTGTGTAGTTCTGAAACCATTGTGATAAATAGAGCATTTTGCTCATTAGGAGCAAATGCTCTATTTATCACAATGGTTTCAAAAAATGAATTTTACATAGGAGTGGAAAGGCGTATTTATGGAGGAAAGGGTTAATATCTGGACCTACGAATTCTGGTGTTTTAACCCCTCCAATGCAGAATTTTCAAGTGGACTATTTCAGCAGGTCAAGCTTATCGTGCATATTCAAGGATTTGTTTTAAAGAAAAGTGTAACATGACAAACAGTGCAGATCCTGTTCAGAAGACTCCTCTAGGAGCCTCTCATTTTGATTTACTCCCATGTTTATTCATTATATGGTTGTTACTAACAGGTTCTACTGCATATCTACCACTTATTAGATACAAAATAACTCTGGATCTATGAATAAATGTTTTATCATTAACTTATTCTCACTTAGGCTATTTTTTAACCTAACCTCTTTGAAAAAATCAACCAAAGAGGAGCAAATACTAGAGAAAAGGAAATGTTTAGAATTGCATAGTTTTTAAACCACTGATAAATAGAGCATTTGCTCCTATGGAGCAAATCTTCTATTAATCAGAATGGTTTCAGAAGAAGTGACTATTACAGAGGCGTAGAAAGGCGTATTTATGGAGGAAAGGGTTAAACAGCATATTTTCAAAGGCAAATAAACAATTCATTCGTTTAACACCCTACTCCATGAATATCCATGACTGTATTAATATTCATTATTTTATTATTTTTATAATAGCATCATGAACACGGGCCTATTTACCTTGACAGACACTGTTACAGTGATATATCTATGTTATTTCATAAGCAAATAGAGCAGACCTTCAGTCTACTCTGTTTGCAAAGGTGCCAAAAAGTAAAGCGGTTAACCCTTTCCTCCATAAAAACGCTTTTATACACCTCAGTAAAAGTCACTTTATAAATGCTCTATTTATCACATTATGGTTTCAAACTACAAAATTCTAAAATTTTCCTTTTCTATAGTTAATGCTCATTTGGGTAGATTTATTCAATGAGATTGGATCTAAAAATAGCCTATGGAAGAACGGGTTAATATTTAAATAAATGTAAATGATAAAACAGACAGCATTTTCAATCATTGCATAGAATGATGCAGTTTTCAATTAGACATCTGTAGAAGTGATCAATATGTCTCCTGAACCACAAATGTAATCAACCAGACTGTACCCGAAATCAAACCAAGCCTTTGATTAGTATAAAAAATACAAACCTCCCTCTCCCCCAGGGTGCTGACATGTGCTGCAAACTTTGACATTTGCTTTATCATCCATAATGCAACAACTATCTTTTTGTACATGAACAGCATGTTGATGATTTACCTGTGCATACAGTTTACATCACGACGAGATCAATAACTCCTCATCTCAGCAGGATCTAACCAGTTTGAAACTCTGACAAATATTTAAAAAATGTGAAAAAAACCACACCTTAACTTTTGAAATTGCAGAAGAAGATAATTGTTGCAGACGACAGTTACTTATAAGCATGTGAAGATATAATTAAACACATAGCTAATTAACCTATGGTATTATTTTTTCTGGCAACCGATTACTATTTTCCCCATAAAGTATCAGCACAAGTAATACAGAAAGTTTTTGTTCTCTCTTTATTAATTTAATTATCTGTTACTGTTTTTATGGTATGTGCATGGCCAGAAATCAAAACAATCAACTTAACCCATTCCCTCATATAAACGCCTTTCCACTCCTTTGTAAATAGAGAAGATCCAGATCAGAAGCCTCTCAGAGGAGCCGTCTGATCAGGGTCTGTTCTTTGCAATTTGATAGATCTGTTTCTTTAGTTTACTAAATGACTACAATGTTCCACATTCCATATTTAATTATAACTATTTTTTCCATGAATATTCAGTAGGTAGTGAAATTGGATTTTAAATTCGCCTTTCTGCGCCTCTGTAATAGTCACTTCTTGAAGCCATTGTGATAAATAGAGCATTTGCTCCTTAGGATCAAATGCTCTATTTATCACAATGGTTTCAAAACTACAAAATTCTAAAAAAATTCTTTTCTCTAGTTAATGCTCCTTTTCGGTAGATTTATTCAAATAGGCTGGATCAAAAATTAGCCTATGAGGGAATGGGTTAAAGAAATACCAATTAGTGTATTTAACCCTTTAGCCATCTGATCAGGGTCTGCTCTGTTTGCTTATGAAATTACAATAGATTTGACTCCAAACTTTCATTATAAAATTCAGCTAATAGATATTCATGATCTCATGATTTCTTACATGAATATTGAACAGGGAAAGGGTTAAGCATGCAAAAAGCTATATCAATTCACTTTTGGAGTAGTTTTCTTTGAAATATCTACCCCTAACCAGTCTGTTATATGCCATAAAATAACATAATTTTCCTTTTGAGGTACACAGTCAAGAAAGATCCCCCATCATCCAATAAAACCAGAGATACATTTCTATAAAGAAGCAGTGAAATAACCATTGGGATACTGAAACAAAATCAATGGAATTTGCAAACAGTGTAGCCCCAGATCAGAGGGATCTTGGAGGATTTCTCTGATCAGGGTCTGTACTGTTTGTCAATCAAAATTGTTTCAGGTAAGTTTACCACTCCCTTCTAGATGGAGATTACTGTTAAAACAACAATGCAACATTCTACTTTGAAAATTCAGTATTGAAAGGGATAATTGTTTATGTTGATGCAGAGCAGTAAATATCAGACGATATTAGACATAAACAGGCTGTAAACATCTCTGACTGGTGCCTGAAAATTCCCATGTGGTCTGCTAACTTGCTGCACACTGAAGGCAAATTCATGATTACCTATGCAAACAGTTTGGATCCAGATTAGATGCTGAGTACAGTGCTCCCTCTCTACAACGACACCCTTCGGGATATGAAGATTGTATGTGTTGTTCAGAGGGAGGTGTTATAGGGAGGGAAAATCAAACATAATAAGCTTGTTTACAGATCCCCAGATCAGGTATATTTCGAGAACTAAAACCGTTATGCCTCAATCAAACCCTATGTTGAGTCCACTCTTTAGAATCGTCACTTGTGACGATTCTAAAGAGTGGTCACAACATAGGGTTTGATAGAGGCATAAAGAAAATACGATGGAAAAAGTTGTTCCGGAGCCTTGTTGTTTCGAAAACAGTGACATGCGTTGCTGTAAGGAGGGAATCGTTATAGAGAGGGCCGTTGTAGGGAGGGAGCACTGTAGTTCATTACATCAATATCCAAACTCTCCAAGATTCATCAGCCTCTTCTCGGATTCTATATAAAAGGACTATACAAGAAACAAGAGGGCCATGATGAGCCCATATTGCTAACCTGTGAATTGTAGCACTAGACAGAGATCAATTAGTCACCACCATTGCCAGAAAATGAAGATCAGAGAGCCATAGTACAGAAGTCTTCAAAGTTTCAACTGAAGATTATTCAATTATAGTATTCTACCAATTATCATACAAATAGGACCAACAGTTTTGGAGAAGAAGATTTTTTCAAAGTTTATACTACTGCCTTGTAAGGAAATTTGGCAGTCATGCAAATGCTCTATTTATCACAATGGTTTCAAACTACAAAATTCTAAAAAATTCCTTTTCTCTAGTTAATGTTCCGTTTGGGTAGATTTATTCAAAGTGGCTGGATCTAAAAATAGCCTATGAGGGAATAGGTTAACAGTTTAAGTCTAATTAATATTCATCATGTCATTATTTTTTACACCAATATTCATGGAGTAACGGGTCAACATACAACTTACACAATTTATCATTTCATTTGGTACTGACAGTTGGATACCTGTCTGTACTTAATCCCAATCAAGGCTCCTTTCCTGTCTGTGAAACACATTAGCAAATTACTGGAGTTTGGCACACAATTATGCATGCATCTTGAGTTAGGTACGGCATGTTTGGTTGCAGATCTCTCTTTGAACTTTACTATGTAATATAGCCTTCGTAGCTAGTTTGGTTCCAGATCAGATGCAGTGACACTATGATGTACGTGTGTTTGACAAAAAGGCAGAAATTTTATTTCAGAAACAAATAAAGCCATGTAGCATGAGTTAACCCTTTCCCCAATGCATAAAATTTTAAGAATCGAAGAATTTAAGAACTGCATGAATATTTAAGAACTAAAAAAAACGTTTTGGCTGTGACTGAAACTTTAGAATTAGAGCAATATTCTTCCATAAGCAAACAAAGCAGACCCTGATCAGATGGCTCCTACAGGAGCTGTGTGATCTGGGTATGCTCTATTTGCAAATGTGTAGAAAGCCATCTATGTATATGAGGGAAAGGATTAACCCATGCCCGCATATTGACGCCTTTTGACGCTTCTGTAAAAGTCACTTTGTGAAACTACACAATTCTGAAAATTTCCTTTTCTCTAGATAATGCTCCTTTTTGGTAGATTTAATCAAAGAGGTTAGGTCTAAAAATAGCCTAAGTGGGAAAGGGTTTAGAAGCTAAAGGTTTACTCTTTTGACAATTAGTAGATTCATTTTCTGCTACAAATTATTGACTCTTTGCATGCTAAGTAATTTTTTGTCTGCAACAACTCTTGTCTGCTTGAATTCTTAAAATAAAAATTTCTAACATTTCTTTGAAAAAATATGGTCAAAGTGTCAAATAGCTTGGATCTTGATAGTATGCTGCATTATGCGCTCCCTCATCTGATCTGGATCCAAATTGTATGCATAGGTAATTATAGTTTTACCACTTGTCTATCCATCAATCATATCTATATTATTTCTCAATCAAACAGAGCAGACCCAGATCAGAATACAGTAGAACCGGTCTTAAGCAAACATTCATTTATTGAACACAGGAGCTTTAAAAAGCAGCTGGTTGCTTAATGCAGGGCAAATGTAATGCAGAAAGCTCCTGTATTCTGAATTACTTTTGACCTGCATTAAGCTACCACCTGCCTTAAAGACCCAAATAACGCCTCTATTTTGATGGTCGCTTAAGACAGGTTCTACTGTATATTCAACAGGAATGTGTTAACGCATTAAGAGAGTTGTCCTCACAGTAACTGTTGCTTACTAAAATTTACAAACAAGTATAGATACACAAATTATGTTCTCTTACTCTAAAATACACAAACTGTAACCATGAAAGTTTGAACCGTAATAAGTGTCTCTAAGGGATCTAAGCAGTTTGCAAAAGTCATCAGCAATTTTTCCCCGCGGCATGCTGATGGTTAAAGACAATAGAATAAAATGATCTGCAGCTGCAATATTCATGCATCTGCACACAATTTGGCATGCACAATTCCCTCTGAGACAGACAATAATCTGGAGAAATGACAACTATAGCACCAATGCATTTCAGCAACATTCCAGTGTATTACCAGTCACACCTTGAACCTTTTGAAAGCTGAATTTTTAAAAATCGAATATTTCATCATTGTTTAATGGGCAGGTCCATTCAGTATGAAATATCAAATTTAACTGGTGGAATTTTGAATGACAAACTGTGTAGACCCTGGTCAGAAGGCTCTTCTAAGAGCCCTATGATCCAGGTCTACATTGTTTGCAAATATCTTTAAGTGCCTTTCCCACTTTCAAAGGATTTAATACCTATAAAATTATCAGTGATAGCTTTAACTATCCTTGCTGTAGGATTTTTACCCCTATCTTCATACAACTGATTAACTCTTTACCCAGTAAATACACTTTTGCAGAACAAACCCAGTCCAATCCTATTGGAGCTGTCTGATCAGGGTCTGCTCTGTTTGCCTATGAAACAATACTCTGATTCTACAGTTTTTTTCTTTGCCAAAAAATACTGATTTAATAATTATGTCATTCAGCTAATTAATATTCATAATATCAGTATTTATTTCATGAATATTAATGGAGTAAAGAGTTCAAGTAAATAAGAGCATTGAAAAACTAAATGTTAAAACTCTTCTTTCATAGCAGATAAATGAAAGTTTGCATCACCAACAAGCCCAAATATTTACTTATTCATATAATAGTTTGTACTAATTTCTGCCCATTTCAAGACATTTGCAAAATGTTGACTATTAACCCATTCCCTCATATTGACGACTTTTGACGACTCTGTAAAAGTCACTTTTTGAAACCATTGTGATAAATAGAGCATTTGTTCCTATAGGAGCAAATGCTCTATTTATCACAATGGTTTCAATCTTCAAAATTCTTAAATGTTCCCTTTCTCTAGTTAATGCTCCTTTTCTGTAGATTTATTCAAAGAGGTTGTATCTAAAAATAGCCTATGAGGTAATGAGTTAAATTAAATTATGATTACTTAATCCTTTACCTGATGAATTATCATGTAAAATTACATAATGAATATTAATTAGCTGAGTTTTTATAATACAGTAAAACCTCTCTATAACAGCCACTAAATTACATCAAGTATTTTGTGTTAATCCCACTTTTAACAAGTGTTAAAGGTTAAAGGTCACAAATGTGCTGGCTCCCAGCCAGTTATGAACAGACTCTGGTGTGCTGTGGGGGGTTCAGGTAGATCGAATACCAATGGCAGCAAGAGTTCCAGGTAAAAAATGTAAATGTCAAAGAACAGCCAAAATACATACCCTTTACACATAGCATGAGCTCCAAAGACATTGTAACCTTCAGCATTCTACAAATGAATCCACGTATCCTTTGCAAACAATTTGGATTCAAACAAGATGCTGAGTAATTCTGGATCTAATCAGGATCTAATACGTTTGACTCTCTTACCGTATTTGTTTTTATAACAAGAAATGTTTCAACAAGAGCACTGCATACAGATGCAATTATTCATCTATCTCAAAACTCTATCTGTTTTTTATCCCTTTCCCCTCGTACAAATGCTTTTTCATGCCTATTATGTAAACAGAGTAGACCCAGATCAGACAGCTCCTGTAGGAGCCATCTGATCTGGGTCTGCTCTGTTTGCTCCTGAAATTATAACAGATCTGACTGCAGTTTCTACTACTACCAAACTATCCTGTGTATATAAATCATTATAAAAATTCAGCTAATAAATATCCATGATATCATTATTTCTCCCATGAATATTCAACAAGGAAAGAGTTCATATAGGGCAGAGTCATACAGGAGATGTCTGATCTGGGTCTGCTATGTTTGCAAATGCATGAAAAGGTGTTCATATGAATGGAAGGGTTCACTCTTTATGCAAACAGTTTTGATCCAGATGAGACACCGCATAATGTGGCATCTCATCAGGATCCAAACTGTTTGACACTTTGACTACATTTCTGCAAAGAAATGAGAAAAGTTCTATTTTAAGAATTGAAGCAGATGAGAATTAATGCAGACAAAAAATTACTTAGCTTGCAAAAAGTTATGTAGTAGGGTCAAGAAAATTATTACAAATACTATGATTGGTTTATAGACGCTATAAAACCGATTTGTTTGGAATTAAATGCATGTCCTCCTGGAAGTTTCTTTTTCGTTCTGTTAGCATTAGCTAATTTTGTATCATCTTTAGTCTCTCAATGCTAAATTATGAAGTACACACAGTATGAAAGGATTAAACTTGCTAGATGATTTAGAATGACAAACAGTGCAGAGCCTGATCAGAAGGCTCCTCTAGGAGTCCTCTGATCTGGGTCTATACTGCCTGCAAAGGTCAGTGTATGCATGTCCTGCATTCAAAGGGTTAATTGAGTTATTTCTCATTAATGTTATCTTCCTGTAACAGTATTCAATTATGTGTGTGGTAAATGTTTGTGAAGTTCCTCTTTGAATAAAGCTTTTCATATGACACAACAAATAGCTATTTTCTGAAATATCAATTTCAAAGACTTATAGGAGCAAATGCTCTATTTATCACAATTGTTTCATAAAGTGACTTTTACAGAGTCGTCAAAAGTCGTCAATGAGGGAAAGGGTTAACCCTTTTCCTGTTCAATATTCATGTAAGAAATAATGATGTCATGAAAAATTATTAGCTGCATTTTTATAATGGAATAATTATGTATACACAATTGTTTTGTAATATATTGGTACCTGATCAGACCATTCCTGTAGGAGCTGTCTGATCAGGGTCTTAACAAAAGAGCGAAAAGGTGTTTATATTGGAGAAAGGGTTAATTTGTATGTAGTTGGGTTGACAATGGTATAAAGACATGTTTCAAAGCACAGTTATGTCCCTTTGACTGTGTGTAAGCCACTCATTCAAAGCTAAATTTTCCAGAGAGGAATAGTTTATTACTGTTTAACTATAGAGTCCACTCAGAATGCAAGGCTTCAACTTACTAGAGGATTTTGAATGCCAAACCATGCAGACCCCTATTAAAGAGCTCCCCTTAGTAGGAGCCATCTGATCTGGGTCTCCTCTGTTCGCAAATGACAGTGCATGTGTGTCCTACATTCAAAGGATTAAGCCTCATGGCCAACATATGCAATACAGTAAACCCTCTCTATAATGGCCACTAAATTGTGTTAATTAGTTGGTATTTAGGGCAGGTGGCTGCTTAACCCTCTCCCTCGTATAAACGTGTTTTCACGCATCTGCAAACAGAGTAGACCCAGATCAGACGGCTCCTAAAGGAGCCGTCTGATCAAGGTCTGCTCTGTTTGCTAATGGATCTCCTATAGGATTTTTCTGTCCAATTTTTTGTTTGCTGAAGTTGAGCCCAAGTGACAAACAGACTAAGTTTTGTGTCACCTGATCTGGATCCAGACCGTTTGTATAGGTCACACCAAAGATAGGTCTTTGGTCATAGATAGCAGGAGAATCAGCTGCTAGTTGAATACTGATGGGATATTCTACTCTGAAAATTCAGCCTTGAAAGTGGGAAAACATGCCTATTATTATGACCAACTGTGTGAGAATAAAAGAAAAAAGCTCCAGCATGTTGCTCTCTGCTCTAGTTATTGGACAGGAGATTCATTCAAGTGCGAAACAAAAAAATCGATGCTATCCCATCTATTGAGAAAAAGTGCTAGCAATAAGATCAACCAATCACTCAGATTTCTCTTGGCAGCTCTCATCTGACCTGAAATGAGTTCACATTCAGTTGATACAGTAACATTCCTTAACTCTTTCAACACTGAATTTTCAAATGGACTATTCCAAAATTCAAACAGGTCAAGCTTATTGTGCATATTAAGGGATTTTTCGAAAGAAAAATATAATATGACAAACAGTATAGACCCTGATGAGAGGGCTCCTCTAGGAGCCCTCTCATCTGGGTCTATACTGTTTGCAAATGACATTAGTGACTCGTGTCCCGCACTGTAAGGGTCAACTCTTTCAACACTGCCAACCAATTTGTGACGACCTTTGCTTGCCAACCAATTTGTGATGACCTTTCCTAACAGTTTGAATCCAGATCAGTAGTGATAACTGGGTGTCACATCGGGATCCAGATTATTGGACACCCTGACTGTTTTTTAACCCATTCTCTCATATTGACTACCTCATATTGACTACTCCTGTAAAAGTCTCTTTTTGAAACCATTGTGATAAATAGAGCGTTTACTCCATGGTTTCAAATGAACAAATTCTAAAATTTCCCTTTTTCTAGTAAATGCTCCTTTTATGGGGTACCATAATATTTTTCAGTAAAATCGAACATTATCTTAATTTCACCACATCAAAGCCCACATTTGGTTACTATGGCAACCAATACTTTTGGAACACTTACTTATCAATTCGGAGTACAGAAATATCCCGACATTCCAATTTTAAGCAAAATCGAACAATATTTAACTTTCGTCAAACAATATCTAAATATTGATCAATCAGAGCCAACCATTCAGTTACAATGGCAAAAAACACCTACCAATCAATTTGGAGTATAGAAAAATTCTGACATTCGAATTTTCAGCAAAATCCAACTAAATTTTGACCAAGCAGAGCCCACCATTTAGTTACTGTGGCTACCAATACTTTCGAAACATCTATCAATCAATTCTGAACATAGAAATATCCCGACATACCAATTTTCAGCATCCAACAATATTTAGCTTTTGTCAAACAATATCTAAATTTGAACAAATCATTTGGTTACTATGGCAATTTACATAGGAGCCATCTGATCAGGGTCTGCTCTGTTTGCTTATACCAAAAATTCCACTGTACATTTGTCATTGTAAAAATTCAGCTAATAAATATTCATAATGTCATTATATTTTACATGAATATTCAACAGAGAAAGGGTTAACCCTTCCTCCATAAATACGCCTTTCTAAACCATTGTGATAAATAGAGCATTTGCTCCGTAGAGCATTACTACGGAGCAAATGCTCTATTTATCACAATGGTTTCATAATTACAAAATTCTAAAAAAAATTCCTTTACTCTAGTTAATGCTCATTTTCAGTAGATTTATTCAAAGTGGTTGGGGTCTAAAAATAGCCTATGGAGAAAGGGTTAATGAAAGTGGAGCAAGATAATTGCTGAATAGCAAGATAATTGCTGAAAAAGATCCAGCGTGAATAGGTTTAATCTGGTGAGAAATAATCACTAATGCTTTTGATGACTTATTGACTATTTTATACTGTTGCCAGTAAGTGTTATACTGAGCTACATGAACTCACATCAGTAATAGACCTGATGAGATACAGATTAAGGTCTTAAGTCAAGGTTAAACACAGCAGCATCTTATCCACTGGAATGTGAAAACACTGGTTGATAAGAATTTGCAAACATCGGCATAGGCATATAAACAATGATATTAAGATTAGCAAAAAACATCACAGGCACCCTATGATAACCTGCATTATTTGTTACAGTGTCACAGCATTCCTGATGAGAGTTAACTCTCCATTATTTATTACATGACATTCCTGATAAGGGTTAACCCTCCATTATTTGTTACAAGGCAATACTGATAAGGGCTAACTCTCCATTATTTGTTATAAGGCAATCCTAATAAGGGTTAACTCCCCATTATTTAAATTATAACAATCCTGATTAGGATTAACTCTCAATTATTTCTTACAAAGCAATTCTGATAAGGGCTAACTCTCCATTATTTATTACAAGACATTCCCGATAAGGATTAACTCTCCATTATTTGTTACAAAGCAATCCTGATAAGGGTTAACTCTCCATTATTTATTACATGACAATACTGATTTAACTCTCCATTATTTATTACATGATAATCCTGATAAGAGTTAACTCTCCATTATTTGTTACAAGAGTTAACTCTCCATTATTTATTACAAGACAATCCTGATAAGGGTTAACTCTCTATTATTTGTTACACAACAATCCTGATAAGGGTTAACTCTCTCCATTATTTGTTACATGACAATTATCATGTACATTACTTATTACATGGCAATCCTGATAAGGGGCCAACTCTTGCATTATTGTTATTGTAGGAGCCATCTGATCTGGATCTGCTCTGTTTGCTTATGTAATTATATAGATATGATTCTTAACAGTTCCTGCCAAAATAAAACAACCCTGTCTTCATGTACAGTAAAACTTCTCTATAACGGCCACTAAATTGTGTTAATTAGTTGCTATTTAGGGCAGGTGGCTGCTTAAAGCAAGGTGAAAGTAAAACAGAATGCCCCTACTTAAAGCAAGGTGAAAGTAAAACAGAATGCTCCTATAGGAACGTTCTGTTTTACTTTCACCTTGCTTTAAGCAGCCACCTGCCTTTAACACAAAATATTTGATGTAATTTAGTGGCCATTATAGAGAGGTTTTACTGTACTATGATAAAAATCAGCTAATAAATATTCATGATGCCATTATTTCTTTCATGAATATTGAACAGGGAAAGGATTAATTTCTTTACTCATAATAAAGTAGAGTCATCAGCTGAATTTGAGAACAGCCTACCTAGAGGTCAGTCTGAAATACCAAGCATAAACCATAGCCAGCCATAAGCACTCCATAGAGAAATCAAGAAATGGACATTGATTCTATCAAACACACCAACATCCAACTCTGGAGATTTCTACACATGCAAACTCATCCAAAATGCTCTCTATGACTGAATTCTACATACATAGTACCTCTTTCATGGAGGGCCTAGTTGTACATGCATAGTATCTTTGATAGGGCAGTCAGTTGTACAAGCATATGGCACCGTCAGTTGTACATGTACATATATAGCACCTCAGTTGTACATGCATATAGCATCTCTTTCATAGTGCTGTCAGTTATACATGCATATAGCACCTCTTTCATAGGGCAGTCAGTTGTACATGCATATAGCACCTCTTTCATAGGGCAGTCAGTTGTACATGCATATAGCACCTCTTTCATAGGGCAGTCAGTTGTACATGCATATAGCACCTCTTTCATAGGGCAGTCAGTTGTATATGCATATAGCACCTCTTTCATAGGGCAGTCAGTTGTATATGCATATAGCACCTCTTTCATAGGGCAGTCAGTTGTACATGCATATAGCACCTCTTTCATAGGGCAGTCAGTTGTACATGCATATAGCACCTCTTTCATAGGGCAGTCAGTTGTACATGCATATACATGTAGCACCTCTTTCATAGGGCAGTCAGTTGTACATGCATATACATGTAGCACCTCTTTCATAGGGCAGTCAGTTGTACATGCATATAGCAACTCTTTCATAGTGCAGTCAGATGTACATGCATATAGCACCTCTTTCACAGGGCAGTCAGTTGTACATGCGTATAGCACCTCTTTCATAGTGCAGTCAGTTGTACATGCACTTAAAGCACCTCTTTCACAGGGCAGTCAGTTGTACATGCGTATAGCAACTCTTTCATAGTGCAGTCAGTTGTACATGCATATAGCACCTCTTTCACAGGGCAGTCAGTTGTACATGCGTATAGCACCTCTTTCATAGTGCAGTCAGTTGTACATGCATATAGCAACTCTTTCATAGGGCAGTCAGTTGTACATGCGTATAGCACCTCTTTCATAGTGCAGTCAGTTGTACATGCATATAGCACCTCTTTCATAGGGCAGTCAGTTGTACATGCATATAGCAACTCTTTCATAGTGCAGTCAGATGTACATGCATATAGCACCTCTTTCACAGGGCAGTCAGTTGTACATGCGTATAGCACCTCTTTCATAGTGCAGTCAGTTGTACATGCACTTAAAGCACCTCTTTCACAGGGCAGTCAGTTGTACATGCGTATAGCACCTCTTTCATAGTGCAGTCAGTTGTACATGCACTTACAGCACCTCTTTCACAGGGCAGTCAGTTTTTATGCATATAACACCTCTTTCATAGGACAGCAAGTTGTACATGCATATAGCACCAGTCTTTCATAGGGCAAGTCAGTTGTACATGCATAGCACCAGTCTTTAATAGGACAGCCAGATGTACATGCTGCATGTACATCTGGCTGTCCTATTGAAGAGGTGCATTGGACAGCCAGTTGTACACCTTTTTCATAGTGCAGTCAGATGTACATCCATAGCAACTCTTTCATAGTGCAGTCAGTTGTACATGCATAGCACCTCTTTAATAAGGTGGTCAGTTGTATATACATATGTACATTAGCATAAAAGGTATGTGATGAATATCTACACTCAACAGATATATCCTTTATTGAAATATGTTTGGATCCTGATGAGACACTGAGTAACTTAGCATCTTGACAAAATCGAAGCTCTTTGACACTCTGTCTGCATTGTTTTCTCTCGTGATCCAAGGAAGACCATGAGTTGTGCATTCATCTGTGGCGGAGCACGTGACTTCGGAGTGCAAAGTGTGAGCCACACATGCCAGTACATCCTAAGTGACCATTAAAATGAAGTCAAATTCTGGGGTTTAAGGCAGATGGTAAAATAATACAGTTTGAAAGTAACGTTGCAAAAAGATCCCTGTATTAAGCAGCCACATGCATTTCAAGACTGGTTCATTCAAAGATAGCCACTTAACCCTTTCCTCCATAAATACGCCTTTCTACGCCTCTGTAAAAATCACGTGTTGAAACCATTGTGATAAATAGAGCATTTGCTCCTATAGGAGCAAATGCTCTATTTATCACAATGGTTTCAAACTACAAAATTCTAAAATTTTACTTTTCTTTAGTAAATGCTCCTTTTGGATAGATTCATTCAAAAAGGTTGGGTCTAAAAATAGCACATTGAGGAAAGGGTTACGACAGGTTCTGCTGTACTTTTTGTCTTATGACTGGGAAAAATTAATTATATCAGTGTGTCTGTTACATAGATTTCAAGCATGTTGAGTTGGCAAGTATTACTGTTGTAACTCGCTCCTCACACAAATCACTCCAGAACAATGAAATGAAGAATCCCATCAGACGAATGACTGAAAACAATTGCACAAATGAGTAAAAAGTATTGCAGGAATGAGCGCCAGTCTGACCTAAATCGAAATTCCGAAGAAATGCTTTCCTCAATTAACCTGTCGAGCAATGAACTACCATGGAATAACTGTTTCTACCCTTTTAACTCTTTGCAGGCTAAGCAATTTTTGTTTGCAACAATTGTCATCTGCTTCAATTCTTAAAATAAAATTTCTCTGATTTCTTTGGATCAGGATGAGACATCGCATTATGCCGCGTATCATCTGAACCTAATCTGTTTACATAGGTAATCACGAACTCGCCGCTAGCATGCAAAGAATTAACCTTTTTCCTGTTCTATATATATTCCAAATTCCAATACCTAATGTAACTCGGCGTCTCATCAGGATCCAAGTTGTTTGACACATGGTCAATGGTTTCTCAAAGGTTTGATTGAATTGGAAGTCAATGAAAAGTTCAGCAAATCAGACACTGAGTAGATACTTTTTTGTCAGCATAAGAAGGGATGACTGTGGAGCACTGTCAGGTACAGGAAAACCCCTCTAAACTGGAATTCTAATACTAGTAGAGACAACATTAGATACTTTTAGGCAGGTGGCTGCTTAATGCAGAGTGAAAGTCATGCAGAAAGCTCCTCTAGGAGCTTTCTGCATGACTTTCATCCTGCATTAAGCTGCCACCTGTCTCTAAGACCAATATTTATGCTAAATTCAACATCCAGTTTAGAGGAGTTTTACTGTATCCACAGACAGGATAACAATCACTGATGATCTTACCAAAAACAAACCTTATCCAACAAGTGGCACAGTGGAAATGCCACCAATGACAGCCATAGTAATTAGTTTCCTACAATAAAGCTTGTTTGAACCCTTCACCTCATGAATATTCATGAAAGAAATGATGACATCATGCATATTTATTAGCGGAATTTTTATAATAGCATAATTATGTACACTGGATTTTTTAGTATTGATAGAAACTCTAGAGTCAGATCTATAATAATTCCATAAGCAAACATAGCAGACCCTGATGGGATGGCTCCTGCAGGAACTGTCCAATCTGGGTCAACAGTAGCCATTGAAACACTTGAAACTCCATTGAAACTTGTACATTACAAATCTTCAGCAAATAAATATTCACTATATCATTATTTCTTACATGAATATTATACGAATATTCAACTGAGAATGGGATAAGTGTTCTAAGTGTCAAGTTGTTGAACATTAGCAAACAAAAAATCGGATAAAAGCGCACACATTCTGTTATTACTTAACACATTCTCTCCTGATGCTTTTTGACACCTCTTATTATAAACATCACTTTTTGAAATCATTGTGATATATTTATATTGTTCCATAGGAGTAAGTGCTCTATTAATCACAATAGTTTCAAAAGTACACACTTCTAAAAAAAATCTTTTTTTTCTAGTAAATGCTCATTTTCAGTAGATTTATTCAAAGAGGTTGGGCCTAAATCATAGTCTACATGTGTGAGATAATGGGTTAACACAGAAGTATGGGCACATTATTGCTTCTTTCTTGGTGGTGATCCAAGTTACTAGAGTATGGAATGAGGAAACAACACCCATCTGTCATCTGTACCATCTAGAAATCAATTGCTGAGAATTAAAAGGTTACCAGTCTCACAAGATGGTAGCCCCTCTCATGTCCATGCATTGGATGATGAATGACCACAGTGTCCATCAAGTCAATTTACAGCCATTGAGTGGATGGAAAAATGAGGTAACACAAATTGATGGCTAAACATATTGATGGCAGCAAGTTAACTAATTTCTTGATTCCACTTGTTTTTTACACCTTTGCAAACAGAGCAAACCCATATGAGACAACATCTGCTTTGCTTGTTAACCCATTCCCACTTAGGCTATTTTTAGACCTAACCTCTTTGAAAAAGTCTTACCAAAAGGAGCATTTACTAGAGAAAAGAAAATATTTAGAATTGTGTAGTATTGAAACCATTCTGATGAATAGAGCATTTGCTCCTATGGAGCAAATGCTCTATTTATCAGAATGGTTTCAAAAAGTCAGACCTTTACAGAGGCGCCAAAAGGTGTCAATATGCGGGAATGGGTTAATAAGTTGTACTCAACAGATTTTCATGACAATACATTTCCTCATTTTGTTTTATATTCTGAATACAAGAATCAAATAAATTGATACTCATAATTGGCAGTGAATTGCATAATTGGTGGAGAAATGAAGATTTAAGTGTTTGAAATATGCACCTTTATGAATGACACTGCATGTCTCAGAAAAAATGGGCAGTTATCAGAATCTACAATGCCCATAACAGAACTTGACTAAATGGCACATTCCAACACTAGATCTACATTGTTTGCAAAATATCCAACTGCTTTTCTTCCTTGCACATCTTGCATTTAACTCATTCCCTCATATAAATGCCTTTTCCCATATCTGCAAACAGAGTAGACCCAGATCAGATGGCTCCTATAGGAGCTGTCTGACCAGGATCTGCTCTGTTTGCTGATGGAATTTGATAGGTCTGTTTCTTCACTTTCTAAAATGGTTACAATGTTCCACTTTCCATAATTTATTTCATTATAACTATTTTGTCCATGAACATTTAGTTGCTATTGAAATTTTTAACATACTGAACACGGACAGGGTTAACTTTAATCATAATTTGCATAATGCTCTATGCTAAATGGATGTCAAATCAATAGCTCTCTTGGTTAAAAATGCTGCTTTAACCCTTCACTCAATACGCTATTTTTAGATACAACCTCTTTGAATTAATCTACCGAAAAGGAGCATTAACTAGAGAAAAGGAAAATTTTTAGAATTTTGTATTTTGAAACCACTGTGATAAATAGAGCATTTAAAACTCCTATAGGAGCAAATGCTCTATTTATCACAATGTTTTCATGAATTGATTTTTACAGAGGCATAGAAAAGCGTAATTATGGAGGAAAGGGTTAAAGTCCAGTTATTAGAAATATCTAGATACAAATCTAGTTTATGAGCTTAGAATGAAACTAGATCACCTAAGGTAATCCTCTATTATGATTGAGATGCCAATACCACTATATAAAATGGCCTTTTTCACAAAAACAATTGTCAGACTTAGGCATTGATCTCTACTTTATACTTGTGTACTCATAAAAAAATTGAGACTGAAGTGTTTGTCAGTGACGAATCTATTTTTCATTACTGCCAATCATCTGTCTCAAACATAACATGTCTGGTTCCTTCTCTCGATAAACCAGTGCAAAATGTAACTTTATGAAAAAAACCTAAAGAAATCTTTATATTCATACAATCTTACAATTTGTTTGTAAGAAAATTGACCCATTGAATGTGGGACACACATGCACTGTCATTTGCAAACAGTGTAGACCTGACCAGAGGGCTCCAACATGTGCCGTCTGACCAGGGTCTGCTCTTTTTGCTTAACCCTTTCCTCCATAAATACGCCTTTCTAAGCCTCTGTAAAAGTCACTTTGTGAAACCATTGTGATAATAGAGCATTTACTCCTATAGGAGCAAATGCTTTATCACAATGGTTTCAAACTACAAAATTCTAAAATTTTCCTTTTCTCTAGTTAATGCTCCTTTTCGGTAGATTTATTCAAAGAGGATGGATATAAAATAGCCTATGGAGGAAAGGGTTAATATGATATAATATACCCGCTAGATAGGAATCTACAGTTTCTTCAATGGCTAAAACTTATTACAATAAATCTTAATTAATATTTTTGATGTCATTATTTCTTAAATGAATATTCATGGAGTAAAGGTTTAACCTTTTCACAAAGAGTGGACTCCACAGATAAACACCGATGGACTATTCCACTCTGAAAATTCAGTGTTGAGGCGGTTAATTTAAGTGACATGAAAATAACCGTTAATTTAACAGAATCATTGAACATAATGCTTCAGTATGATTACAGTGGGACACATGAAACATGCAATCCAAAAATTATCTAAATTGCATATCACCATTAACTCTTTACATGTACTCCATAAATACGCCTTTCTTTGCCTTTGTAAAAGTCACTTTTTAAAACCATTGTGATAAATAGAGCATTTGCTCCATAGGAGTAAAATAGAGCATCACAATGATTTAAAAAAAAATTTCAGAGTCGTCAAAAGGCATCAATATGCCAGAAAGGGTTGGACTGTCTCATGGCAATTCTGTAGGGGTAATTCTTTTTATTATTTGTTTATTTGTGTTGATTAACATCCATTTCTGCTCACTATGGGCTAATTGGACACCCCAGATACAGAGAAACCCGGGTGTGATGCCCTACTCTTATCATCGACAGAGTTTCTCTGGTTCTAACTTCTTTTAGATGCCGAGTGTAAGGCACTGATACATCAGACCTTGGCTTATAGTCTCGTCCAAAGGACTTGGTCCGGCGGGGAATTGAACCCGGGACCCCTGATATTGTAGTCGAATGCGTTTTATTAACTGTACAATATGGCAAACGGTGCAGACCTTGCTCAGGAGCCCTCTGATCTGGATCTTTACTGTTTGTAAAGGCTATTTAACTTTGTTCCCACATTGTAAGGGTTAGAACATATTATAACGCATACCTATTTACCTAAATGCTCTGTTTAGGACAAATCTCTTTATTTCCTAGCACTATTCCTATAAATCATGGCTGTTTTTGGGCAAAGACTACAGAGGCAAGTCATATATAACATTCCAGTAGCAGAGGTCTGTCAATTTTCTCTTTTCCTCCTACTTACTGTCTTTAAACCTTTTAAAATATTCCAACGCCCGGTCTCCCCTCTCGTTTGTAAAACTGACCAAGTTTAAATTTGGCATAGCGTTGATAACTTTAAATTAAACCAATGAAGTAGCAAAGAGTGTAGACCTTGATATAAATGCTCCTTCCGGAGCAGTTTGATCTAGGTCTGCACAATCTGCTCTCAGTTTGTCAAATGTTTAAGGTAATTTTGGTGTCTCGCATCACACAGCAGGGAGATAAATCTATCACAACAAGTGATAGGCTCCTGGTATTCTTCCAAGACAATCTTTCTGCAGACTGTCATTGCTTACTGCACTCCTAAGATCTGCTCCATGCTGAGCGTTATACCTTGATGCTGAATTATTTTCCAAGCAGAGTCCATCATTATCAGCAGAGCCCATTCACTATTCACCCATTCCCGGCCATAGATTTTTTTTTATAGATCCAACCACTTTGAATAAATCTACCCAAAAGGAGCATTAACTAGAGGTTTGTTTTTGTCACAAAAACAGATGTTTCCCCCTCCCAACCTCTTTCCAATTCACAAGTGTAATGTCTGTAACTCCAAACTTATCAGGGTCTAATTTTTAAGTCATCAGGGGCAATAACTCCAACATTGTCAGGGGGAGACAATTCAAAAGCCCCAGGTACACAAAAGCACATGCTAGTCAACATTCTTGTGAAGTTTGGTGACTCTAGTACTAGTGGTTTCAGAGATACATGTGACACAAAGTAAAGTTTCTCTTATTTTAAGTCATAAGGGGCAGTAACTCCAAAGTTATCAGGGGGAGACAATTAAAAAACCCAGATGCACAAAAACTCATGCTGGTGAACATTCCTGTGAAGTTTGGTGACTCTAGCCCTACTGGTTTCAGAGATACATGCAGCACAAAGTTTCTCTAATTTTAAGTTATCATATCAGGGGCAGTAACTCAAGAATTATCAGGGGGAGACAATTAAAAAAAACCCAGGTGCACAACAACTCATGCTGGTCAAGATTCCTGTGAAGTTTGGTGACTCTAGCCCTAGTGGTTTTAAAGATATGCATGACACAAAGTTTCTCTAATTTTAAGTAATCATATCAGGGGCAATAACTCCAAAGTTATCAAGGGGAGACAATTCAAAAATCCCAGGTGCACCACAACTCATGCTGGTCAACATTCCTGTGAAGTTTGGTGACTCTAGCCCCCGTGGTTTCAGAGATATGCACGACACTAAGTAAAGTTTGTCTAATTTTAAGTCATCAGGGGCAGTAACTCCAAAGTTAACAGGGGCAGACAATTCAAAAAACCCAAGAGCAAAACAACTCATGCTAGTGAACAATCCTGTGAAGTTTGGTGACTCTAGCCCAACTGGTTTCAGAGATACGCGCGACACAAAGTTTGTATAAATTTAAGTATTCATATCAGGGGCAATAACTCAAGAATTATCAGGGGGAGACAATTCAAAAAGCATAGGTGCACAACAACTCATGCTGGTGAACATTCCTGTGAAGTTTGGTGACTCTAGTACTAGCTGTTTTAGAGATACGCGCGACACAAAGTTTTTCTAATTTTAAGTCATCAGGGGCAATAACTCCGAAGTTATCAGGGGGAGACAATTCAAAAACCCCAGGTGCACAACAACTCATGCTGGTGAACATTCCTGTGAAGTTTGGGGACTCTAGCCCAATTGGTTTCAGAGATACGCGCGACACAAGTTTGTGACGGACAGACAGACGGACAGACTAACAAATGGGTAGTTGTGCGACTTTTTCCTTTGATCTTTTCTTGTGGGACTAGTCCCACAAGAAAAACTATTTTTGGCTCTAACTTTGGAAAAGAATGATCTGGAAGCTAACCCTAACCCTAACCCTATGTCCCACAACTGGCCAGGTTAATGTCACAAGAAATGGCCAGGTTAATGTCACAAGAGATGGCCAGGTTAATGATTTTACTTGTGTGACTAGTTAGAAAATTTGTCACACAACTACCCATTGGTGAGTGCGGACAGACGGACGGACGGACGGACGGACATCCTAACAAATGGGTAGTTGTGTGACTTTTTCCTTTGATCTTTTCTTGTGGGACTAGTCCCACAAGTAAAACTATTTTTGGCTCTAACTTTGGAATAGAATGATCTGGAAGCTAACCCTAACCCTAACCCTATGTCCCACAACTGGCCAGGTTAATGTTACAAGAAATGGCCAGGTTAATGTCACAAGAGATGGCCAGGTTAATGATTTTACTTGTGCGACTAGTTAGAAAAAGTCACGCAACTACCCATTGGTGAGTGCGGACGGACGGACGGACGGACGGACAGACGGACGGACGGACAGACAGACAACTCTGGCAAAAACAATATATCTCCCCATAAATGGGGGAGACATAATTAGAGAAAAGGAAAAATTTAGCATTTTGTAGTTTGAAACCATTGTGATAAATACAGCATTTGCTCCGATACGAGGAGCAAATGCTCTATTTATTACAATGGTTTCAACAGGTGATTTTTACAGCGGCGCAGGAAGGCGTATTTATGGAGGAAAGGGTTAACCCTTTCCTTCATATAAATGTCTTATCACGCATTTGCAAACAGAGTAGACTCAGATCAGATGGCTCCAAGAGAAGCCATCAGATCAGGGTCTGCTCTGTTTGCTTATGGAATTTGATAGATCTGTTTCTTTAGTTTCTAAAATAGCTAACAATGTTCCTCCATCCATATTTCATTATAACTATTTTTTTCCATGAATATTCAGTAGGTATTGAAATTTAGACTAAATATAGAACAGGAAAATGGTGAAAAGGATTAAATGCTTCATCTGGAAAAGTAAAGTGTCTGCACTGTTTGTCATTCAAAGCCACTCTCAAATTTAAGTCTTCTCTTGCTGAATTTTAAAATACATTTCTCCTTCTTTACCCATGCCCTGTTGTATAATTACATATATCTTCACTGTGTACAAGTATTTCGCTGTGCAATCACTGCTGTGGAGTGCACTGGTTGCACAATCAACTTGTAAATAGTGCAGACCCTGATGAGACAGCTCCTGCAGGAGCTGTCTCATCTGGGTCTTCACTATTTACAGGTAGGTATATTGACGCGAATAGCAAGCGAAGGGTTAAGTCTTTTATACTGAATGTACTTTATAGTTCAGACACTGATAAACCACCCTTAGTTAAACTGTCAATATCTAGCATTTAACCCATTCCCTGTTCTATATTTAGTCTAATTTTCAATACAATTAGTGGACAAAATAGTTATAATGAAATAAGGAGGGTGGAATTATGTAGCCATTTTAGAAACTAAAGAAACAGATCTATCAAATTCCATTAGCAAACAGAGTAACTACTAGAGCTGTCTGATCTGGGTGTACTCTGCTTGCAGATGCGTGAAAAGGCGTTTATATGAAGGAAAGGGTTAAAGACTATTCCTAACATGTACATGAGGTATACAAACAAGAGCACTGCAAGCGGGTGCCAGCACTCGTCGGTTATCATTTTAGTATGTGTGGATAGGCCTTGTCAAGATTAACATGCATACCAAAAATGATGGTTGTAAATGAAAAATTGAAGAAGATATAGTCAATGTTAAGATTTCGGACGACGACGACAACACGGACGCCGGAGTTATGTTAGCTCGTGATTTCTTCGAAACAGCAAAAAAATGTTTTTCAAACTGCATTTGAAATTTCAAATGGACTACATGTATTTCAAAATTGAAACACTATCATCAAGCTTACTGTGAATATTCAGGGACTTTTTAAAGGAAAGAGAGCGCTCCTGGCTCGTTTCCTGCAATGAAAGAGTTAAGACATCTTAGTCCAACTATTTTCAGTTAATGAACTCATTTTGAAATAAGAAGCTCTCTCATGGGATTCAAATGGCATTTCCTAAATACAAAATCACATCATAATTTGGCATTATCTTGGAGCTATCAATCTTATCTTTTGAATGCAGATAACAAGTGTGTTGACATTTGCCAACACTGTTGACATAGATTGACAGAGGATTCCAAGAGCAGTCGTCTAATCCAGATCAACACTGCTTGTTAATCCAAATCTTCCAGTAAATCTAAACCTTTCATACTGAAGCACTAATGGGGCAATCCTTTCTTAATACAGCAACCAAAGGGCTTAGACAGACATGCTTGAAAAAAGTCAAAAGTGGAGTGTTCCTTGCATGCCATTAATCTTCTGGCAATTTGTTTAGCAAGGTCTAACACAAGATGTGTGCAAATAATGATTCTGTAAACAAGAGGGCCAGAATGGCCCTGAAGCGCTCACCAGACAATCAGAGGAGAAGATTTTCAAAGTTTTCACTTTATGTTTCTATTGAAAGCTAGCTACTCCTGGGGCAGGGCCAATTTTGACCACAGGGGTATAATTTATATAACATTTGTAGAGGACCTGAACATGAAGCTATGTGCCAAATATGAAAGTTATGAACCTTCCAGTTTCAGAGAAGATTTTCAATGTTTTTACTATATATTTTTATTGAAAACTGACCACCCCTCGGGTGGGGCCAATTTTAATCCCAGGGGCATAATTTAAACAAGGCCATACAAAGTTCTGACTAAAGGCGATCAACTGTTCTTCTGAACGGGTATGTGTACCCTTGCATTCCAAACTGATTTTTTGCATTTGAATATTATTATAAATTATTACATAATAATTGCATAATCATAAGTATAAATTAATAGTTTCAAGTAATACAATTTCATGTTAAAAAATATTTCATAATTTATTTGAAATCTTTAATTTGGCATTCTGGAGTCTTTACATGATTTACCCTTCTTCTGAACTGCAGGGCAGGTTATAATAATATCATAATGCCAATCACTATTATTAATTAACCCTTCCCTCATACAAACGTGTTTTCACATTTTTGAAAACAGTAGACCCAGATTGGATGCCTCCTATAGGAGCCATCTGATCAGGGCCTACTGTGTTTGTAAATGGAATTTTATACATCTGTTCCTTAAGTTTCTAAAATGGCTACAATATGTTCCACCTACTATATTTCATTATAACTATTTTGTAGATGAATATTCAGTAGGTTGTGAAATTTGGGAAAAAATGACTACAATGTTCCACCTTCCATACTTCATTTTAACTATTTTGTTCATGAATATGCAGTAGGCATTCAAATTAATAATAAACATAGAACAGGCAAAGGGTTAAGGCACAGAGCTCCAGCACCAGATACAGGTGACCTAAAAATAGCCACTGGTCATCTATCCCACTGCTTGACTGGATGACCTATTTATGAGCAAAGAGAAGATGCTTAAAATGGCAGTCAGCTATAAGTTTGCTAGAAAACTGTCCACCTTCTGGTGTAGCCAATTTTGACCACAGGAGCATAATTTATATAACTTTTGTAGAGAACCTGAACATGATGCTATGTGCCAAATATGAAGGCTGAGAACCTTCCAGTTACAGAGGAGATGATATTCAAAGTTTTCACTATATGTTTCTATAGAAAACAATGCACCCCTGGGGTGGGGCCAATTTTGACCCTAGGGACATAATTTATATAACTTTTGTAGAGGACCTACAGATGATGCTATGTGCCAAAGATGAAAGCTGAGACCCCTGTAGATTCAGAGGAGAAGAATTTTAAAGGTTCAAATTGTTGACGACCGACGACGGACGACGGACGACGCACGCCGACGGACGACAGACATCAGGCTATCACAAAAGCTCACCCTGAGCACTTTGTGCTCTGGTGAGCTAAAAAAACCCACACCACTATCCAAAGGCAATCTGAGATCATTCCAAGCCTTTTAACCATTTACTCCATAAATATGCTTTTCTATGCCTTTGCAAACAGAGTAGACCCAGATCAGATGGCTCCTATAGAAGCAGTCTGATAAGGGTCTGCTCTGATTGCTTATGATATCATATAGATGATTCTGAAGTTTCTGCCATTGCCAAAACATCTGGTGTGTATGTGCTATTATAACAAATTAATCTAATTAATATTCACGACGTCATTATTTCTTCCATGAATATTCATGGAGGAATGGGTTAAAATATGCCGGAACTGAGCTGAGCATATGACATTTGCAAACAGTGTGGACCCAGAGCAATACAGAAAGCTCTCTTAGAAACTTTCTGTATTTCTTTCATTCTGCATTAAGCAACCACCTGATATGTACAAAATGCATGCAGCACCTTTTAAAAAATATGCTAGTGGGTATGTTCCAGGGCGTGTTCATTACAGATAATACAGTATATAGTTGCAGAACTACATAACCTTTGTCCCACGAATTTGGAATGCCGAATGATCCATTACTGTTTAATTATAGATGGCATTCAGTATGAACAAGTGTAATTTCAAGATTTTGAATGACAACTCTATGTTGTGACCACTCTTTAGAACTGTTTCAAATGGCGGTTTTAGTACAGTAGAACCCCTCTAATGCGACCACTTATAAAATAACCATAGCTGTCTTTATAACCAGGTGGATGCTTTAATGCAGGACAAAATTTATGCAGAAAGATCCTATAGGAGCTTTCTGCATAACTTTCAACCCGCATTAAGCTACCACCTGCCTCTGCCACCCAGAATTATGCCCCTTTTTGGTGGTCGCATTAGAGGGGTTTTACTGTACTTGAGTACTTATGTTTATCTGTTGCTCTGGTATAGATCCAGATCAGAGGACTCCTTCATCAATATTCATGGAGTAAATCCTTCTTTACATCACTGATAAAAGAGGAATCAATACCTATTTGGCCATGCACGATTTTCACTCTTTTCCTACCAGACAAGCAGACTACTACATAGCATGTCTCATGTTTTAACCATTACCGTAACTGCAATTTCTATACACTATATTTGGAAACATGCAATCAGAATGTCCATTAAGTATTTACAGGTTCGTTTTCATTATTAAGATTAATTACAAACAGTGTACATACTGATCAGTGGGCAGTCGCATCTACACCGTCTTTAACCCTTTCCCTGTTCTGTGTTTATTCCAAATTTCAATACCTACTGAATATTCATTAACAAAATAGTTATGACGAAATATGGAAGGTGGAATATTGTAGACATTTTAGAAAGCAAATAAACATATCTGTCAAATTCTTTTAGCAAACAGAGCAGACCCTGATCAGACGGCTCCTCTAGGAGCCGTCTGATCTGGGTCTACTCTGTTTGCAAATGCGTGAAAACACGTTTATATGAGGGAAAGGGTTAATTAGGGCCTGAGCTCTTTTATCACCAGATGGTATTTTCATGCTCCTATTGAAAATCATAAGATGGCAAAATGAAAAGCCCACATAATGGCTCTCAGTTGCAAAACACTAGCCATCTGAATAAGGGAAACACGTGTACTGACATACGCAAACAGTCTAGGCCTCTATCAAAGGACCTCCTAGGAACCCTTGGATAAGGGTCTGCACTGTTTGTCATTCAAAATCCTCTCGTGAGTGATAACCCCTCATATTATATTTTAAACAATGATAGAGTACAGTAAAACCCGCTAATGTGACCACCAAAAACAGGTCTTATTATGGGTGTTAAAGGCAGGTGGTAGCTTAATGCAGAACGAAAGTTATGCAGAAAGCTCCTATAGGAGCTTTCTGCATAACTCTCGTTCTGCATTAAGCAACCACCTGCTTATGAAGATATTCATCTTTGTTCATTAAGTGGTCGCATTAGAGGGATTTTACGGTATTCCAATAGGATACTTCTGCATTCAAAGGGCTAATGTTCACAGATTGCAGCCTGCCAATTGCTGCTGTGCTTTGAATGTAAATTTGATCAGAAACCAAAAATAAACACAGGCATTGAGATTCTGCAGTCACAGCCATAACAAATCAGAGAAATAACCAAATAACGTTGTCATGGTAACTAAACTTGTTTAAATTATTGCTACCTTAAACAGGTTGCAATAAAAATTACCCAACAGACATTAAGACACAGGAGAAACCATTTGTCATTCTTTTGGGAAAAGTGCAGTTCCATTAATGTTACATGGGAAGGAAAGACAAGACACTGCTTCTCTTAACTGAGACAGGCAGCATAAAGAAACTGCTTTGTAACACAAAGCAGTACCAAAGGCTCCAGTAATAAATGTATTGTTGGTCGTCTGAAGTACACTGCACACTGTAGTCCAAATAGGCAGACCTGAGCAGTCAGACATGCAGGTGGTTGCTTAATGCAGGACAAATGTAATGCAGAAAGCTCCTAGAAGAGCTTTCTGCATTACTTTTCACCTGCATTAAGCAACCGCCTGCTTATAAAGACACCCATGTTTATTCATTAAGTGGTCGCATTAGAGGGGTTCTACTGTATATTGCAGCCCCAAAAGGCAGATCTAAGAAGTCTGAAGTACCTTTAGCCCCAATAGGCAAATCTGAGAAGTGAGCATTACTTTTTGCATGCTAAGTAGATTTTTGTCTGCAGCAATTGTCATCTTCTTCAATTCTTCAATTTTTGAAATAAAATTTCTGTCATTTTCTTTGCAAAAATAATGTTCAAAGTGTTAAACAGTTTAGATCCTGATGAGACACTGTATTATGTGGCATCTCATCTGTATCCAAACTATTTGCAAAGGTAAACCTGATTTTGCCGGTAGCATACAGAGTTTAAAACTTAACATAGTAATCATGCACTTTTGAACAGTAAAGCTAAATGAGAAATCAAGAGAAATTAATGACCAGCTGTATAGGCAAATACAAATCTTCATTTGCTCTGTCTAGACCAGACGTGAATAATTAACATCATCATTACTATTTTTTTGCTGCAGGAAATGAGTTAACAAACGAAATCGGAGAGATCTGCAGGAGTCATCTTATCAGGGTTGCTATTTTTTTTCATTCGAAATATCCTCTTGCAAATTTAATCCTTTTATACTGAGTACACTTTGCTGTTAACCCTTTCCTTCATATAAACATGTTTTCGCGAATTTGCAAACAGAGTAGGCCTAGATCATGATCAGACGGCTCCTTCTGATCAAGGTCTGCTCTGTTTGCTTATGGAACTAGAAGGTTCAAAGTACAAGATTTTGCCTGCCAATTTCAAGACCAAAGGTCAAGGTCAAGGTCACAGAGACCTGAAATTTGTGTCTTGCACATCTACTACTCCTGAGTAACATTTATGCCAAGTATCAAGTAAATCAGGTTGAAAGTGAAGGAGGAGTTCGCCGTACAAGATTTTGCCTGCCAATTTTAAGACCAATTTCAAGGCCAAAGGTCAAGGTCATAGAGATTTGAAATTTGTGTCTTGCACATCTACTATTCCTGAGTAACATTTATGACAAGTATCAAGTGAATCAGGTTGAAAGTGAAGGAGGAGTTCAAAGTACAAGATTTTGCCTGCCAATTTTAAGACCAATTTTAAGGCCAAAGGTCAAGGTCAAGGTCACAGAGACCTGAAATTTGTGTCTTGCACATATACTACTCCTGAGTAACATTTATGCCAAGTATCAAGTGAATCAGGTTGAAAGTGAAGGAGGAGTTCAAAGTACAAGATTTTGCCTGCCAATTTCAAGACCAATTTCAAGGCCAAATGTCAAGGTCATAGAGATTGGAAATTTGTGTCTTGCACATCTACTACTCCTGAGTAACATTTATGCCAAGTATCAAGTGAATCAGGTTGAAAGTGAAGGAGGAGTTCAAAGTACAAGATTTTGCCTGCCAATTTCAAGACCAATTTCAAGGCCAAAGGTCAAGGTCAAGGTCACAGAGACCTGAAATCTGTGTCCTGCACATCTACTACTCCTGAGTAACATTTATGCCAAGTATCAAGTGAATCAGGTTGAAAGTGAAGGAGGAGTTCAAAGTACAAGATTTTGCCTGCCAATTTTAAGACCAATTTCAAGCCCAAAGGTCAAGGTCACAGAGATTTGAAATTTGTGTCTTGCACATCTACTACTCCTGAGTAACATTTATGCCAAGTATCAAGTGAATCAGGTTGAAAGTGAAGGAGGAGTTCAAAGTACAAGATTTTGCCTGCCAATTTCAAGACCAATTTCAAGGCCAAAGGTCAAGGTCAAGGTCACGGAGACCTGAAATTTGTGTCTTGCACATATACTACTCCTGAGTAACATTTATGCCATGTATCAAGTGAATCAGGTTGAAAGTGAAGGAGGAGTTCAAAGTACAAGATTTTGCCTGCCAATTTCAAGACCAATTTCAAGGCCAAAGGTCAAGGTCAAGGTCATAGAGACCTGAAATTTGTGTCTTGCACATCTACTGCTCCTGAGTAACATTTATGCCAAGTATCAAGTGAATCAGGTTGAAATTGAAGGAGTGAAATTGAAGGAGGAGTTCAAAGTACAAGCTTTTGCCTGCCAATTTTAAGACCAATTTCAAGGCCAACGGTCAAGGTCATAGAGACCTGAAATTTGTGTCTTGCACATCTACTATTCCTGAGTAACATTTATGCCAAGTATCAAGTGAATCAGGTTGAAAGTGAAGGAGGAGTTCAAAGTACAAGATTTTGCCTGCCAATTTCAAGACCAATTTCAAGACCAAAGGTCAAGGTCAAGGTCACAGAGATCTGAAATTTGTGTCTTACACATCTACTACTCCTGAATAACATGTATGCCAAGCATCAAGTGAATCAGGTTGAATGTGAAGGAGGAGTTCAAAGTACAAGCTTTTGCCTGCCAATTTCAAGACCAATTTCAAGGCCAAAGGTCAAGGTCAAGGTCACAGAGACCTGAAATTTGTGTCTTGCACATCTACTACTCCTTATTAACAATTATACCAAGTGTCAAGTGAATCGGGTTGAAACTGAAAGAGGAGTTCGCCGTACAAGATTTTGCAGACAGATCGCCCGACCGACCGCCCGACGGACGACCGACCGACAGGCTGATTCCAGTATACCCCCCTCAAACTCTGTTTGTGGGGGTATAATTAGAAAGATGTTTCTTTACTTTCTAAAATGGCTACAATTTTCCACCTTTCATATTTCGTTATAACTATTTTGTCCATGAATATTCAGTAGGTATCGAAATTTGGAGTAAACATAGAACAGGAAAAGGGTTTAAACCAATGATGGGCTATTCCACTATAAAAAAAATCCAGCAATCAAAGTGTTAACGTTAATGGTGTAAGCACATTTTTCCTACTTTTCACATGTAAATCCTGAACTTTATGCCAACTTTCTCTGTTTAAAATATTCATGTAAGATATAATGACATCATGAATATTTATTGGCTGAATTTTTATAAAGTAAAATTTTCATGGCAAAGTTTTGCTTCGACAAAAAAGTAGAATCAGTTCTATGTCATGTCATAAGCAAACAGAGCAGATCTTGATCAAATGACACCTACAAGACCTGTCTGATCTGGGTCTGCTCTCTTTGCAAAGAGCTGATAATGTGTTTATATAAGTTGTATGTACACAAAGTTTGATCACAAACTGTCTTTCTTCCCTAAAGTTGGTTTGTTGTATTGATTGACTTCTGTTTCTCCCAACTATGCAATTCGATGCCCCCAAAATGGGGGAGGGGATTATGACAGAGAAACTCGGGCTCAATGCCTTACTCTGGCTCTTTTAGATGCCAAGTGTAAAGTACTGATATTTATTCATTGTTATTGTCTGTAACAACTGTTTTCCGCACAATGACTCTTTGTTGACTGCAATTCTCAAAGTAATTTTTTCTTCAAAAATACAGTAGGAGAATAATTTTAAGACCTTATCTGGTTCAAAACTGTTTGCAAAGCTTATCATGAATTTAAAAGAAAATAAATATGTTCTTATCAGTTTAGAGTCTACATGTAATTCGAAAACTCTATTTTATTTTATGATTTATACTAAATTTGCCTTCGGCAGGCCAATAAAGCCATTTCCTCTGTACAGAGACGTTGACCAGAAGTTACGGAAATGATCTTTTACACACCACTAACATAACTCTTATTACCTCAATTATCCTTTTGAATGCCAGACACACATGCACTATCATTTGCAAACAGTGTAGACTCAGATCAGAGGGCTCCTCTAGGAGCCCTCTGATCAGAGTCTGCACTGTTTGTCATTCAAAATCCTCTAGCAAGATTAAGCCTTTCATACTGAGTGGACTCTATAGTTAAAAACTGATGGGCTATTCCACTGTGAATAATCAGGATTGATGGAAAGGATTAATACGTGAAAAACATAATACCCGATACAGGAAGCTTTTCTATTATTTCTTTTAGCATGCTACCAGCAAATAATTATGTGATTACAGTAAAACCTGTATTAAGCGTCCATTTATTTATTGATAACAGGAGTCTTAAAAATCAGGTGGTTGCTTAATGCAGGGCAAAGCAATGCAGAAAGCTCCTATAGGAGCTTTCTGCATTACTTTTGACTTGCATTAAGCTACCACCTGCTTTTTAAGACCCATAATTAGACCTGTTTTTGATGGCCTCTTAAGACAGGTTTTACTGTATACCTTTGCATACAATTTATATTCATATGAGGAGTAGAGTAACAAGGTGTCTCGTCAGGATCTAATCTGTATGAAATACATTTTTGAGGATGACAGCAATGTTTCAGTTTTTAAATATGAAGCATGCAGATAGTCACACATCAGACTAACGTTAATCTAATGGACTGGAGAGGTGTGTTGCAAAATTTGAATAGAAACGCCACGAGGGACTGAGATATGGAGCAACAAATCGATAGTATTCACGGTACAAATTCTTTCCGGGGAGAAATCACCGTCAATCAGGACAAATGCAAAACAGGAATTAAGTCACGCAAAGGCATTTATGCGTTGACATGGAAATTGAGATTGGTGACAGAAAAATAATATAATGTGGAAACTTCAGTTTCCAAGTAACAGCTTTTAACTCTTTGCACGTTGGTAAGAATTGCTGATAACCTATGCAAAAAGTTTAGATCAAGATGAGACGCCAATTAACTCAGCATCTCATCAGGATCCAATCTATTTCACATTCTGATTGTATTTATAAACCGAATGGAAAAACTTCACTTTCAGAATTGCTGCAGATGACAATTTTTGCAGATTACAATTATTAAGTGTGCAAAGAGTCTCACGACATATACAGGAAAGATTTATTAATGTTTTCCATGCTCTGGATGATTTTCTGATACTCTAATATAAAACAACTGAATCCACATGAGAAACTATAAAACCCGTGAGTCTCATAAGGATCCAATCTTTTTGCATAATTGTCACAAATTCGCCAACACTCCAACAGACCTGTATCTATCTGGATGAAGTATTTCTATATTTCTTCATCAACACTAAGTTACCTTGTTAGCATTCATTATCATGGTCTCTCCAAGGTGATTCTAATGACCCAAATAAGATGCGTAAATTAATACATTTCAAGAATAGCTCCTTTATTTTTCAATCAAACCCTATGTTGTGAACATTTTTTAGAATCGTCTCAAGATTTTAAAGAGTGGTAACAACATAGAGTTTGGTACAGAAATTATGATCTCGAAAAGACGATTATAAAGAGTGTTCACAACATAGGGCTTGAAGGCTTTTACATTTTGAATGACAAGGAGTGCAGATATTGATCAGAGGGCTCCTCTATAAGCCACCTGATCTGGGTCTTTACTGTTTGCAAAAATACAAGTACATTCATTACAATTCTAAGATACAACTACACACCATCATAGCAATCGGAAATCCTTGTCTAATTCCAACAAGCCTGGTCAGACATCCGATGTATCTTGTGGAAGGATATCGGAGAATATTTAACAGTTTGTTCTCCAGAATAAGAATACACCAATAACAAGATCCAACGGAAAACAAGGAGTATATATTGAATGTGGATAAATGTATCAAAGTTTAACCCTTTCCCTGTTCTATATTTCAATACCTACTGATCATGAATATTCATTAACAAAATAGTTATAAAGAAATAAGGAATGTGTTGCATTATAGACATTTTAGAAAGAAAAGAAACAGATCTATCAAATTCTATTAGCAAACAGAGCAGACCCTGATCAGATAGCTCCTCTAGGAGCCGTCTGATCTGGGTCTACTCTGTTTGCAAATGTGTGAAAACACGTATATATATATGAGGGAAAGGGTTAACCCTTTTAAAGCTGAATTTTCAGACTGGAACAGCATATGTTTAAATAGTCCACTGAGTATGAAAGACTGAAACTTAGAAGAGGACATTCAATGACAAACAGTGCTGACTCTGATCAGAGGACTTCTTTAGATCTGATCGGGGTCGACACATTTTGCAAATACTTTGTTTTAATAGCTGAAGCCAACATAATTATGACCATGACAGGTGTTGCTAAAAGCTGAAATCAGCAAAGGGTTCAAACTGATACGAGAGAAGTAGAATACTCCATGTGCACACAGTCATATACTCTGTCAACACCTCAAATGACAGGACAACGATGACACAAAACTGACTTTAGATCACTCAAAAGTGAATGAATGAATGAATGAATGGTGTTTTACGGCCCATCGACACTGATGGTCATATAGAGTCGAATAAAACTCAAAAGTGACAATAGTTAACTGTTACAGTAGATCCAGATCAGATGGCTCCTGTAGCAGCTGTCTGATCAAGCTCTGCTCTGTTTGCTTACAAATGGAACCATGTATATCTCATTCTAGTTTCTGTAGAATCAGATCTATATAATGTCATAAGCAAACAGGGCTGACCTATAGGAGTCGTCTGATCTAGGTCTACTCTGTTTGCAAATGCATGAAAAGGCACTTCTATGAGGAAAGGAGTTAAAAAACAATTGAACAATAGTCAGGGTCCATGCTTATAAAACTTTTAGTTGAGTCTGTGTTCGTTCTCAAGTTTTTGATTGGTCAGATTTGAGCCTTTGGCTCAAATCTGTCCAATCAAAAGTTTGAGAACTCAAATCTGACCAATCAAAAGCTTGAGAACGAACTCCGACTCAACTAAAAAGCTTTATAAGCATGGACCCAGATCATTATTAGATGCTGAGTTACTCAGAATCTCATCTGGATCCAAGCTGTTGGTGAATGCCAGTCAGGTCATACCATACCGAGCGTCAAATGGGTTAACCCATTACCTCATAGGCTATTTTTAGACCCATCCTCTTTGAATAAATCTGCTGAAAAGGAATACTTACTAGAGAAAAGGAAAAAATTAGTATTGTTTAGTTTTGAAACCATTGTGATAAACATTTATCATGATGCTTTCAAAAAGTGACTTTTTACTAGAAACAAGATGTGTTTGTGAAACACTATGCCCCCTCAATATGATATTTGACCCTGAAGGATGACCTTGATCTTGACATGTCACTCAAACTGTGCAGCTTCATGGGGTACACACGCATACCAAATATCAAGTCTGTATCTCTAATGGTTCAAAAGTTATGGCCAATGTTAAAAGTTGGTGACCTTTGACCATGAAGGATGACCTTGACCTTGACATGTCACCCATCAAACTGTGCGGCTTCATGAGATACACATGCATACCAGTATCAAGGCTGTATATCTACTGGTTCAAACGTTATGGCCAATGTTAATGACCTTTGACCTTCAAAGATGACCTTGACCATGACATGTCACCCCTGAAACTGTGCAGCCAAATGAGAAACACATATATACAATCTATCAAGTCTGTATCTCTACTGGTTCAAAAGTTATGGCCAATGTTAAAATCTGTGACCTTTGACCCTGGAAGATGACCTTGACCTTGACATGTCACCCCACAAAATGTGCAGCTTCATGAGATACACATGCATACCAAATATCAAGACTCTATCTCTATTGGTTCAAAAGTTGTGGCCAATTTGAAGTTGGTGACCTTTGACCCTGAAGGATGACCTTGACATTTCACCCCTCAAACTGTGCAGCTTCATGAGATACACAAGTATGCCAAATATCAAGTCTCTATCTGTACTGGTTCAAAAGTTATGGCCAATGTTAAAGTCGGTGATTTGACCCATATGTTTGACCTCTGACCTTTAAGGGTGACCTTGACATTTACATGTCACACCTCAAAATGTGCAGCTTTATGAGATACATATGCATGCCAAATATCAAGTCTCTATCTGTACTGAGTCAAAAGTTATGACCAATGTTAAAGTTACAGACAAAGAAACAGACATTTTGACCTTTGACCCTGAAGGATGACCTTGACCTTGACATGTCACCCATCAAAACATATAGCTTCATGAAATACACAAGCATGCCAAATATCAAGTCTCTATCTTTTCTGGTCCAAACGTTATGGCCAATGTTAAAGTCGGTGATTTGACCCATATATTTGACCTCTGACCTTGAAGGATGACTTTGACCTTGACATGTTACCCCTCAAAATGTGCGGCTTTATGAGATACATATGCATGCCAAATATCAAGTCTCTATCTGTACTGAGTCAAAAGTTATGACCAATGTTAAAGTTGTGTTAAAGTTACAGCCAAAAAACCCAGATAATTTGACCTTTGACCCTGAAGGATGACCTTGACCTTGACATGTCACCCCTCAAAATGTGCAGCTTCATGAGATACACAAGCATGCCAAATATCAAGTCTCTATCTCTACCGGTCCAAATGTTATGGCCAATGTTAAAGTCGGTGATTTGACCCATATATTTGACCTCTGACCTTGAAGGATGACCTTGACCTTGACATGTCACCCCTCAAAATGTGCGGCTTTATGAGATACATATGCATACCAAATATCAAGTCTCTATCTGTACTGGCTCAAAAGTTATGACCAATGTTAAAGTTGCTGACAAACGAACAGACAAACAGACAAACAAACAAACAAACAGACAGGGCAAAAACAATATGCCCCCCAGATTTGATCTGGGGGGCATAAAAAGGGAAAAGTTTACAACAGTTACTGTGTAGTTTTGTAACCACTGTGATAAATAGAGCATTGTTTCTATGGAACAACTGCTCTATTTATCACAATGGTTTCAATAAGTGACATTTACATAGGCAAAAAATGGCGTGAATATGAGGGAAAAGGGTTGAAGCAAGACAAAACTCTTCCTTAACCCGTTCCCTCATATTGATGACTCTGTAAAAATCACTTTGTAGGAGCAAATGCTCTATTTATCACAATGGTTTCTAACTACAAAATTCTAAAGTTTTCCTTTTCCTCTAATAAATGCTCCTTTTTGGTAGATTTATTCAAAGAGCTTGTGTCTAAAAATATCCAATGAGGTAATGGGTTAAAGACCCCTATGTTTATTCATTAAATGGTTGCTCTGAAGAGGTTCTAAAAACATTTTTTTGTATACCACAAAACTTAACATGTAATCCGATTGGATGCCAGACAGCTATTGCAGGAGATCAATATTCTGTGACATTTAAAGTACAGACAAGAAAATGCGTGGATATATCCAACACTTATCATGCAGTTCTTTTCATCTGTTCAAACTCTCCTCTACTGTATTTTTAAAATTCTGCCTGTTTGTCAACTTTGTGAGGAATTTTACTCAGAATGTCATACACCTTGGATCATGATTGAACATTGAGCTATTTGACATATGATCCTGACCAAATCAGTTGGCAATTCTGACTTCCAAGCTCGCTTGGCACAACAGGCGTTACAAGACCCTGAATTTCTTGCACAAGCCTAAATTAAATCTTGATGTAATTCCAGATGTACGCTTTCATTTCATTTAATGTCTGATAGAAAAAAAACCCTAAAAATTCAATGAGAATTTAACAAATAATCCATAAACAGGAGATAACAAAATAATAAATATAAACCGGAGCTAACAAACATTTTCAGAGGTCCAGATAAGATGCGTAAATTAAAACATTTTCAAGAATAATTTCTTTATTTCTCCAGTAAACCCTATGCTGTGACCACTCTTTAGAATCATCTCGAAGAGATGAAGTATTTGAGTACACACCTATACCTTTTGCTCTGAATCCTGCTCTGCAAATATTGTGCTTGCCAAAATCCTCAAAGTACGTATTTTTTCCCCGAAAACACAATGTGTTTAAAGTTTAAACATTTTTTATCTTGTTGAGATATCCATTTACTCATTGACTCATCTAGATCAAAACTATACGCACAGGTGATCATGAATTTGCTGCTAGGATGTAAGCAACTACAGTAGAACCCCTCTAAAGTGACCACTTAATGAAAGAATGTGAGTGTCGTGAAAACCAAATGGCTGCTTAACCCATTCCCTAATGATACCTTTTGATGCCTCTGTAAATGTCACTTTTTGAAAGCATCGTGATAAATAGAGCATTTGCTCCATAGGAGCAAATGCTCTATTTATCACAATGCTTTCAAAACTACAGAATTCTCAAATTTTCCTTTCCTCTAGTAAACGCTCCTTTTGTGTAGATTTATTCAAAGTGATTGGATCTAAAAATAGCCAATGACGGAATGGGTTAAAGGATGAAAGTAAAGAAGAAAGCTCCCATAGGAGTTTTCTGCATAACTTTTGTCCAGCATAAAGTTACCGCTTGCTTCTATGGCACCAAATTAGACCTTATCGCATTAGACGGCTTTGACTGTACAGTGCGCCTGTTATTAAAAACGACCATTCTTATTCATTAGAGGGTCACTTTAGGTAGGTTCAACTGTATATTTAAGTCACATTTAAAGCTCATTACTTTAAGCACATTAACTCTTTGCACGCTAAGTAATTTTTCGTCTGCAACAATTGTCGTCTGCTTCAATTCTTAAAATAATCTTTCTCATTTTTTTTGCAAAAATATTGTCAAGATGACAAACAGTTTGGATCCTGATGAGACGCCGCATTATACGGCGTCTCATCTGGATCCAAGCTGTTTGCATAGGTAATCACAATTTTGCCGCTAGCGTGCAAAGAGTTAACTAATAAATCATGTTGATCATTATTAACCTTTTACACTCTTGAGCCAGGCCTGTAACCCTATTCCTGTTGAATATTCATGTAAGAAATAATGACATCATGAATATTTATTAGTTGAAATTTTATAATGGCATTTGTATGGTATTGGTAGAAACTGCACAGTCAGATCCATCATAATGTCATAAGCAAAGAGAACAGACCCGATCAGACGGCTCCTACAGGACCTGTCTGATCTGGGTTTATTCTGTTTGCAAAGGTGTGAAAAGGTGTTTATCCCTTTCCTCCATAGGCTATTTTTAGACCCAACCTCTTTGAATGAATCTACCCAAAAGGAGCATTTGATATTCAGCTTAATGCAGGACAAAAGTAATGCAGAAAGCTCCTAGAGGAGCTTTCTGCATTACCTTTGTCATGCATTAAGCAACCACCTGCTTATAAAGACAACCATGTTTATTCAAAAAGTGGTCGCAATAGAGGGGTTCTACTGTAGTTATTAAAAAACATGTGCATGATCTAAATGAAATGACAATTGATCATGAACAATTTCAATGTGTGCAACATTGTGTACTGGCCACCATCTTCTTGCTTTAGCCATTTGAGTAACCCATTCCCTCATATTGACGCCTTTTGATGCCTCTGTAAATGTTACTTGAAACCATTGTGACAACGGTTTCTCAAACTACACAATTCTAAAATGTTCATTTTCTCTAGTAAATGCTCCTTTTCGGTAGATCTATTCAAAAAGGTTGGGTCTCAAAATAGCCTATGAGGGAAAGGGTTACATATGTAAAACTTGTTCAGAAGTGAAGAAGCTGAAAATTGGTAAAGAGGTAGGGTTGAGATTTCTGACATCTGTTGACTACTGATAATAGCAAAGCTTGAGCACTGTATAGAGCAGCTGAAGTGGGTGGAAAGAAGCTGCATAAGAGAAACAAACATATCTGCATCACTGGCACTTTGGCTTGAGGGTTTGAAATGGTGAAACTATACCAGTGGCATCCTCTAGGGAGTGACAAATGATGGATCTAATATTTACAAGGCAGAAAATTGGATGCTTAAGAAGAAGTCTCGCAGCAGCAGGAGCAGTATGAGCGCTTCAGTGCCTGTTATTGGCACTTTTAATACATGGCCAGTGAACCAACAAAACTTGCAACTGAACATAGGAGGCTTTTTAGTGGCCAAACTAATTCATGGAACAGCAATGGTAACATTGGTAGTTAGCCTATTCCCTCCAATAAAAGCCATCTGGGTCCATGCTTATAAAACCTTTAGTTGAGTCTGAAATCTGACCAATCAAAAACTTGAGAACTCAAATCTGACCAATCAAAAGCTTGAGAACGAACTCAGATTCAACTAAAAAGCATTATATGCATGGACCCAGGATTTACTCTGTTTGCAAAGGTGTGGAAAGGTGTTTATATTATATGAAGGAAAGGGTTAACCCTTTACTTAATGAACATTCATGTAATATTAATCATGAATATTAATTAGATGTTATAATAGCACAATCATGGACACAGGAATTTTTAGCCATGGCAGAAACTATAGAATCATATTTATGTTATATCATAAGCAAATAGAGAGGACCTTTATTCAATGGCTCTTGCAGGAGCTGTCTAATCTGGGTCTACTCTGTTTGCAAAGGTGTAGAAAGGCGAATATAATCATGAAGGAAAGGGTTAACCCTCTTCCTGTTCTATGTTTATTCCAAATTTCAATACCTACTGAATATTCATGAACAAAATAGTTATACATGTATTTGGAATATGGAAGGTAGAATATTGTAACCAATTTAGCAAGGACAGAAACAGATCTATCAAATTCCATTAGCAAACAGAGCAGACTCTGATCAGATGGCTCCTACAGGAGCCGTCTGATCTGAGTCTACTTTGTTTGCTAAGACATGAAAATGTGTTTATATATGAAGGAAAGGGTACACTAGCAATAATGGAAACAGCCTGTCATATTTGAAGATATCAAAGTTGCATTATCTTTCTTGGAAAACCGATATTTTCAGAAAAACCTTTGATTTGGCCGGTGCTTATCAGTTTGTTGAAATTTATATGAATCATACAGGTTATATTGGTTTTGCATTGTATGATCAGAAGGGAAATTTCACTCATTGAAAACATTAAGAGGTGGAAGTAAGGAAATGTATGATGTTTTCTAACGAACTCAACCATATTTATTAGCATTCCCTCAGAGAGAGATGTAGCCTAATGCTTAAAATGCTGTCTTTTGAAAGTGGAACGACCCATCATTGTTAACCCTTTCCTCCATAGGCTATTTTAGACCCAACCTCTTTGAATGAATCTACCCAAAAGGAGCATATACTAGAGTAAAGTAAAATTTTATAAATTTTGTAGTTTAAAACCATTGTGATAAATAGAGCATTTGCTCCTCTAGGAGCAATTGCTCTATTTATCACAATGGTTTCATTAAATGACTTTTACAGAAGGCGTAGAAAGGCGTATTTATGGAGGAAAAGGTTAACAGCATAGTTCTTACAGTATGAAAGGATTTATTTGCAACTGGAATATAACTGAAAAGAATTAAAGGACTCCTGGGACAACAATCTGATCTGCGTCTTCACTGTTGGTAAATTCCAGTTAAACCTATTCTCACATTCAAAAGGCTAATGAGTATAAAAAAACAGGGTTTGGCTGAGAAATAAGATACACTAAAACCTGTCTTAACCCTTTCCACCATAGGCTATTTTTAGACCCAACCTCTTTGAATGAATCTACCCAAAATGAGCATTTACTAGAGAAAAGTACAATTTTAGAATTTTGTAGTTTGAAACCATTGTGATAAATAGCTATTAATCACAATGGTTTGAAGAAGTGGTTATTACAGAGTAGTACATAGGTGTATTTATGGAGGAAAGGGTTAAGCAGCCACTAATTTTTATTGAACATAGGAATGTTAAAAGCAGGTGGTTGCTTAATGAAGGGCTAAAATAATGCAGACTTGCATTAAGCTATCACCGACCTTACAGATCCATATAATTAGGCTTCTTTTTAATGGCTGCTTAACCCTTTCCTCCATAAATACGCCTTTCTACGCCTCTGTAAAAGTCACTTTATGAAACAATTGTGATAAATAGAGCATTTATCACAATGGTTTCAAACTACAAAATTCTAAAAAATTCCCTTTTCTCTAGTTTATGCTCCTTTTCGGTAGATTCATTCAAAGAGGTTGGGTCTAAAAATAGCCTATGGAGGGAAGAGTTAAGACAGGTTCTACTGTATGCCTTGAACTAAGATATTCAGATATAAAACAATACACACCTGTTTTCTACAGCTGTTGTAAGTTATTGCCCTTCATCTATCTGTCGTTCTTTTGTTGGTGCCCAGCAAATATGTGAAGTCTGATGGAACTTGTTTTTAACCCTTAAAATGCGGGAACCGAGTATACAAGACCTTTGCAAACAGATCAGACCTAGATCAACGAGCTACTGACTCGAGGGGGCCCTTTGACCAGGGTCTACTGTTAGTCATTTTCTTCGGTGATGAATTTTGATACAATTTTTTATTAATTAACTCTTTCCTTCATAGAAACGCCATTTTCATGCATTTGCAAATAGAGTAGACCCAGATTAGATGTCTCCTTCTGACCAGCATCTGCTCAGTTTGCTTATGGTATAATATAGATCTGATTCTACAGTTTCTGCCTCAGTCAAAACTTCCAGTGTACATATGCCATCATAAAAATTCAGCTAATAAATATGTGTGATACCATTATTCCTTATATGAATATTAAATAGGGAAAGTGATAATAGTCAGAAAGGGTGAAACCAGTTTTAATTATTCAGCAGGTTATGGGACAGAGTTTTGCATATGCTGCCCTTGGCACAATCAACACCAGAAACAAAACATAAACCTTTTTTTGCTCCACAAACAGACAAGCTAATAAAACTGTCTGGCCAGTATCTGCACTTATTTTGTCAATCTACTGCATTATTTGACTAGCAGATATCTCAAGAGAGGGGGTTTATTGTGACAGGGTAACAGCCATGCCCATCAACTATACTGACAGGCAAATAATTCCATGTTACACTACTTTGTCCGTAGAAACCAAACATTTTCTTTGCCTTGCAAACAGTGTAGATTCATTTAACATAAAGATTCATGCATAAAAATCTGCTTTGAGATTTTGTGTAATTATAAAAATTCATTCCATGTAATAAATTCTTAAATAATATTCATGGAGGAAAGAGTTACACACAAAAACAATCACAATGTGTCTTCAGTCCCCAAGTCGTAATTTATCACAAGAGAATCAGATTAAGTTCCAGGTTATGTTTGTGGTCATTACGGTTCCATTAAAACTCCATTAATATAACAGATATAGCCGGACGCAGGACATTATCATCAATACTAGGGAGAAAATCTGATGACAAGGAGAACATTGCATGCAGATAAAAGTAGTAAATATTCCACCAATATTCTATTATTCATCAACCTGCAAATGATTGATATGGTAAAATATGTTTTAATAGCGACCATTAACCTTTTGCTCCATAAATATGCCTTTCTATGACTTTGCAAACAGAGTAGACCAAGATATGATGGTTCCAGTAGGAGCCATCTGATTAGGGTCTGCTCTGTTTGCTAATGGAATTATATTGATCTGATTTCTTAGTTTCTGCTATGGTCAAATTTCCTATGTTCCTGTACCAGCATAAAGGATAATCTAATTAAAATTCATGGTGTCTTTATTTCTTACATGAATATTCTTGAGTAAAGGGTTAAAAAAGATTAATTCTGGGTCTTTAACCCTTTCCCTGCTGAATATTCATGAAAGAAATAATGACAATATGAATATTTATTAGCTGAATTTTTATAATGGCACATGATTGTATACATGAGCTTTTGGTATTGACAGAAACTGTAGAGTCAGATCTATTATAATTTCATTTTGAATTTATCAAACACTGTTGAACACCGTTTGCACTAAACTGCAACTGTTGTTGTTTATTTTGTTGATTCAGAAAACAGATATGTTGCCAAGGAATGAACAATCTCTGCAAATCTGTAATTCCATAACACACACTTCACTACAGGGAATGAAAAACCTGAGGTAATAACGACTTTCACCAAACCTCATCTGATTATGAAAATGGGTGATATACAAGTTGAAATATGAGAAATAAGGTAAATCTTTTACATTTGAACAGTAAAAGTTCAGAGGAATAGAAAAGACTCATAAATCTAAACATTTTTAAGAACATCTCCATTATTTCTCCACCAAAACCCTATGTTGTGACCACTCTTTAGAATCGTCTCTTTGAGACGATTCTAAAGAGTGGTCACAACATAAGGTTTGGTGGAGAAATGATGATTTAGGATTTTGAATATGCACCTTTATCTATTGCTGTTATAATTCATATTAACCCTTCGCTTGCTATTCACGTCAATATACCTACCTGTAAATAGTGAAGACCCAGATGAGACAGCTCCTATAGGAGCTGTCTCATCAGGGTCTGCACTATTTACAAGTTGATTGTGCAACCAGTGCACTCCACAGCAGTGATTGCACAGCGAAATACTTGTACATAGTGAAGATATATGTAATTATACAACAGGGCATGGGTAAAGAAGGAGAAATGTATTTTAAAATTCAGCAAGAGAAGGGTTAAATCATTCTTTATCTAAGATTCAAGTTGATTTATTGCAATAAATCATTAGATTTGTGTACATCGTGCTGCCATTGTAACTATGAATTATCACAAGCCCATGAAGTACATTCCAACATATTACCATTCCTGCAGTTATTAATGTCTGATGGTTTTTGATGTATGATTGCAGGCCTGTTGCCATGGTGTCTGCTTTCAATTGTCTTGTCTGTAAAGTGACATTTACAGATCGTGACAGCAATTGTATCATATACAGAAGAACCTCATTACAGCAATCAGTTCTAACCCATTCCTCCATAGGCTATTTTAGATCCTATAGGAGCAAATGCTCTATTCATCACAATGGTCTCAAACTACAAAATTCTAAAAAAAATCCTTTTCTCTTTTTAATGCTCCTTTTCGGTAGATTTAATCAAAGAGTTTGTATCTAAAAATAGCCTGTGAGGTAATGGGTTAAGACAGGCTCTACTGTACCACTATATGAATAAAACATTAATCGGTTGAAAAAAGATGAGAAATAAGCATGTTATGACGTTCTTAAAGTGCTATATCATAATCTTGATAACAATTTGTCTCAGACAAATTCCACTAAGTTGACTTAGCTCAATCTTAGTGACACAAAGGCATGGTCCATATTTGTGACCTTAAAAACTGTTGCATGACATGGCATTACGTGTACAAAATAATTGGAACCTTGATTCTAAACTTACCCAAACTGTACAATTATTTTGTTAAGCCTTTCCCTGTTGAATATTCATGTAAGAAACAATGCCATAATGAATATTTATTAGCTGAGTTTTTCAATCCAAATTTTCCAGAGTGTTTTTCCTTTGAATTCAGCTGTAGAATCAGATCTATACCATGTCATACGCAAAGAGTGCAGACACTGATCAGATGACTCCCACAGGAGCCATCTGATCTGGGTCTACTCTTTTTGCAAAGGTGTGAAAAAGTGTTCATGTGAGGGAAAGTGTTAAGTTAGGTTGTACTTTCAATCATAGATATTTCTGAAAACCTTGCTTCTCAGAACAACAGTTAGAATACTGTGTCCTAAACTTTTGACTAACTTACCTGAATCGTCTGTGATGGCTTTCTTGGTTGAGCATGCATTCCCGCCTGTGAACTGTTTCATGACTTCCTGCTGGTCATTGGGATGTAAAATCTCTACCACATTCTTCCCAATTAGATTTTCCTGCAAAGACAAAGGCAGAATATACTCCCCACTGACAACCATTTTGTTGAAAGCATGTCTAGAGGGAATTATTTCAGACTAAAAAGAGCAAGCCTTTCTAAAGATAATTGAATGCTGCACGACAAAATTAACATTTTCTTCATATTAACACATTTTCACACATTCGCAAACAGAGGAGACCCAAATCAGATGGCTCCTATAAAAGCCATCTGATATGGGTCTACACTGTTTGCAAATGTGTGGAAATGCTTTTATACGAAGGAAAGGATTAAGAATATCCCACAATTCTTACAGATGACAATTACTTTTTCTCTATTGGCACATGACAACAGGAAAGTTTGGCTATTGCAGAAACTGTAGAATCAGATCTATATAACTCAATCAGAAAACAGCAGAATCTGATCAGATTGCTGTTACTGGTGCCATCTGATAGGGGTCAACACTGTTTGCAAAGGTGTTAACCCTTCGCTTGCTATTCACATCAATATACCTACCTGTAAATAGTGAAGACCCAGATGAGACAGCTCCTGCAGGAGCTGTCTCATCAGGGTCTGCACTATTTACAAGTTGATTGTGAAACCAGTGCACTCCACAGCAGTGATTGCACAGCGAAATACTTGTACACCGTGAAGATATATGTAATTATACAATAGGGCATGGGTAAAGAAGGAGAAATGTATTTTCAAATTCAGCAAGCGAAGGGTTAAAAGGCGTTTTTATAAAATAAGGGTTAACAACTATTTAAACAGTTTGTAGACCTAGATCAAACAAATCCTATAGGGTCTTCTCTGTTTGTGTATGGAATATTATAGATCTGATTCTAAAGTTTTTGTCAGAACCAAATATTCTTTTTTCATATGCTATCATAAAAACTTAAAACCAGAGCCGCATGCGGCACCAACGCTCGTCTGATTTGGTGCTTGTCCAGCTAAATTAAAAATTGAAAAAAAATAAAGGGTAATAACTCCAAAATTTTGAAATCAAGAGTTATGGTTCTTATGTAGGGGCCTTCCCCTCAATGAGATCTACTAACTTATGAAGTTTCATGTTGATAACTCTTATACTTTTCAAGTAATGAGTTACATTAAAGTTTTTGCAGGCCGCCGCTGACGACAACGCCTAAGACCCAGTGATCACAATAGCTCGACTTTTCTTCGAAACAGACAAGCTAATAATATTCATTTTGTTAATTTCTTACATGAATATTCATGAAGTAAATGATTAATTATACAGCTAGAATGTATGCCCAGCCTAGTACTAGTTGACCACTCTCCTAGCACAGCAAGTTTTATATTAGTGGCATATAATAGAAATGTCTATAGGCTGAAAACAGCATCACTAAACAGTGTTTATTAACCATCTTTCATTAAATAAGAATTTAAATATTGTGCAATATATATTTCAATATATTAACCGTATCTATCAGATCATCTTCAAAATACAAACAGAATAACGAGTCCAATCATTTGAAGACTTCTTTTGCACCCATGAGCTAGTGCTAGAAAACTGACGAAAGAATGAAGCTAGTTTGGTCATGAGTTCAGTAATGTGTGCATGAGGCAGAAGAAGAGAAAATGAAGCACACTGGTAAATGAAGCTACACTAATCACTTCAAGTATTCAAACAGCCTTTCTCTTCTTTAACCTATCACTCCATGAATATTCATGTAAAGAATATTTATATAATGAATAATGACATCATGAATATTTATTAGCTGAATTTTTATGAAGGCGCATAATACCTAGGATGTTGCTTAGGCAGAAACTAAAATAAGACTTATATTATACCATTTACAAACAAAGCAGACCCTGATTAGACAGATCCTACAGGAGCCATCTGATCTGGGTCTACTTTGTTTGTAAATGCGTGGAAAGGCGTTTATATGAAAGAATGGGTTAAATAAGACTAACATACATGTAGTAGCAAATAGTGTAGACACTGATCAAATTGCTCTTTCAGGAGCCATTTGATGTGGGTCTGCACTATTTGCATAAACTTTTCTATCGTAACACCTAGGCTTATTAGTGTATTATAATTATGTTAATCAGTGTGAGTGACTTTGTCCTTGGCATTCAGATACACTGAAACATCAACAGCTGCAGTCAGGAATTCATTCACTCTTTCAATACAAAGTATCCTTCAATTTTCTGTAGTCATCTATGTTAATTCTCGAACAATGTTGTTTTTCCGTAACTTCAAATTTCATGTTCATACTGTCATTACAGAAATTCTGTAAGTACATATGCATGATATTATTATTTCATGAATATTCATGAGGTAAAGGTCTAAGATCTAAGGTTTTACTGTATCACAAAAACTTATACTATCTCTAATACATTCTTGGGTCATTGTCTCTGTTTATAACACACACACGACCTATAATTTTTCTAAGATAAAAGAAAATGTGTCCATGGGACCCGGATGCCCCCGCTGGCAAACAGAAAGTAGATGAACGACAGACATGAAAAGGGGAGCCACGGTACAACTCACTATGATTATGCTTCAGACCAAATATCAAATCATTGCAGCTTACACAAGCGAAGAAATCTTTGACGAATTTGTTTTTTATTAAACAATCACCAAAATTCAATCAAAGTGTCGGCAAACAGGAAGTAGATGGTCAACAGGCCTGAAAAGGGGAGACACGTTACAACTCACTATGATAATGCTTCAGACCAAATATATAATCATTCCATCTGAAACAAGCCAAGAAATCCTTGACGAAAATTTCGGACATACGGACGTTCCTAGGTACGGACAAGGGTAAAACTTATGGCCCCCGTAGCCTAAAGGTGGGGGCATAAAAAAGGACCAATGCAAACAGATTCATATTAACCCCTTTGAGAATGCAGGAAATGAATTAATTGTTATTTGCAAACAGTGTAAACCAAGATCAAAATACTTTCATAAATAATATCCTTTCATACTCAATGGACTCCATAGTTAAATACTATTGGATTTTTAGCATTCAAAGTTTCTCCATTGTCCTTCCTCGCTGAATGTCCTTCCTCTGTCAGTGACTAAATATTCACTTCTTTTCATACCACTGCATATCACTTTAAGATATTCTGAAAACTTTACAAACTAACTGGCTTAATTGTGCCAAACAACTCAAATCAATAAATCAATGAATGCTGAGTAGGTTGGCTACAGCTGATCAAAGGTTTTTGTTTATTGTTAATTAAAGTTTATAATTTCATTATAAAAAGAAGAATCTTACGTTAATTAATTCATACATTAACCGTCTACACGCTAGCTACTGGAGAATAATTATGTGATATTCTTTGCAAACAGGTTGGATCCAGATGAGACGCCAAGTAACTCTGCATCTCATCAGGATCCAAACTGTTTGATGCTGTGATTATGGTTTTTGAATAAGAAAGGAAGACATTCAAGAATAGAAACTGAAGCAGATGACAATATCTGCAGACGACATTTTGCACAAAGGTTAAGGAAACAACAATTTGAAACTGACAACAATTTCAACACACAATAAATGAATACTGTAGTTCCTAATTTATAAATTTAAATTGTTTTTCTGTGTCTGTTTTCTGTGACTGTTTAAAGCAGCTCATATGTCAGGTAAATACAAGTGTCTAAATCATGCAAATGTGCAATTTGAAATGCAGTGTCCCAGAAATATAACATGCCAATTAATTGTCCCACTTTTAACACATATTAAGAAGTTTTACGAGACTATCCCTGTGAATATGTCATATCAAGGTAGTTAAGATTGTTTGGACATAAACAGCATGAAAGATGTTTGCCTCCAAAGCAAAAACTTGTCTGTTTTTAAGAATATTTTTTTAACTCTTTCACTATTAAATATTCAAGTAAGAAATAATGACATCATGAATATTCATAAGCTGAATTTTCATACTAGCATATGTACACAGTAGATTTTGGTATTGGTAGAAACTGTAGAGTCAGATCTATTACAATTTCATAAGCGAGCAGAGTAGACCCAGATCAGATGGCTCCTGTACATGTAAAAGTCGTCCGATCAGGGTAGCTCTGTTTATAATATATAATATAGATATGATTTCACCATTGTTAAAATTTCCTATCTTTATGTGAGATTATATAAAAGAATCTAATCAACATTCATAATGTCATTATTATTTACATGAATATTCATGAAGTAAAGGGACTTAACCCATTCTCTCATAGGCTATTTTTAGATCCAACCTCTTTGAAAAAATCTACCAAAAAGAAGCATTTTAACTGGAGAAAAGGATTTTTTTTAAATTTTGTAGTTTGAAACCATTGTGATAAATAGAGCATTTGCTCCTATAGGAGCAAATGCTCTATTTATCACAATGGTTTCATCAAGTGACTTTTACAAAGGCGTAGAAAGGCGTATTTATGGAGGAAAGGGTTAATATGCATAGCATACATGAAAGTATATTATGCCATTATAAAAATTTAGCTAATGAATAATCATGATGTCATTATTTCTCATATGAATATTCCACGAAGACTTTTGATCCAGTTCAGATTATTTCTATTTCTCTAGATCTAGATCCACAGTTTAATATCAATTTCAATAATTCCAAAGGATATTTGTAGTAGGATGTACATCGAGACCTTTGCAAACATCAAACAGCTCGTATAGGAACTGTATGATCAAGTTCTACTCTGTTTGCTTGTGCAATTCAATACAGCTTCTGCCAAAACTCTATAAGCCATTACAGGATTTCAGTTAATTTCATTAAGTATAAGCAAACAGAGCCATCTGATCTGGGTATACTCTTTCGCAAAAGTGTCAAAAGGCATCTATGGGTTAACCCTTTCCCTCATATACTTGTTTTCACGCATTTGCAAACAAAGTAGCCCCAGATCAGACGGTTCCTAGAGGAGCCATCTGATCAGGGTCTGCTCTGTTTGCTAATAGAATTTGATAGATTTGTTTCTTTGCTTTCTAAAATGGCTACAATGTTCTACCTTCCATATTTCATTAAACTATTTTGTCCATGGATATTCAGTAGGTTTGAAATAAACATAGAACAGGGAAAGAGTTAAGGTCCTGAGTTCTGAGTATCAAACGAAACTGGCCACCAATCTATAGTTATAGCTTTTATATCCCGAAAATAAACCAAAGAAAACAAAAGATCTGTAATTCAAGGCCAACCACTCCAGCATATTGTTTCCTATGGCTATGGAGATATAATGAGAACATAAAGCTTCCAATTATTCTAGATTCTGAATCTACGATTTAGTATTCAGTCTGCATCAACAGGATAACAGTCTGGCTGAAACAAACCCAGGGAAGTGAAAACAGCAGTAGATAAGTAGAGAGACGAAAGAAACATATCATTATGCCACACTGCCAACTTAACCTTTTCCCTCATATAAACAGTCATGTTTTCATGCATTTGCAAACAGAGTAGACCCAGATCAGACGGCTCCTATAGGAGCCATCTGATCAGGGTCTACTCTGTTTGCTAATGGAATTTTTGATAGATCTGTTTCTTTACTTTCTAATATCATATGGCTACAATGTTCCACCCTCCATATTTCATTATAACTATTTTGTCCATGAATAAAACACCTTTTCATGTCTTTACAACTGATTAGACCAAGATCAGATGGCTCCTACCTCAGGGTCTGTTCTGTTTGATTATAAAATGATACAGAGCCAGCTGATTCTTCAGTTTTTGTCAAAGCAAAAACTTCACTGTAAAAATTCAGCTAATAAATATTCATGATATCATTTATTATTTCTTACATGAATATTGAACAGGTAAAGTTTGTGATTTCTGTTTCTCATATTCGATGATAAACAACCCAATATGCATAGTTTATAGTAAATCTGAGAGTGATTCTTGCAATGGTAAAGAAAAGCACTGCCTATGGCTGCCAATATGGCTCATCAATGTTTCAAAGGGCCATGATGATTGATGGAGTAATAGCCCCTTTATGAGAGTGAACAAGCCTGTATTCAATATGGATAGCTGTACTTAGTTGTTGAAACAAACAAAATGTCTTAGTTTTTGCAGAACAGTAAAATCAACCGTATGGACGACGACACAAAGGCTATGGTAATATCTCAACTTCATAGAAACAAATTTTTACATATTTATACAAACAGAGTAGACCCAGCTAGATGGTTAAATTTTCACACAGTATAGACCATATCAGAGAGATTAGAATTAAGCCAACTTTACGCCAATGGACCTTGAGTATAAAAATTATGCTGTATGCAAATCTGGCCTCCCATTCCGATCCAAACTGTTGAACCCTGATTACTCCTGTGTAAAAATGCCAGAAAGCTTGCTTGGAATTAAATTTGAAGACATTTTCTACAAAAAACTATTCTGCAAGTTAAATCTTTACTCCATAAATACGCCTTTCTATGCCTTTTCAAACAGAGTAGATCCAGATTAGACGGCTCATGTTACAAGGAGCTATCTGATGAAGGTCTGCTCTGCTTGCTCATGAAATTACAATTGACTTGACTCCTATAGAGTTTCTATCAAAACATTCTGTGTACATACTTGATCCATTAAAAAAATAAATCAGGTAATATATATTAATGATGTGTATATTTCTTACATGAATATTCATCAGGGAAAGGGTTAAACATGAACTACTTTCCATTCAAAACTGACCGCTATCCCTACCTGTCTTAAGCCTATGTGGTCTGTGACAGTTTGGGAGACAAATTTGATTGTGCCTTTCTTGCTGATATATATCATAAACCCATTCAAAGCATCCAACATCATCTGCCCTTCCCCTTCAGTGCATGTGTACTTGGGCATATCTGAAGTAAGAAAGAACATAAATTTAGCAAAAATTAAAACAAGAGGGCCATCATGGCCCTATATCGCATACCTGTTAATAGCTATATGTCAAGGGATCTATAATGTACCTTTACCTATATATAGTAGCCGTCTGATTTTGGTCCCCTCTGTTTGCAAATGCATGAAAAGGTGTGTACATGTATATCATAATATGAAGGAAAGGGTTAACCCTTCGCTTGCTGAATTTTAAAATACATTTCTCCTTCTTTACCCATGCCCTGTTGTATAATTACATATATCTTCACTGTGTACAAGTATTTCGCCGTGCAGTCACTGCTGTGGAGTGCACTGGTTGCACAATCAACTTGTAAATAGTGCAGACCCTGATGAGACATCTCCTGCAGGAGCTGTCTCATCTGGGTCTACACTATTTACAGGTAGGTATATTGACGTGAATAACAAGCGAAGGGTTGATACAGCTGCATCTCACTAAAACAACCACATGATTTACATAGGAGACAGTAAAAGTAGGTGGTTGATTAATGCAGGACAGAAATGATACAGAAAGCTCCTATAAGAGTTTTCTGTATTACGTTTGTCCTGCATTAAGCTACTACCAGTTCTGAAAATACAGAATATATTTTTTTGCAGTCACTGCAACTTTGTAATGCTTGTCTTCAACCCCCCCCCCCCTTTTCACCTTTATAATTTATGTCATTGCAAAAATAGTAGACCCAGATGAGACAGCTCCTGATCATGAAGGAACTGTCTAATTCATGATGTTATACATTCATACATGAATATTCGTGAAGTCAGTTGTAGCCAATTCCGAGACTTCTGATATTAATATTCATGAAATTATGAATTCATACATGAATATTGACCCTTTCCCTGTTGAATATTCATGTTAAAAATAACGACACCATGAATATTTATTAAATGAATGTTTAAAATGGCATAATAACTAATATATTGCACGCATTCATTTTTTGTACTGGTATAAACTGTAGAGTGAGAACGACTATAATTTCATAAGCAAACTGAGCAGACCCTGATCAGACGGATCCAATAGGAGCCGTCTGGTATGGGTCTTCTCTGATTGCCAGACTGGAAATGTGTTTATATGAAAGAAAGGGTCAATGAAGTGAAATTTAAGGGGACTTCTGACATTTTCAGCCATTGGCATGTGTCCCAATTCTGAAACTCTATGCAGAAATGGGTTAACTCTTTACTTGCTAACTCAGCCAATCAGAGATACCCTGTGTAAACAAGTAGGGAGTCAGACGAGGGCCCATACAGTTTAACACTCCAGGGACACTGTAGTTTTGCATAGAAAAAGAAGAACCATGTAATTTGCAAATTATAAGAGATGACAATTATTGCAGAGTACGGTAACTTAGCATGTAAAGTGTTGATTTGACAATTACAAGGCTAATTGTGGTGTTTCTCATTAATTCACTACTGCAATCATGCTTGTTTACCACAGGGAATCACGCAATAACTGACAAGGCACCACACAGTTGCACAAACTTTATGACAAATTAACAGTGTGCACCTGTAAGTTATGAAAATAATAAATCTAATGAAATTTTATATCCTGTCACTCTTGACATACTTTCCTGTATATCATTTTAATAAGTGAAAAAATGAGGACTTAATGGGGAAAAAAACTACATATATGCCACAAAAAGCCCGTGCAATATGTATGCATCAACCCTGCAAGTTGAAAAGATAGAGAGACAGAGTCAGATAGGGACACAGGAGGAAATATCACGAGTTGAATAGAGAGAGAGAGAGAGAGAGAGAGAGAGAGAGAGAGAGAGAGAGAGAGAGAGAGAGAGAGAGAGAGAGAGAGAGAGAGAGAGAGAGAGAGAGAGAGAGAGAGAGAGAGAGAGAGAGGGGGAGAGGGGAGAGAGAAAGAGAGAGAGAAAAAAGGGAAAGAGAGAGAAAAAAAAGCGAGAGAGATATACGAGTAAAGATAGAGAGAGATAGATAGAGATAGAGATAGAGAGAGAGAGAAAGAGAGAGATAGATAGAGAAAGAGAGAGACAGAGAGAGATAGACAGAAAGAGAGCGAGAGAGAGAGAGAGAGATTATACAGAAATATAATATAACTGGGAAAATTTTAAATATCAAAGAAAATTTAGTTCTGTCAAATCAGATTATTTGGCGTGTAGCCATGACACAAAATTCAATTACATGTGACGTAGTATCAATTTTAAGTGATGTTTTATGTGATTAATATGAAGAGATGTTAGTGAAGAAATAAAACTTGGCTATAAAAAGGAATATTTCAAAACAGACAGATTAATCACTAGCAAAAGAAAAGGAGATGTGACATGATCTGCTTTGGAGACAAGCAGGCAGTCACACAAACAACACATAATATAAACTGGCATTCTACTTTGTAGACATACTTAACCCTTGTAGTGAACAGTCATTTGCAAACAGTGTAGAGCCAGATCAGAGGGCTCCTAGATCTGACTCAAGCTCTACAGTTTCTACCAATGCCAAATCACCCTATATACAAATCCACCAAACCCTATGTTGTGGCTACTCCTTAGAACCATTTGAAGAGACAATTCTAAACAGTGGTTGTAACATAGGGTTGGGTGGAGAAATAAAGAAACTATTCTTGAAAATGTTTTAACCCTTTCCTCCATAAATACGCCTTTCTACGCCTCTGTATTAGTCACTTCTTGAAACCATTGTGATAAATAGAGCATTTGCTCCAATAGGAGCAAATGCTCTATTTATCACAATGGTTTCTATACTACACAATTATAACATTTTCCTTTTCTCTAGTAAATGCTCCTTTTCTGTAGATTCTTTCAAAGAGGTTGGGTCTAAAAATAGCCTATGCAGGAAAGAGTTAATTAACAAATCTTATCTGGGCCTATAAAACAATGCCAGCAGAAATGAATAGCAGAATATCAGAGCACTAGGAAGTTTCAATCAATAACAACATAACTCTTTCCACACCATGGGTGAATTCAGATGACCTTTGTGTTGTGGTATAAAGAAGAGATGCCAATAACTGGGTAGTATTTGATCAAGATCCAAGCTGTTTAAATGAATCTGACTGTTCATTGCACAGAAAAAGAAGAAAACTGCTTAATCCTGGTTAAATCCTTTACACATTTGCAAACTGATAAGACCTAGATCAGACAGCTCCTGATAAACTTGGGCTGTTCTGCTTGTTTATGAGATAATACAATTATGATTCTACAGTTCTGCCATGAGAAAAACTTTTTTTGTTCTTTGGCTATCAAAAAATTCCAGGTAATAAATAGTCATTAACCCTTTCCCTGTTCTATGTTTATTCCAACTTTTAATACCTACTGAATATTCATGGACACAGTTATAATGAAATATCAAAGGTAGAACATTGTAGTCATTCTAGAAAGCAAAGAAACAGATCTATCAAATTCTATTAGCAAACAGAGCAGACCCTGATCAGACGGCTCCTCTAGGAGCCGTCTGATCTGGGTCTACTCTGTTTGAAAATGCGTGAAAACACGTTTATATGAGGGAAAGGGTTAAATTCATTAAATTTCTTAAATGAATATTCATGAAATAGATGGTTAACAGACATGTTTTTGTAAATGCAAAACCAATGTAGTGTTCAAAGTGTACCTGCCGTATCATGCTTTTGATATTTTCTCTCCCACAGGTGTTTTCACCTGACCTGTCAATATATAGTGATTCTAAGAGGAAATTGGCCTGACAGAGTCATTCATATGAACAGATCCATCTCTGCTTGATGCTCTGTTGTACAATAATATTATTTTTCCTGAAATTATTTAGACATCCAATTTCCCTACAGCCTTTTACTCAATAAATACACCTTTTAATGCCTTTGCAAACAGAGTAGACCCAGATCAGATGGCTCCTGTAAGAGCCATCTGATCAGGGTCTGCTCTGTTTGCGTATGGCATAATATAAATCTGATCGTACAGTTTTTGTAAGGGTTAAAAATTCCTTACTCATATGTCACAATGAAAATTGAATAAATTAATATTCATTATTTTTTACATGAGTATTCATGGAGTACCAGGATAATTGAGTGGCCCATACACTATTCATATTATTGTCAATAACATCATCAATATTGATTATTGTCAATAACACTGAAGGTGTACAAGGTCATATTGAAGAGCTGTCAATAATATGGAGGAATTCAAAGTCAACTAGATATTCATTGACCTTTGTCAACACTCTTTTCAAATGCTCATACCATGACTGACATCACCCTTTCCATGTTAAATATTCATGTGAGAAATAATTCAATCATGAATACTTATTAGCTGAGTTTTTATACTGGCATAATGTACACTGGTATTTTGGGCATTGGTCAAAACTATAGAGTCAGATTTAATATGAATTCATAAGCAAACAGAGCAGACCATGACCAGACGGCTCCTATAGGAGCCATCTGATCTGGGTCTATGATGTTTGCAAAGGTGTGAAAAGGCAAATATAATAAAAAGAGCAGACCCTGATCAGACAGCTCCTATAGGAGCTGAGACTGATCTGGGTCTACTCAGTTTAAAGATGCGTGAAAAGGCATTTATATGAAGGAAAGGGTTAATCTTATTTCTTAAAGGTAAGCAGCTTGGTTTCTGACTCAGACCAAATAATTCAGCATCTCATCCATATCCAAGCTGTTACAATACAAATTTTCTAAGTTCCCATAGTTAGATCGTTCTCTCTTACCATAAAACCCTTCATACGAGGGAAACACATTGTATCAGTCATGAAATATGTAGCACCAAATCAGACAGCTCCTGTAGGAGCCCTCCGATCAGGGTATGCATTGTTTGCCATAATAACGATACTCTACAAGGAAAATTACTAAGTGTTTAGTCGATTTGCCTAATGAATATTCACAGTCGGATAAGTCAATAATATAATTCAGTATACAAAAGGGTTAAGCAGTCTAGCTCTTATTCATTAGGGTAGGTGGTATACTGTAACTCATTCCCTCATATAACCCTTTCCCTCTTCTATGTTTATTCCAAATTTCAATACTTACTGGGTATTCATGAACAAAATTGCAATAATGAAATATGGAAGGTCGAACATTGCAGTCATTTTAGAAAGTAAAAAAACAGATCTAACAAATTCCATTAGCAAACAGAGCAGACCCTGATCAGACGGCTCCTATAGGAGCCGTCTGATCTGGGTCTACTCTGTTTGCAAATGCGTGAAAATGTGTTTATATAAGGGAAAGGGATAAACTCATTATAATAGATCGGACACTACAGTTTCTACTATTATAATACCAAAACGTCATGTGTACATAACGCTAAAATATGAAAATTCAGTTAATAAATATTCATGATTATTCATTATTTTTTACATGAATATTCAACAGGGAAATGGTTATTATACAGAAAACAAGCAAATACAGTAAAATCCCTCTAAACTGGAATTCTTCAAGTGAAGAATTTAGATACTTTTAAGCAGGTGAGCTGCTTAATGCAGGGTGAAATTCATGCAGAAAGCTCCTAGTGGAGCTTCCTGCCTGACTTTCACCCTGCATTTAGCTGCCAACTGTCTACATGCAGATATTTATTTAACATCCTATAATTTACAGGAACCTAAGTAATCATGCTGACTACATGCCAGCCTCTGCGTCAGACTCATTGAGTTTCATGCAATAAGATGGTGGTCTGTGTACGTTACTGGTTTGATAATGTCTGGAGGTTCCCATTTTCCAGGACTTTCAAGGGCAAACTCCATAACAATTTATTGTAGAAACACAGTAAATTCAATAGCTACAGTATATAAGTAAGATATCAATGGAATATGACCAACCAGTGCCTTCGCAAGGTCAATGAAAAATGACCAAGCGTTTAGATATGGCTTGTATATAAAATGGCTTTTTGAAATGAACAAAGAGTCATACATTGTATCAAGTTTCAGCGACATTCATCAAAACAGTACCTAGATATGGTTCCAGACAGGATATGAATGATAGTAACAAAGGGACATAACTCTTCTATAAGTAAGTGGATTGCAATGCCTCAACATCCTAAATATACGTTCCTTGAAAATATCAATGAGAAAAAACAGTACCCAGATACTGTTATGGGCAGAAAAAAAATTATGTACAAAATGGCTTTTTGACATGAACAAAGGTCCATAAATCGGAAGTGCATAAAATGAATGCATATTTTCAATAATAATATAAAACTTGGTATCTGTTATGTTCAATCATTATTATGAAGATTGTCAATTTGAACTTACATTGAAACATGTCAATTTGAACTTACATTGAAACATGCCCCTGGGATACAAAATAAACCGTATTAATCGAGACATAACTTTTGTTCTATAACAAAATATTATCGACCTTGGATAAACAGTTAACGAAACTAAAACGTGAGCCAAATAAATACTTAAATATTGCAAAATAACATAGTATAGACCTTGATTACACCATTCCCATCATATCAGGACCATACATAACAGTGTAGGCCTTGATTACACCATTCCCATCATATCAGGACCATACATAACAGTGTAGGCCTTGATTACACCATTCCCATCATATCAGGACCATACATAACAGTGTAGGCCTTGATTACACCATTCCCATCATATCAGGACCATACATAACAGTGTAGGCCTTGATTACACCATCCCATATCACACTAGAGCCATTATAAGTTTAATATTGGTGGAATAAAGTCACTATCCCTATCTCTTTGGATGCTATCGGCAAAACTGATTTCTTAAGCGAACAGTTTAGATTCAAATGAGACCCCCATCAGGACACAAACTGTTTGACACTCACGGTCAGACCATATTTTTGCAAAGAAGTGAGACAAGAGGGCCATGAGGCCCTGAAGCGCTCACCAGCGTTAACCCCAGGGGCGGGGCCACTTTTTGACCACAAGAAATCATGTGTACAACCTTGGTAGAGAACCACAAGGCAAAGCAATATGCCATTAATTAAAGGTCTAAGCCTTATGGTTTCAGAGAAAAATAATATTTTATATTTTTCCCATGAAAAACTGATAAGCCCTGAGGCAGGCCCAAGTTTCGCCCAGTGGTCAGGGTCTAAGTTAAACATTCTTGGCAGAGGACCACAAGCCACAGCTACATATTTGTAGAGGACCATTAGATCATGTTACATACCAAATATCAAAGGTCTAGGCCTTACAGTTTGAGAGAAGAAGATTTTTAAAGATTTTCCTATGAAAAACTGATAAGCCCTTGGGCGGGGCCATTTTTGGCCCAGTGGTTATAATTTGAACAATATTTGTAGAGGACCATAAGATCATGCTACATACCAAATATCAAAGGTCTAGGCCTTAGTCAGTTTGAGAGAAGAAGATTTTTAAAGATTTTCCTATGAAAAACTGATAAGCCCTGGGGCGGGGCCGTTTTTGGCCCAGTGGTCATAATTTGAACAATCTTTGTAGAGAACCATAAGATCATGCTACATACCAAATATCAAAGGTCTAGGCCTTACAGTTTGAGAGAAGAAGATTTTTAAAGATTTTCCTATGAAAAACTGATAAGCCCTTGGGCGGGGCCATTTTTGGCCCGGAGGTCATAATTTGAACAATATTTGTAGAGGACCATAAGATCATGCTACATACCAAATATCAAAGGTCTAGGCCTTAGTCAGTTTGAGAGAAGAAGATTTTTAAAGATTTTCCTATGAAAAACTGATAAGCCCTGGGGCGGGGCCATTTTTGGCCCAGTGGTCATAATTTGAACAATCTTTGTAGAGAACCATAAGATCATGTTACATACCAAATATCAAAGGTCTAGGCCTTACAGTTTCAGAGAAGAAGATTTCTAAAGATTTTCCTATGAAAAACTGATAAGCCCTTGGGCGGGGCCATTTTTGGCCCGGAGGTCATAATTTGAACAATATTTGTAGAGGACCATAAGATCATGCTATATACCAAATATCAAAGGTCTAGGCCTTACAGTTTCAGAGAAGAAGATTTTTAAAGATTTTCCTATGAAAAACTGATAAGCCCTTGGGCAGGGCCATTATTGGCCCGGGGATCATAATAATTTGAACAACTTTTGTAGAGGACCATTAGATCATGCTACATACCAAATATCAAAAGTCTAGGCCTTACAGTTTGAGAGAAGAAGATTTTTAAAGCTTTTCCTATGAAAAACTGATAAGCCCTTGGGCGGGGCCATTTTTGGCCCGGGGGTCATAATTTGAACAATATTTGTAGAGGACCACAAGATCATGCTACATACCAAATATCAAAGGTCTAGGCCTTACAGTTTCAGAGAAGAAGATTTTTAAAGATTTTCCTATGAAAAACTGATAAGCCCTTGGGCGGGGCCATTTTTGGCCCGGGGGTAATAATTTGAACAACTTTAGTAGAGGACCATAAGATCATGCTACATACCAAATATCAAAGGTCTAGGCCTACGGTTTCAGAGAAGAAGATTTTTAAAGATTTTCCAATGAAAAACTGATAAGCCCTTGGGCGGGGCTATTTTTGGCCCGGGGGTCATAATTTGAACAAACTTTGTAGAGGACCATAAGATCATGCTACATACCAAATATCAATGGTCTAGGACATATTGTTTCAGAGAAGAAGATTTTTAAAGATTTTCATATATTACCATATATGGAAAAAATGACCACGCCCTCTGGCGGCCATGTTTTTTGCCGGATCAAAATTCTTTTAACAACTTTTAAAGTCTATCAACTGAGAAACATTTTGGTGAAAACTATATTCAAATTGGACAAGTCATTCTGGAGAAGAAGATTGTTCTAGATATTGCGTACAGTTGCCATGGCAACAAGACCGATGGCCCCGCCCACTATCTTTTAACAACTTTTGAAGCACACACCCACAGTATGTATCTGACCAAGTTTGGTTACAATTGGGCAGTCGGTTTCAGAGAAGAAGTCGTTTGAAATTGTTGACGGACAGACAGACGGACGGACTGACAGACGGACGGACGTCCGACGCCGGACACAGGGGTATCACAATAGCTCACCTTGAGCACTTTGTGCTCTGGTGAGCTAAAAAAAAAATTAAGAAATGAAGCAGATGACAGTTGCTGCAGGCAAAAAATTGCTTAGCATGCAGAGTTATATAAAGGTTTAATTTACGCATCTTATCTCATGCCTGTCACGCATGTGTCTCTTGTGTTGGGAATCAACAGTTCCAGCAGTGACTTCCTTTGGTTAAATATTGACTGAACTAGTCTAGGACAAATGGGTTTCAAATATTGCCTGAGCTACGCTAGGACAAATGGCTACAATGTCAGACAGAGGTCAACATTTCAGTTTATGCCACATTGTAACCTTAATCAATGCTTTCCCATGCCTTTGCAAACAGGGAAGACCCAGATCAAATGGTTCCTATAGGAGTCATCTGGTCTGGGTCTGCTCTGTTTCCTTGTAAAATTATGATAGTTCTGACTCTACTATTTCTACCAATAACAAACACTCCTGTGTACATAATGTCGTTATAAAAATTCAGCTAATACATATTCATGATGTCATCATTAAATTCTAACATGAATATTCAACAGGGAAAGCTTTAACCTAAACAACGAAGAAATAAAACATACAATAAAACCTCTCTATAACGGCCACTAAATTATGTTAATTAGTTGGTATTTAGGGCAGGTGGCTGCTTAAAGCAAGTTGAAAGTAAAACAGAATGCTCCTATAGGAGCATTCTGTTTTACTTTCACCTTGCTTTAAGCAGCCACCTGCCTTCAACACAAAATACTTGATGTAATTTAGTGGCCGTTATAGAGAGGTTATATGGCTTAAATTGAAACCCTTTGAATGCAGGAAACCAGTGTACTGCCATTGCAAACAGCATTGACCCAGATCAGAGGGCTCCTTAGTAGGGGGTCTACACCAGCTGTTTGTCATTCAAGATCCTCTGGCAAATGAACTCTCTCATACTGAATGAACTCTACAGTTGAACACTGTAAAATTAGATATTCTGCATTCAAAATATAACCCTTTCCCTGTTCAATATTCATGCAAGAAATAATGACATCATGAATATTTTATTAGCTGAAATTTTATAATATAAACTTTTTTTTGAGGAATTTCTTATTTCATATATAAATATTCATGAGGTAAATGTTTAACCCTTTCCCTGTTTTATCTTTATTTCAAATTTCAATACCTACTGAATATTCATGGACAAACTAGTTATGAAATATGCAAGGTGGTATATTGTAGCCATTTCAAAAAGTAAAGAAACAGATATTTCAAATTCCACAAGCAAACAGAACAGACCCTGACCAGACGGCTCCTCTAGGAGCCGTCTGATCTGGGTCTTCTCTGTTTGCAAATGCATGAAAATGCGTCGCAGCGTTTATATGAGGGAAAGGGTTAAGACAGGTTTTTATCAACCAAACTAATAGTAACTCTTCATCATATCAGGATCCAAATTGTTTGACATTAGAATATATTTTTTATATTTGTTGGTAAAGATAACTTCTTTTAACATCTCTCCAATTGCAAAGACAACATTAAACAACATGTTTAAACCCTTTACCTGTTCAAAATGCATGTAAGAAATAATTACATGTACATCATGAATATTTATTAGCTGTATTGTTATGATGTAAACTTATTAAGGGAATTTATTGCTGCTTTGACAAAACCTGTAGAAGCCCATCTATATAATGTCAAAAGCAAAAAGGGCAGACTCGATGTCAAAATGCATGAAAAACCCTTTCATGTACGAAATAATGACGCCATAAATGTAATACAGAGAAACCTCTTTATAACGGCCACTAAGTTCCATCAAATATTTTGTGTTAAGGGCAGGTGGTTGCTTAAAGCGAGGTGAAAGTACTTTCACCTCGCTTTAAGCAGCCACCTGGCCTAAATACCAATTAATTAACATAATTTAGTGGCCGTTACAGAGAGGTTTCTCTGTATTATATATATAATATATATAAGCTGCATTTTTATAATAGGATAATGTACATCTTAATTGATAGAAACTGTAGATAGAATTATCATGATTTTATAAGCAAACAGAGAGCAAACAGAGCAGATCCTGATCAGACGACTCCAACAGGACCTGTCTGATCTGGGTCTACTCTGTTTTCAAAGGCATGAACAAGCGCTTGTTATAATGAGGGAAAGGGTTAACCCTTTCTACGCCTCTGTAATAACCACTTCTTGAGGTAAAGGGTTAATGGGACATTATAATGGTACATCTGTAGATACAGATAACATATCTTATATTAAAGATAAGCAGACCATTAGTTTTATTTACAAAGAATATTTCAGGATAACTCTTTGAACTGGGGGGAAAGAGTGCACAGGTATTAATTTTGTGAACAGCGTAGACCCAGATCAGAGGGTTTCCAGGAGCCCTTTGATCAGGGTCTGCAATATTTATTTTTTAAAATTTCTGGCAGTTTTAAGTCTTTCTTACTGAATGGATTCTATCATTAAGCACTGATGGAGCATTGTACATTTAGCATTCAAAGGTTAAATATCATGCTATGTTGGCTCATTCCATGTTTTCCATATCAGAGCAAATACCTGTAAATATGAATGGCTCCACAAGTAACTTACATCATGAATCATTGGATCTTTGTATTGAATTAACTCTTAGCCTGCCACATATTTTTAATCATTCTACCCTCTATCAATATTTAATAATTAGGCAAATCTTTACAAAAATATACAGGGTTATACCGGTACTGAAATTATTTCCTAAGTAAAAGGATAGAGCATGCAGACATGGATTTTCCATGGCAAACAGTGCAGACCCAGATGAGAGAGCTCCTATAGGAGCTCTTTTACCTGGGTCTACACTGTTTGCAAATGCAACAATAGTCATGACTGGCAGGATATGGGTTAAGACCCTTATCAACCAATGTTAGAGACAAAGCATCTGATCAGGGTCTGCACAGTTCCTCAAATTGAAATTATTGACTATCTATCCTTTGAATGCAGACCTTGGAGACACCAAGTTAATTATAAAGTGTCTCACCTAGATTCCAGCTGTTTGCTGGTGTAAGTAAAGTCAAACTTGGTAGGATAAGGGTTAAGAGGCTGTAGAAGTATCATGTAAAGGGTTAAACCATTGTTATCTAAAGAATTTTTGCAGAAACACACCTTCAAAATGAAGATTAGAATTGTTTATTATTGCAGTTGCACCTAAAACTTGAGCCTAAACCCGTTACCCCATAGGCTGTTTTTAGATCCTACCTCTTTGAATAAAATCTACCAAAAAGGAGCATTTACTAGAGAAAAGGAAAACTTTAGAATTGTGTAGATTTGAAACCATTGTCATAAATAGAGCATTAAATTTTGTTCCTATGGAGCAAATGCTCTATTTATCACAATGGTTTCAGAAAGTGACTTTTACAGAGGCGTCAAAAGGCGTCAATTTTAGGGGAATGGGTTACTTCCCCTAATCAATGGGAACCCTATTGAGTTACAGTAGAACCTTTCTTAAGCACCCATTCATTTATTGAAAATAAAAACCAGGTGGTTGCTTAATGCAGGGCAAAAGTAATGCAAAAAGCTCCCTGATCCACCACCTCCGAGTGACCCTAAAACTTCATTGTACATAATTAATATCACATTCTTTCTCTCTTAGTAAATCTGGGCATTAGCGCATTATTATGAAGGTTAACATTTTGAGCACTGGAATTTCAGTGAGAATCAGTCTAGCAGTGTATACATTTCAGTCTGCCCATCAAGGAGTAGTGAGTAAATGAGGAGTAGCAAAATATGATTGAAAATTGCAACCAGAGCTGAACAGAGGTTTTCTACATATGATAATCACTCTGATCTGGGTCTTCACTGTTTGTAAATGCAACAAAGTAATTCCTTGCAGTCAAAGGGTTTAATTATTCAAACTGCAATGTACTTGTCAGTGTGACATACTATACAAGCCTGTCACCTAGACATAAACATGTAACAAACGACAAACATCACATCACACCCAGACAGCACTCCCTGTCTACCTCAGGTTCATCATGCAGACAAAAGTCAGACCACCTTTGCATATGGGTTGAATCTAGATCAGAAGCCAAGTAATTTGAAATCCCATCTGGATCCAAGCAGTTTGACACAGTTTTGTCAAATGAAATGCAAGTACATGTAAAGTCTACTATAAAGAGTTAACCCATTACCTGTTCAATATTCATGAAGGAAATAATGACATCATGAATATTCAACAGCTAAATTTTTGTCATGTCATAATGTACACATGAAGTTTTGGTAATGGCAGATACTGTACAGTCAGATCTATTATAATTTCAAAAGCAGTTGAGAACCTGCTTCGTTGGCCCCAGGAGCCATCTGATCTGGGACTACTCTGTTTGCAAAGGCATCCATGAAAAAGCATTAATTTTGTTTGAGGGGAAGGGTTAACCTCTTGCTCGATAATTACATCTTTTAGTGCTTTAGCAAACAGAGTAGACCCAGATATGATGGCTCCTGTAAGAGCTGTCTGATCAGGGTCTGCTCTGTTTCCTTATGGCCTGATATTGATCTGATTCTACAGTTTCTGCCATAGCCAAACTTTCCTGCGCTTATTTCCCTTTACAAATATTCAGCAAATTAATATTCATGATGTCATTATTTCTTACATGATATTCATGGAGTAGTGTTAAGGGACCACTAAATTACTAAACAGTGTTTTTAACCCTTCTCCGAGTTCTATGTTTATTCCAAATTTCAATACCTACTGCACATTCATGGACAAAATAGTTATAATGAAATATGCAAGGTGTTTGAATATTGTAGCCATTTTAGAAAGCAAAGAAACAGATCTATCAAATTCTATTAGCAAACAGAGCAGACCCTGATCAGAAGGCTCCTATAGGAGCCGTCTGATCTGGGTCTACTCTGTTTGTAGATGTGTGAAAAGGTGTTTATTGAAGGAGGATCAGACTTCTTTGAGTGGTTGTTGTAGGATATACTGTAATTTATTAATGTATTGGATAGAAAACCTCTAATAAATGTACATGTTTGTATAAATTCCTGTAAAACAATGATACTGATTTTAAGCCAACTAGCTGAAAATGAAAAGACAGCACAGGCATGCATTTGTCAGAGAAAATCAATGTTTTCATTTTCTCAAAATTATTCTCTAGAAGAAAACATTAATCATGCCCATCCTGTGACTTTAACCCTTTACTTCATAAATACACCTTTGTAAAAAGAGCAGGCCCAGAATAGGTTCTGCCATGGCCATAAATTCTGGTGCCCATGTGCTATTATATTTTTTTTTCATTCAATCTAATTAATATTCATGAAGCCATTATTTCTTACATGAATATTCATGAAGTAAATGGTTAACTTCCCCCACACTTTAATTCCAGTTTGGGAATATAATTCTTCTTTACCATTCTAAAACATGCCACTCATTCAAAATATATGAAAACATCATCTATCTTGTTTATTATATTGTATTTTGTTGGTGTAATCTTTCTTTTTCAAGACCATGCACACAGCACATCAATTAAGAGAGAAATCTAAGTCCATAAATAGTCTTGAGATTTATTTTTGTTATTCCTATGAATGTGAGGCATGCACACAGGATCTGCTCCGTTGCTTATGTTATAATATATGTTTGATTCTACAGTTTTTGCCTGAGCCAAAATTGTCCAGTGTTCATATCCCATTCTAAAATATTCATGATGTCATTATTTCTTCCATGAAAGTTAACGACCTCTTGTATATTCATTGGATGATGTTTTATAATGTCACATGAAAACAGTAAATGGTGCTCATTGCAGAATCTGTAGAGTTAGATCTATATAGATTTTACAAGCAAACAGAGCAGACCCTGATCAGACAGCTCTTATATATAGGAGTCATCTGATTGGACTCTGCTTTTGTTTGCAAAGGTGTAGGTATGCATATTTATGGAGTAAAGTGTTAACCCTTTCCCTGTTCTATGTTTATTACAAATTTCAATACCTACTGAATATTCATGGACAAAACGGTTATCATGAAATATGGAAGGTGGAGCACTGTAGCCATTTTAGAAAATAAAGACACAGATCTTTGAATTTCTATAAGCAAACAGAGTAGACCCTGATCAGACGGCTCCTCTAGGAGCTGTCTGATCTGGGTCTTCTCTGTTTGCAGACGCGTGAAAACACATTTATATGAGGGAAAGGGTTAAAGATCCACATACATTGAAAAGTTTGGCTTCATACAGATTTCTTATCTGCATTGCACAATGAAACAAACTTTTTTTTATACTTTCCATTGAAAAAGTTTTTTATTGTTTATGAACTGTGCATGTTTAAATGCATGTACCCACATCTACTCAGGTCACCGTGACCTTGTGAGGTCTGTATCCAGGACAATACTACATGGTTGCTTAACCCTTTACCTGTTGAATATTCATGTAAGACGTAATAACCTTGCTGATATTTGTATAAGGGTATATGAACACAGGATATTTTAGCTCAAGCAGAATCTGTAGAATATGATCTATACTATATATAATACAATAACCAAATAATCAGACGGCTCCTATTATATGCTATGGGAGGCATCTGTTCTGGGTCTACTCTGTTTGCAAAGATGTGAAAAGGCATCATGGTCCCTCATATTGACACCTTAATATGACACCTCTGTAAAAGTCACTTTCTGAAACCATTGCAATAAATAGAGCATTTGCTCCAATTAGGAGCAAATACTCTATTTATCACAATGGTTTCAAAACTACACAATTCTAAAATTTTACTTTTTGCTAGTATAATTATGCTCCTCTTTGATAGATTTATTCAAAGAGGTTGGATCTAAAAATAGCCTATGGGTAATGGGTTTAGGCTCAAGTTTTAGGTGCAACTGCAATAATAAATAATTCTAATCTTCATTTTGAAGGTGTGTTTCTCCAAGAATTCTTTAGATAACAAGATCTGGAAAGTAGTTAGTGAAGTTAGGTCATAATGGAGATCTTTAACCCTTTCCTCCATAAATACGCCTTTCTATGCCTCTGTAATAATGACTTCTTGAAATCATTGTGATAAATAGAGCAATTGTTCCTATAGGAGCAAATGCTCTATTTATCACAATGGTTTCAAGCTACAAAATTCTAAAATTTTACTTTTCTCTGGTAAATGCTCCTTTTGGGTAGATTCATTCAAAGAGGTTGGGTCTAAAAATAGCTTACAGTCCTCAGGAATGGGTTAACTAGAGGGCTCCTGATCTTGGTCTACACAATTTGCATGATGTCCTTTTTGACGGAAACTTTACGGTACAAATTGTAAAACAGTTCATATCTTGATGAGATGTCTAGCTACTCTGCATCTCATAGGTATCATGAGCTACGCCACATCTCATAGGTATTATGAGCTACTCTGCATCTCATAGGTATCATGAGCTACTCCACATCTCATAGGTATCATGAGCTACTCCACATCTCATAGGTATCATGAGCTACTCTGCATCTCATAGGTATCATGAGCTACTCTGCATCTCATAGGTATCATGAGCTACTCTGCATCTCATAGGTATCATGAGCTACTCTGCATCTCATAGGTATCATGAGCTATTCCACATCTCATAGGTATCATGAGCTACTCTGCATCTCATAGGTATCATGAGCTACTCTGCATCTCATAGGTATCATGAGCTACTCTGCATCTCATAGGTATCATGAGCTACTCTGCATCTCATAAATATCATGAGCAATTCAGCATTTCATAGGTATCATGTGTTACTGAAGACCTCAGGATGTATCATTTGCTACTCCACATCTCATAGTTATCATGAGCAACTCTGCATCCCATAAAGTGCTGACAGGCTTAATCTCAAACAGCATCTTGACACTTTTAACTCCATAACCTTCGCAAACAGGGTGGAGCCAGATCAGACCCAAGCTTACTTGTCATCTTCTTAGAAACTGTTTCGAAATTCTAATTCTGATTTTGAACAAATTCAACAATAGTATTTATTTTCAAAACTTGAGCAGATGATAAATTTTTGAAGATGACAATTGTATTTAAAGATTACGTGGTTTTTCAATTAAAGCAACATAAAGATTGACCAAAGTTTCCGAGACTTTTGCATGTTTTGCTGATAATATTTGCTGAACCGGCACAACAATTCAATCACATCCTGTTGACGATGTGACAGTGAGCGTGTATTTTTGTTGACATGCACTTCAATATCACGACCACAAGTGTTATCCTTTTGATCAAAGCAAATAATTTAGCCAATTGTGTCTAAATAACCCATTCCCTCACATTGACGACTTTTGACGACTCTGTAAAAGTCACTTTGTGAAATCATTGTGATAAATAGAGCATTTGCTCCTATAGGAGCAAATGCTCTATTTATCACAATGGTTTCAAGCTGCAAAATTCTAAAATTTTCCTTTTCTTTAGTTAATGCTCCTTTTCGGTAGATTTATTTAAGGAGGCTGTATCTAAAAATAGCCTATGAGGTAATGGGTTAACCTCTCCTCTGTTGAATATTCATGTAAGAAATATTTATTAGATGAATTTTTATAATGGCATAATGTACATGGGATGTTTTTGTATTGGTTGAAACTAAAAAGTTAGATCTTGGTGTCTCATCGCTAGATCCAAGTTGTTTGCAAATGATGGCTAGGTCGCAATAGACAGGATAAGGGATAAGTGTGACTCAGTGCTGTCCCTGATAGAGAGGTCTTTTCATGTCTTTGCAAACAGAGTAGACTCATATCATACAACACCTGCAAGAGCCACTCTGATCAGGGTCTGCTCTGTTTGCTTATGAAATAATGTAGATATGATTCTACAGTTTCTACTAGGGTCTAAATTTCTCTAGTCCATAATTATGCTATTATAATGTTAACCCTTTTGGCGCCAAATTTCTAATTGTCATCTGCAAACCAATTTTGTTAAATAATTCGGTAAAATAAGGAAATGAGATAAATAAATTTAAATTATATAGAAATAAAGTTTGAGACAAAAAGTGAAGTCCCCGATCAGACGCCGCCTTGAAAAATCAGAGTCTGATCTGTGACTGCACTATTTGTCTTGGTGCATTTATGCGACATTGGCAGTGAAAGGGTTAAGTTAATTAATCTTCATGCAATCATTATCTCTTACATCAAAATACTAGATTCAATACAATACAGCAGAACCCCTCTAATACAACCACTTAATGAATAAACATGGCTGTCTTATAAGCAGGTGGTTGCTTAATGCTGGACGAAAGAAATACAGAAAGCTACTTTCCTCCTGCATTAAGCTACCACCTGCCTCTACCAGTTGGAATTATACCTGATTCTTGGTGGTCGCATTAGAGGGGTTTTACTGTACATTAAGAGATAAATTCACAATCATGTAACCCTTTACTCCATGAATATTCATGTAACAAATAACGACATCATGAATATCAATTAGATTAATTATTAAAATAGCATATGGACACAGGAATTTTTGACCATGACAGAAACTAGAATCATATCTATATCATATCATAAGCAAACAGAGCAGACCTTGATCTGTAGGAGCTGTCTGATCTGGGTCTTCTCTGTCTGCAAAGGCTTAGAAAGGTGTATTTATAGGGGTAAAGGGATAATCAATTAAGTTGTGACTATGTGACTCTCAGCACATCATTTGTGACTATGTGACTCTCAGCACATCATTTGTGTCTATGTGACACATATGTCTCGGCACATCATTTATCAGCTGATCAATCTTACAGTGGTTCTTAAATACATATCATATATATATGTATGCGAATCAATCTTCAAGTAAGTAATGGTCAAACTAAAAAAAACGCCTAAAATTACACGAATCATTTGTTTATATGCTGAAAAGAAGTATATCGCAAGAAAAATGATCGCATAAACACTGAAGAAGACAAAACATGTGTTTGCTATTAAAGACCCCAATGTTATTGCCTGATGTATCAGTATTTATTTTGGTTGCGTTTTAGTTTCTAATTGTTCAAAATAGGTCGATAATATTTTGTTAAAAGCGAATAATTTTAAATAGTTACAAAAACTGTTTATTTTGTATGGCCGGGTAATTTTTACCTCCACTTTTTCGAAAAGTGGAGCTATTGTCATGACCTTCTTGTTGGCGTCAGTGTCGGCGTTGGTTAATCTTCGTATGCATGTTAAACTATCAGACGGGGAACCAGTTTTACAAGGGCAGGTAACCCTTAAATTAATTTTGCCAAAGCTATGCCTCTTTTTTGACTTAGAATTTTCATTGTTGGTTAAGTTTTCTGTTAAGGTCCATGTCTCTGAAACTGTCCAAGATATTTTGTTCAAATTTGGGATGCATGTTAACTATTACAAGGGGAACCCATTTCACAAGGGCAGGTAACCCTAAAATTAATTTTATTATATCTATGTCCCCTTTCCGACTTAGACTTCCACTTCAATATCCAGCACTGAAAAAAGTGGAGTGCGCTGTCTGCAGACAGTTCTTGCTTGATGTAGGTTAAAGTTGTCAATATTCATAAATAACTGAACATAACCAATACCACGGTTTATGATTTCATTGAAAATATATGTTTAACCCTTACCTCCATGACTCTTTATGAAAGAAATATTGACACAATGAATACGTATTAGATGCATATGAACACTGAAAGTTTTGGCCATGGCAGAATCTGTAGAATCATATCTATATTATGTGATCAGCAAACAGAGCAGACCCTGATCAGATGGCTCCTATAGGAGCCATCTGATCTGGGTCTGCTCTGTTTGCAGAGGCATAGAAAGGCGTATCTATGGAGTAAAGGGTCAATGTAGAGATTATCATTTTAATAATATTTCATCTATCTGCTCCAATTCTCAAAGTAACTTTTTCTTCAATTTCATTTCAAAAGAACTGTCTTAAGTTTTAACCCATTCCTCCATAAGCTATTTTTTAGATCAAACCACTTTGAATAAATCTGAAAAGGAGCATTAACTAGGGATAAGGAAATTTTAGAATTTCGTATTATGAAACCATTGTGATAAATAGAGCATTTGCTCCTATATAGGAGCAAATGCTCTATTTATCACAATGGTTTCATAAAGTGACTTTTACAAAGGCGTAGAAGTGCGTAGTTATGGAGGAAAGGGTTAAAATAAGATGCCGAGTTATGGACAAACCATCCCTTATTCATCCAATGTGTTGAAAGTCCTTTACTTCAGGTCCTACAAACCCTCTTGAGGCCTTTGCAAATGACGTAGACCCTGATCAGACAGCTCCAACAGGGTCTGCTCTGTTTGCTGAAGGAATTAAATAAATCTGAGTCTACAGATTTTTGTCACAGCCAAATCATCAGGTATGTTGATGTTGGTAGAAACTGTAGTCAGATCTATTATAATTTCATAAGCAAACTCGGTGGACCCTGATCAGACGGCTCCTACAGGAACCATCTGATTTTTGTCTACTCCATTTGCAAAGATGAGGAAAAGTATTTATTGGTATATGAAGGAAAGGTTGAAGCATTACCTGTAATGTCTTTCTTTGGTCCTGGAAGTGCAAGCTTATTTCTCTCACAAGCTGCCATATCTGAAAAACATAAAATAGACATTTGTTAGATCATATATACACATAAAATAGATATCCCTCCTACATATATAAATAGAAATCTCTTAGATCATACTCATAAAAACAGACATCCGTTAGATCATACTCATAACAAGAGGGTCATAATGGCCCTGATATCACTCACCAGACAATCAGAAGATTTTCAAAGTTTTCACTATATGTTTCTATTGAAAAATGGCCATCCCTGGGGCATGGCCAATTTAACCCCAGGGGAATAATTTATATAACTTCTGTTGAGGACCTAAACATGACATTATACGCCAAATATGAAAGTTGAGAACCTTCCAGTTTCAGAGGAGAAGATTTTCAAAGTTTTCACTATATGTTTCTACTGAAAACTTGCCACCCCTGGGACAGGGCCAATTTTGACACCAGGGGCATAATTTATATAACTTTTGTAGAGGACCTGAACATGATGCTATGTGCCATATACGAAAGCTGAAAACCTTCCAGTTTCAGAAGAAGATTTTCAAAGTTTTCACTATATGTTTCTATTGAAAACTGGCCACCCCTGGGCATAACCCCATGACCCCAGTGGCATAACTTATATAAATTTTGTAAAGGACCTGAACATGATGCTATGTACCAAATATGAAAGCTGAGAACCATCCAGTTTCAGGAGAAGATTTTCAAAGTTTTCACTATTATGTTTCTGTTGAAAACTGGCCACCCATTGGGTGGGGCCAATTTTGACCCAAGGGGCAAAATTTATATAACTTTTGTAGAGGACCTGAACATGATGCTATGTGCCAAATATGAAAGCTGAGAACCTTCCAGTTTCAAAGTTTTACCATATGTTTCTATAGAAAACAAGGCACCGGTGGGGCGGGCCAATAATGACCTCAGGGGCATAATTTATATAACTTTTGTAGAAGACCTACATATGTTGCTATGTGCCAAAGTAAGATAAAAGCTGAGAACCCTGTAGATTCAGAAGAGAAGATTTTTAAAGGTTCAAATTGTTGACGACTGACGACAAACGACGTACGCCGACGGACGACAGACATCAGGCGATCACAAAAGCTCACGCTGAGCACTTTGTGCTCTGGTGAGCTAAAAACAAAAAGCTCACGCTGAGCACTTTGTGTTCTGGTGAGCTAAAAACAGACATCTCATAGATCACACACTCAGAAACCATCAAAGATATTTGGTTCATTTTTGGTATGTATGTTTACTATCACAAGGGGAACCCATTTCACAAGGGAAGGTAACCCTAAAATTAATTTTTGCCTTCCATTTTGCCATTGGCCCTATATCGCTCACCTGCGTTACAGTAATATATCGACAATGTTAATTTTTCAGCAGTTGTCTGCTGAAAAATTAAACATTGTCGATATATTACTGTAATGCAGGTGAGCGATATAGGACCAATGGCCCTCTTGTTAACAGTACTTCAGTCATATTATGATGTCAAGCTAATTACAGGTGGAGGAAGACCCTAGAGGTTCTTCTGTGCACGAAACAAACTGTAGACTCAGATCTGTTATAATTTCATATGCAAACAGAGCAGACCCTGATCAAGTGGTTCTTGCTGGAAGTAGTCTGATCTGGGTCCTACAGAAGCCGTCTGATTAGGGTCTGCTCTGTTGGCTTATGATAAAATATAGATTTGATTCTACAGTTTCTGTCATGGCCAAACAATTCCTGTGTCCATGTAATATCATAACAATTTATCCAGTGAATATTCATGATGTCATTATTTTATACATTAATATTCATGAAGTAAAGGGTTAACATGATAACATGCTGGAGATTGAAGTTCCCATTTACAGTCAACATCATTAATTGTATCTGTTACAATTGGCTAGACAGATAAGACAAATAAAACTAATTTCATACAATTAATGGCTTGACTGTTTGCCTGGTTTTTGTTTGCCCTTGAACTCACACAGTAAGCCATACTTAACCATTTATATCGTAGATATTTAAGGCCTTTTGAAACAAAGTGGATCCAGATCAGATGGCCACTGTGGTAAGTGTGTGATCAGTGTTTGCTCCGGTTACTTATGGAATAATATAGATTTGATTATAAAGTTTCTTTTTAAGGCCAACTACACCAGTGTTTATATGCAGCTGGACACAATTCAACTACATGTACTTGTACTTAACCTTTAGCCCGCTGAGCAAATTATTTTTACTACATTTTCAAATTTCAAGCTACATGTATAATCAATTTGTCTACCAAAATGCAATCAGAGTGTCAAACAGTTTGGATCCTGATGAGATGCCGAGTTACTCGGTGTCTCATCTGGATCTAAACTGTTTGCATAGGTATTCACTCATCTTGCCATAGCAGGCTAAAGGTTAATATTCATGATGAGCAGACCAGTCATGAGAAAATGACTTGAACTGAACTTCACCATCATGTGGGACTAATAGTTTTTTCCTCATAATATTAATGTTGCCATGGCGTCTTGTCCACATTTGTAATAATTCCTTTGAAAGCTGACTTTTCAAAGTGGAACAATCCATCACTGTTTTAACCCTTTCCCTTATGTAAACGCATTTTCACGCATCTGCAAACACAGTAGACCCAGTCTATGTACGTAAAAGTCATCTTTTGAAACCATTGTGATAAATAGAGCATAACTGCTCTAGAAATGTTCCTTTTCGGTAGATTTGTTCGTAGAGGTTGGATCTAAACATAGCCTATGAGGGAATGAGTTAACCCTTTCCTTCAAATAAACGTGTTTTCACACATTTGCAAACAGAGTAGACCCAGATCAGATGGCTCCTATAGGGTCTGATCAGGGTCTGCTCTATTTGCTAATGGAATTTGAAAGATCTATTGCTTTACTTTTTTCCCAAAATAATTATAAAGAAATATGGAAGGTGGAACATTGCAGACATTTCAGAAAGCAGAAAAACAGATCTATCAAATTCTATTAGCAAACAGAGCAGATCCTGATCAGACGGCTCCTCTAGGAGCCGTCTGATCTGGGTCTACTCTGTTTGCAAATGCAAAAAAAAGGTTAACCCTTTCTCTCATAGACACAACTGTTGGCACTTTAAAGCATTCCTCTGGGGGTCTTTCTCCACCTTGAATTAGCTGCACCTAATATGACTGAAATACTGTTAAAATAACATCACTCCTATACGATGATCGTCTGACCAGGATCTGCTCTGTTTGCTAATAGAATTTGGTAGTCAGTAGGTATTAAATTTTGGCCTAATTACAGAACAGGGAAAGGGTTCATGCAAGATTGTAATACTGCAGACTGGTTTCTGAATAATTCCATTTATTTCAAAGGCTATAACAATTCCAATCATAAAATCAAAAGCAAAATAATGTGACAAACTCCAGTGAACAACTAATTACACAGCGTCTCAGCTGCATTCAAATTGTTTGTAAAGGTAATTAAGATTAAACAAGAGGGCCAGAATGGCCCTGAATCGCTCATCAGACAGTCAGAGGAGAAGATTTTCAAAGTTTTCACTATATGTTTTTATAGAAAACTAGCCGGCCCTGGGGCGGGCCAATTTTGACTCCAGGGACATAATTTATACAACTTTTGTAGAGGACTTGAACAAGATGCTATGAGCCAAATATGAAAGCTGAGAGCCTTCCAGTTTCAGAGGAGAAGATTTTCAAAGTTTTCACTATATGTTTCTACTGAAAACTACCCATCCCTGGGGCGGAGCCAATTTTGACCCCAGGGACATAATTAGTATAACTTTTGCAGAGGACCTGAACATGATGCTCTGTGCCAAATATGAAAGCTGAGCACCTTCCAGTTTCAGAGGAGAAGATTTTCAAAGATTTCACTATTTGTTTCTATTGAAAACTGCCCACCCCTGGGGTAGGGCCAATTTTAACCCCAGGGCCATAATTTATATAACTTTTGTAGAGGACCTAAACATGATGCTATGTGCCAAATATGAAATCTGAGAACCTTCCAGTTTCAGAGAAGAAGATTTTCAAAGATTTCACTATATGTTACTATTGAAAACTTCCCACCCCTGGGGCAGGCCAATTTTGACCCCAGGGGCATAATTTATATAACTTTTGTAGAGGACCTGAACATGATGCTCTGTGCCAAATATGCAAGCTGAGAGCCTTCCGGTTTCAGAGGAGAAGATTTTCAAAGATTTCACTATTTGTTTCCATTGAAAACAGCCCACCCCTGGGGCGGGGCCAATTTTGACCCCAGGGCCATAATTTATAAAAAAATTGTAGAGGACCTGAACATGATGCTCTGTGCCAAATATGAAAGCTGAGTGCCTTCCAGTTTCAGAGGAGAATATTTTCAAAGATTTCACTATTTGTTTCTATTGAAAACTTCCCACCCCTGGGGCGGGGCCAACTTTGACCCCAGGGCCATAATTTATATAACTTTTGTAGAGGACCTGAACATGATGCTCTGTGCCAAATATGAAATCTGAGAGCCTTCCAGTTTCAGAGGAGAAGATTTTCAAAGATTTCACTATTTGTTTCCATTGTAAAACTGCCCACCCCTGGGGCGGGGCCAACTTTGACCCCAGGGACATAATTTATATAAATTTTGTAGAGGAACTGAACATGATGCTCTGTGCCAAATATGAAAGATGAGAGCCTTTCAGTTTCAGAGGAGAAGATTTTCAAAGATTTCACTATTTGTTTCCATTGAAAACAGCCCACCCCTGGGGCGGGGCCAATTTTGACCCCAGGGCCATAATTTATATAACTTTTGTACAGGACCTGAACATGATGCTCTGTGCCAAATATGAAAGCTGAGTGCCTTCCAGTTTCAGAGGAGAAGATTTTCAAAGTTTTCACTATTTGTTTCTATTGAAAACTTCCCACCCCTGGGGCGGGGCCAACTTTGACCCCAGGGCCATAATTTATATAACTTTTGTAGAGGACCTGAACATGATGCTCTGTGCCAAATATGAAATCTGAGAGCCTTCCAGTTTCAGAGGAGAAGATTTTCAAAGATTTCACTATTTGTTTCCATTGTAAAACTGCCCACCCCTGGGGCGGGGCCAACTTTGACCCCAGGGACATAATTTATATAAATTTTGTAGAGGAACTGAACATGATGCTCTGTGCCAAATATGAAAGATGAGAGCCTTTCAGTTTCAGAGGAGAAGATTTTCAAAGATTTCACTATTTGTTTCTATTGAAAACTTCCCACCCCTGGGGCGGGGCCAATTTTGACCCCAGGGTCATAATTTATATAACTTTTATAGAGGACCTGAACATGATGCTATGTGCCAAATATGAAAGCTGAGAACCTTCTGGTTTCAGAGGAGAAGATTTTCAAAGTTTTACTATATGTTTCTATTGAAAACTTCCTACCCCTGGGGCAGGGCCAATTTTGACCCCAGGGGCATTATTTATATAACTTTTGTAGAGGACCTATAGGTGATGCTATGTACCAAAGATGAAAGCTGAGAACCCTGTAGATTCAGAGAAGAAGATTTTTAAAGGTTCAAATTGTTGACGCGGGACGACGGACAACGGACGACGGATGACGCACGACGACGGACATCAGGCGATCACAAAAGCTCACCCTGAGCACTTTGTGCTCTGGTGAGCTAAAAATAAAGAGCGCTTGTTATCTAAATGGACAGCCGCAATATTGGATTTGACTTGCTTGTAATATTTTTATCCTTTAACATCCTAAGTGACTGGCATCAACAAATTACTATCTTCTACTTCAAATTCTTAAGTAAATTGTGTTTTTTTCCATTTCCACCTCTCCCCAAACCTCAAATCACCAGAGTGTCCAGTAACGTGGATCCTGATGAGTTGTTAACAAATTTATCAAACCTGTTTACTGTCAGCGTGCAAAGAGTTAGCCTTTACAGTCGCCAGGAACAGATCTTTCAAATTTGATTAGCAGACAGAGCAGACTCTGATCAGACAGCTCCTATAGGAGCTGTCTGATCTGGGTCTTCTCTGTTCGCTAATGCGTGAACACGCAATTACATGAAGGAAAGGGTTAACAAATTTAACTACTCAGCATCTCATCTGGGTCCAACCTGTTCACAGCCAGCATGCAAGGAGTTAATCTTTACAGTGGTCGGAAAGTTCTGCATCAGTGAGTTAGCATCAGTGAGATACTTTCAATATCGATCAATTCCTGTTGTTGTTTTTTACTGATCACATACCAGAGTACTACATAGCCAGCAATTATAAACATATCAATGTGAGACTTGTCTGTTCTGAAAATAACAGGAATGGAAACAGTTATTTCAGTTGTTCATTTTACTCTTTGAACGCTAGGTGACTTATGCAAACACTTTGAATCCAGATCAGATGCTGAGTGACTCACCTCTTATCAGGATCCTAACAGTAGAATCATATTGATTTTATACAATGAGCAAACAGAGCAGATCCTGATCAGAAGGCTGATCTGGGTCTACTCTGTTTGCAAAGGCATAGAAAAGCATAATTATGGAGTAATGGGTTAACTGGCAAGTTTGTGATTATCTATCCCTTTCCCTGTTCAGTATTTAGTACCCCCTAGTCCATATTTCCATACCTACTGAATATTCATGGCAAAAATAGTTATAATCAACTATTGAAGGTGGAATATTGTAGTCATTTTAGAAAGTAAAGAAACAGATCTATCAAATTTTATTAGCAAACAGAGCAGACCCTGATCTCTAGGAGCCATCTGATCTGGGTCTACTCTGTTTGCAAATGTGTGAAAACACATTTATATGAGGGAAAGTGCTATGCAAACACTTTGGATTCAGATGAGATGCTGAGTGGCTCAGCCTCTAGTGTTTGCATAGTATAGGCAGTTTTGACCAGAAATGATTGGCAAATAAAGCACTTGGAGAAATGCATCAGATTTGCAGAACACAATTAATTGCCCTGCAACGAGTTAAACATCTGTCTTGTGATACAGCAATCAAGCAATTTATTTGTGCTGACTCTGCAATAGCATTGAAAACAGAATAGATCCAAATCACGACTTCCAGAAGAAACCTCTGGCACAATCAAGCACATTATTGTTTCATACTGAATGGAATCTTTCAAACATTCAACCTTTCCAACCAAGGGCACACATGCATTGTACTGCCATTTCAAAAACAGATTTTAGACCCAGATCAGAGGGTTCCAAGAGGCGCCCTCTGATCAGGGTCTGCCCCCTTTCCCATTTAAAATTTAACCATTTCATACTGAGTGGATGCCTTTCTTCCATAGGCTATTTTTAGACTCAACCTCTTTGAATGAATCTACCCAAAAGGAGCGTTAACTAGAGAAAATATTTTTTTTAGAATTTTGTAGTTTGAAACCGTTGTGATAAATAGAGCATTTGCTCCTATAGGAGCAAATGCTCTATTTATCACAATGGTTACAACAGGTGATTTTTGCAGAGGCATCAAAATGAGGGAATAGGTTAAAAACTGATTTGCTATTCAGCATTGCATGGGTTAATGGTTAGACTTATTGCACAGCCTCTGAAATGAACAATAACTGCTTTTTTATCTCCTGGTGGGAAGTCAATGATTTACCTTTGGCATTTGCATCCAGCTGAGATGCTGAATAACTCACTGTCTCATCAGCATGAAGTGTTTGACACTTTGTACTTACAACTTTCATAAAAACGCCTCTTCACCCATTCCTCCATAGCATATTTTTAGACCAAACCTCTTTGAATGTATCTACCCAAAAGGAGCATTAATTACTAGAGAAAAGTAAATTTTTAGAATTTTGTAGTTTGAAACCATTGTGATAAATAGAGCATTAAGTTGCTCCTACAGGAGCAAATGCTCTATTTATCACAATGGTTTCATAAAGTGACTTTTACAGAGGCGTAGAAAGGCGTATTTATGGAGGAAAGGGTTAACTCCTTTGCAAACAGTAGACCCATATACAAGACGGCACTTCTAGCGGAGCCATCTGATCAAGGTCTGCTCTGTTTGCTAATGAAATCAATAATAGATCTGACTCTGCAGTTTATGTCAATACCAAAAATTCATGTTTACATAATATATACATATACCATTATAATATTATACAGCTAATAAATATTCATGACATCATTATTTCTTATAGGATTATTCAACAAGGAAGTGGTAAAAATCTATTTTTTCTTAGTAAGCTGAGACTGATACTTGTGGAAAAGAGTGGGTTTTGAAGGAGGATGTTAATTGGACAGAATGCAAAGTCAGCATTCTGTTTAGGGTCAACACTTGTTGCAAACCTGGAAGGAAGTACATTTGTATATTCAAGATGTTGTTAAGAATGATACAGATATAAATTAAAGAACTTTAGTGAGCAAGCTCACATTTCCCACGCTGCCACATTGTCAGAGAAAAAAAGTTTTTTCAAAGCTTTTATTCATGACAACTTTTAAAGTAAATTGATGAATATTTATTATCTGAATGACTATTATAAATGGCATATTTACACAGGGTTGTTGAGTAATGGTACAAAATGTAGAGTCAGATCTATTATAATTTCATAAGCAAACAGAGCAGACCCTGAACAGGCGTCACTCCTATAGGAGTCATCTAATCTGAGTCTACTCTTTTTGCAAAATATGCATGAGGGAAAGGGTTAACCCTTTCCTCGTAGGCTATTTTTAGATCCAACCACTTGAATAAATCTACCGAAAAGGAGCATCAACTTGAGAAAAGGATTTTTTTTAGAATTTTGTAGTTTGAAACCAATGTGATAAATAGAGCATTTGCTCCTATAGGAGCAAATGCTCTATTTATCACAATGGTTTCATAAAGTGACTTTTACAGAGGCGTAGAAAGGCGTATTTATGGAGGAAAGGGTTAAACACATTCCTCAGTATTGTGCTTATGTGAAAAGCAGACACCCTGTAGTTGTGTAAGGGATATTTTAATTTTCAACACAAAATGAGTTCAGTATAAATAAGTTCCTCCTATGCATAATAAACTTCATCAAAGGTAATTTTCACTTGCAAAAAAAAGTACTTAACTGTTTGCATGGTAGTCTAGATCTGCTGCAGTTCAAAAAGTATATCAAAAAGTATTTTCCTTCAGTTCTCTTCAAAAAGTCAGTTTTGATCCAGATGAAATGCAAAGTTACCTAGTATCTTATCTAGATCCAAACTGCTTGCATTAGTACATATAATAACAATGAGCCCCATAGTGCACTAACAATTAACCCTTTCCCTAATAGGAACACCTTATAACCCCTTTGTAAACAGCAGACCCAAATCAGACAGTTCATAATAGGAGCTGTCTGACCTGAGTCTGCTCTGTTTGCTTATGGAATTGTATAGATCCGATTCTACAGTTTTTGTAAAAGCCAAACATTCCCTTGAAAAATTGTTTATTAACCCTTTACTCCATGACTATAACTGTAAGAAATAATTACATCATGAATATTAATTAGATTAATTTTGTAATAATTGCAAATGGACACAGGAATAATTGACCAATTGGTACAAACTGTAGAATCCGATCTATATTATTTCATAAACAAACAGAGCAGACCCTGATCAGATGGCTCCTATAGGAGCCATCTGATCTGGGTCTACTCTGTTTGCAAAGTCATAGAAAGGTGTATTTATGGAGTAAAGGGTTAATTTAATGAATTCGAATATTCATGAAGGGATCAATTCATGCATTAATGTTCATTAGGGAAAGGACTAACCTTCAGCACTATACTGACTAAATCTGTGATAACCTTTGGAAACAGTTTGGATTCTGATTAGACCCCGAGATTCTCAGTGTCTCATCAGAAGTTCAGAACCTAAACTGTTTGTCACTGACAATGTTTTTTAAAATGAAATTAAAAAAATATGCTCTTTTAGAATTGAAGCAGATGACAATATGTGCAGAGGAAATTGATCAGAGTGCAGAAGGTTAAGTAAGTTTGTCTTGCAGTTTATTTCAGGATATGCTACTTACACTACCAAAACTATTTCTTATATTAATTATTTGGTGTCTCAGCTGGAAAATTGGCTCTCTAATTTTCAAAGTGAACAAAAATTTAACTCTTTGCATGCTAGTGACAAAACCGTGATTACCTATGCAAACAGTTTGGATCTACTTCAACTTCAACTTTTATTTATTCAAGCATAAGTCCTGCAATGCAGGAAACATCAGCATACAAATAATAATAATAATTATAGTCACATGACAACCAGTATGCACGTGGAAAACGGCCATTCGCGTATGCGTTTTGTTAGATTGTAAGAGATTGCATGGCCATATTACCAGCTCTAAGAACATGAGATCTCATGATCCGTGAGTGGTCAGGTGGCCATTTGGTCAAGTTTCAGTAAAATATTATATAATTAAGAGAATTGCATGAAAATGGAAATATACTTTCCAAAGTTACTGCGTATTTTATGCAAATAGGTAAATGTTAGATTTTTGGGTCTAAAGAGCCGTTTTTCATGTGTATTTAACAAAATAGTGAATTGAGACATTAAAGTATTAGAGGTAACTGTTTGTTTCTTATTGTTTCTATCTTAAACTATTTCAATTATGTTATGAGGGAGGGTACCTTGGTTCTGAATGTTCCGATATGGTACCATACAATTACTAATGTATGGCAACATCCCGGAAGATTAAGACACCGGTAAAAATGTATTTGATTGATATTCACGTGTACATGTATTTATCAAGTTTTCATATGAATTTATCTCAATATTTCTTTGATATATTCATTGTCATCTTTTATGATTAGTCATTAGGGCAATAATCATTATTAGTTTTGTAATTCCGAGTTGGATCTTACATTTAAACATTGCTCATACACATTGAATTATACTATTGAAGTTATAGACCAAGACATCTATAATTTTCAAGATGTAGAAATCAATGCTACCCAGATATGTACATTTCTGCTTTTCTGTAATAGTTGTAATTTAATTCATAACACAAGCTATTATTACTGCTGCTGTAGCGTTGTTACTAATGTAACAGCACTATAATTGCTGCAATAACAACTAGCAATACAGTTGTGTGTCGGGCTGTATTACGGGGACAGATATGCTACTGGCACAAGTTGGTCGTCTGGTACCTCTAGCATACTGTAACAATGACTTTCAAAGAAAGTCAAATATATTAAAAGCACCAAATATAACTAATTTTTCAATTAGTAATATTACAACTAGTGCATATGTAATTATTTGTTTCAAACTTCATTAGGGTCCAAGTTCACTCTCCTACGAAACGAAAATAGGAGACATAGATACATGGACTATAAAGAAAATCAAGAATTAAAAGCATTCTCAAACGACCATCTTGAAAAGCTATTCCATCAGCTATTCAATTGACTCATCAGATAATTATACAAAGGATCACATAATCAATCTGTTAGTCTTAAATATGTTGCTCAAAGTAAGGGGAGTATTTCAAACACTGAAATCTTTATTTCTGCATTAACCCTATGGTGTTACTACACACCAGATTCGTCTCTTTGAGACGATTCTAATGAATAGTTACACCATAGCATTATGTGTTTAAATGAGTGAGAAAATGTTGGATTTGTCCAGTTTACGCCCCTTATTTGGCGTGCTGTATAATATTATACAATTTATACAATTTAAGAGCTATGAATAAATAAATTCAAAGCATGATATTAAGCACCCAGCTTAATTTAGATTGAACTTTATGAAGAGATAAAACATTAATGCACATATATAATAAGTACATCTAGTTGCGGATTAAGTAATCAATCCATCAATCCATAGTCAGTTACCTTATACATTTTAGGAGCTGTTCATAATTCCAAAGCATCACAACCAATACATTAAATTAATTGCTCAATTAACTATCTGTCAATTGATCAAGCAACCAATGTATAGCCCAATGACCTTGGCTTGTAGTTCAAATAGAGGTGGGTTTTTTTTCAAATAGAGTTTATTTATTTTGCTTAAAATGTTTCATAACGATGTCACAAAATATAGCGAGTTTTTTAAGTTCGTCTTGACTTTCTATTTGGAAAAGGTTAATAAACTTCATCATATTGGGATATCTATAAAAATATTTGCTCACGTATTTTTTACGATCTGTAGTGAATATCGGACAAACGAGAATGTAATGATACTCGTCGCCTAAGTCTCTGCAGTATGGACATTTTCTGTCAGCAGCCGGGATATTTTCCCAGCGCCCTTTCTCTATTGGTAAAGTATGGTTTCTTGTTACGAAGGCCATAAGGCGTTTACAATGAAAAGTAGATAAACATTTTATGTAATGTGCCATTTTAAAATCATTCTTGATATGTTTGTACATGTTATTGTTTGAAGTTTTGTCTATTGTTGAATACCAATTTTGGATAAAAATATCTTTAAATTTAATATATGATGATTTGGTCAGCCATTTCGAAGTTATAAATTGTTGACTATACCATATACCCGAAAATCCTCCATTACATAACAAAGACTTAAGGTTATCAAACCACTGAGATTTTATATTATCATTACTATAATATGTATACATTAGAAGATATATTTTTGTGGACAGTTTATTCGGTTGGTCAGACCTTAGATTATCAATTATTCTCGACCAATATGATATAACTCTGTTATGGATATCAACTTGTAAGGGCGTTACTCCAATTTCTCCATAAACCATATATGACGGGGTTGATTTTTTAAGGTAAAAAATGTATTTATAAAATTTTAATTGGATTCGCTCAAGATCATCAAACTTACCGAATCCCCAGATTTCGCTACCGTAGAGTAATATAGGCTTTACTGTCTTTTCAAATAACTCTATTTGTAAATCAAACGGTAATGAGAGTTTTTTAATGTTACTTATTAGTGAAAACATTGCTTTGTTTGCCTGCTCGCTAATATATAATTTAGTTTTTCTAAATGAGCCGGTTTTCGAAAAGAAGAGTCCTAGATACTTATAATCCTCTACATATTCTAAAATTTCGTTGTTTATCCTAAATTCAGGCTTGTTTCTAACATTTCCTCTCCCTATTATCATGACTTTAGTTTTTGAGGTGTTTATATTTAATTTCCATGTTATACAGTAGTCGGTGAATATGTTTAAGGCATTTTGTAAGTCGTTTTTTTCATTACTAAATATAACTGTGTCGTCAGCATATAAGAGTATAAACAGTTTAAGGAATATGTGAACATCATCATTAATTGCTTCTTTTGAAATTCCATTAATGTTGTTTTGGTTTATTACCCCTACTAAGCACATGAAAGGATCAGAAGTTCCTTCTTGCGTTCGTATTTTAGATTTAATATTATCATATAGGTTATGTATTATGTTGAAACACTTTCCATTGATCCGCTCTTTTAATAACTTTTGCCAAAGTCCGACCCTCCAAACTGAGTCGAATGCCTGTTTAAAATCAACAAAACAGCAATAAAGTTTCTTTTTTTCAGTATGTACTAAATCAATTAGGCTTTTAAGAATAAAAAGATTGTCAATCGTAGAGTGGTTTTTCCGGAATCCAGCTTGTGTTTCTCGAATTACATTATATTTCTCCACATAGTTATTGAGTCTATTATTTATGATACTGGTGAATAATTTTCCAAGACAACTTAGTAAAGAAATCGGACGATAATTTTCTGGTAACTTTGGATCGCCTTTTTGTTTATATATTGGTTTTATAATACCTTCAGCCCAGGTACTAGGGACTATTCCGGAATCGAATATAACATTAAACAGTTTTACATAAATTGGCAGCATAATTGTGATCGACTGCTTTAGCTGCTCATTAATTATTTCATCAACTCCAGGTGATTTATTATTTTTCAGAGTTTTTATTGCTGTTATGATTTCTTGTTCTGTTATTGGAATATTAATTTCTTCATTTATTTCTATATCTTCTACATGATAGTCATCATTATTATTTTCTTGTGTATTAGTATTTTCATTTAAGTTTTTGAAAAAAGTATGGAAGTCATTCAGTGACGCGCAAAATTTATTGCTTTTCCTATTAGGCTGGGTCCTAGTAGTGGTTACCGTAGCATCCCCCCCTAGACTTTTTTTCATGGGTACTAGATTGTTCGTTGGGGTCCTCAGAACACATTTTGAGCATGCCCCCAAAAATAAGTTTGTCCCAGCTATGTTTTATTTAACGGTTTCCATGGTAACCCGAGGTAATTTTCGAATCTCTCTTGGTTCAGAAAATGCGCCATAACTTTGTTTTTAGAAGCAATAGAAGGACAAAACAAGTACCAAAGTAAAGCCGAGACATATAGCTTGAATATGATATATGATTTTATTAATATTCATAAATGCATTCTTATGAATATTAATGAGGAAGTAAAAAATGTGATTTTTTTTAGAAAAAAGGAGTTTGTTGTTTAGTCTGAGAGGCTTATTAATGCACAGAAATTATTGAATTTAGGTTTAAGTTGTTCGTTGGAGTCCTCAGAACACATTTTGAGTATTTCCCCAAATAATTTTGTCCCATCTATGTTTTATTAAACGGTTTCCATGGTAACCCGAGGTAAATTCCGAAACATCATTGGTTCAGAAAATGCGTAATAACTTTGCTTTTAGAGGTAATAGAAGGACAAAACAAGTACCAAAGTAAAGCAGAGACATATAGCTTGAATATGGTATATGATTTAATTAATATTCATAAATTCATTCTAATGAATATTCATGAGAATGTAAAAAAAATGCGTTTTTTAGAAAAAGGAGCTTGTTGTTTAGTCTGATAGGCTTATTAATGAACACAAATTATTGAATTCAGGTTTAAATTGCTTGTTTGGGTCATCAGAACACATTTTGAGCATTCCCCCAAAGTAATTTTGTCCCATCTATGTTTTATTGAATGGTTTCCATGGTAACGCGAGGAGGTAAATTTCGAAACATCATTGGTTCAGAAAATGCATAATAACTTTGCTTTTAGAGGCAATAGAAGGACAAAACAAAAACCAAAGTAAAGCAGAGATATATATCTTGATTATGATATATAATTTTAATAATATTCATATATGATTGCTTATGAATATTAATGAGGAAGTATAAAAATCCGCTTTTTTAGAAAAATGAGTTTTTTCTTTAGTCTTAGAGGCATATTAATGCACAAAAATTATTGAATTCAGGTTTAAATTGTTCGTTGGGGTTATCAGAACACTTTTTGAGCATTCTCCCAAAATAATTGTGCCCCAGCTATGTTTTATTAAACGGTTTCCGTGGTAACCCGAGGTAAATTTCGAAAATATCTTGATTAAGAAAATGCTTCATAACTTTGCTTTTAGACACAATAGAAGGACAAAACAAGACCCAACGTAAAGTAGAGACATATAGCTTGAATACGATATGTAATTCTATTAATACATATAATGCATTCTTATAATGCATTCTTATGAATATTAATGGGGAAGTTTTTAGTTTGACGAGTTTGTTTTTAGTCTGAGAGGCCTAATAACATACAAATAGTTATTGAATTCAGATTTAAATGTTTTAATATCAACATACAAATAAAGGAAAACATCTTTGGTTCATGTAATATTTCTAAAACATGTATATTTAAGCTAATTTGCATATAACGTGCGTAAATGAATAAGCAATTTAACATAAGCCCTATATTTAGCATTGTTTCGAGTGTACTATCTTTTCTATTATTTATTTTACGTAAAATACCAGAACAAAAAACATTGACAAGAGCAGAGGGTCGTTACTTTGGGTTCTTGAATATTAATGCATATTTATGAATATTAATGAGATGTAAAATAAACACACTTGAATGAGCTGTTCTTTTTATCTGAGATTATTTTAGTTAACCAGTATAGAGCTTGATACTGACTGAAACAGCGATATTGATGTTCATGTATATAAATATGTAGATAATGAATATTATTTCAAAATCATGAATATTAATGAGAATGTAAACTGTTGTAGGAAAGTAAGTTTTTCTATTAAATTGCAATATACATGTATGTGAACAACACATTTCTTGTAAGAAATTACAGCAGAGGAATTGAGCCTCATGCATGTTTTATGAAGAATATTACTGTTATGGGTGTTTTGCAATGCAATAGAAAATATATAGCATCTTGATTGTAATCATCAGCTTATGTTTACCCATATTAGCCTTGCGTGACTTCTAACTTACTCGCGATGTCTTATGTATTTGCTTGATTATTTACCACAGTATGCCAGGGCAACGCAAGGCTTCTTGCGAGCATTTCGCGACAGGCTGGACAACTCATTAAGTGTGTCTGGCCTGCTGCGGATGCTCTGCGTCAGCTCCCTGTCCAGTTTCATCCCTCTGGACAGGGGAGACGTGGGAGCTTGCTGTCCGACGGAAGAAGTATTCTTCTCTTTGGTCAGCGACTCCCTCGCAACAGACAAATCACTGTCCTCTAAAGCTCAGAAGAAGCCTGCTTCTTCTTTAAAATCTCTTTCGTCAACAGCCCCTGTGGTGCAGTCGATTGCCCAGTTGTTAGTTGCAGATCGGCACCCAACTGCTGGCCCGGGCGCGGGTTCCCCGTTTACCACTTGAATGGTACCCTTTGTTCTGGTCCCAGGTAATATTGTTGCCAGGTTTCCCGGTCCGCTTGTTGTGTGAAGAGTTTTGCCTGGTCCCGCTGAATCTAGGCCCAGTTATCCGTCACCGGTCCCCGGTGTCCTGGCGTTAGTGCTTCCGTTTCATGACATCACCAGCAGACCGGTCTACCGAGCCCCCGCCCAAAGATGTCACTGTGTATTCTTTGGCCCGGTGTCCTAAGTTTGCTCTCCAACGGTCCTCCGGTGGCCCGGTCTGGTCCTTTGGACCAGGATACCGAAGTGGACCGGTAAATCTACCAGTCCAATCTTTTCTACAGGGCATTCTGTCTCTAGACTCTACATCGCATTACAGTGGTGAAAGTCAACAGGAAGCTGCTCTGGCTAAGTCTAGACGTTCTTGGTCGTCTAGACCCTGCAATTACTCTTCATCTTCTGCGTACACCTCGGACTCCCCAGCCCCCATCCCACCCACCCCGTAGGAGGCGTAAAAACCTCCTTATTCTTCTAATGGGAACCGGCACTCGCACCGCTCTCATCGCAGATCGAGGTCTTACCATTACTCTTCTATGCGAAGACATCGCTCTGCCTCCTCAGATTCGCCGGCTGGTCGCTCTCGATAGCCGACACTCATTCTGGGAACCAGCAAGCTTCACTTAGAGGGAGAATAGCTCTCACGTGAACCCACAGTCCACACTTCTATGTCTGTGGCGGGTCCCACTCTTCCCGGGTGCTGCCATCCATGGTGTTCACCAGGGCGGGTTATGAGGGAGAGCAGGAAGACACTTTGTCCATTATGGCTCCTGGGGACGGTCCTATTTTTTAAGGGAATCAGACTTTGTGGAAGCCTCTCACTCAGATTTAGACGGGACTTAGTCCTCTTTTTCTTTAGATGATTCTGAACATCAATATTTTCTATTGAGAATGCGTGTGAAGATTGTTTTAGAATCATCCCACCCTCTGTCTGCCCTAGACCCCCGAATCCTATTCACAGGGGTCCTCTATCCTCTTCCGTGCTAGTGTCAGTCGAAAAAGTGGACCTCCCTAACCTAATTAAGTCTAGGGAGTCTCTTTCTCCTTCCACGGGACTTCTTTCCCGTTTGCCTGACCTGGACGAAGATTTTTGTGCCAGCCCGGCAACTGGGTGTATCATGTCCGCTAAACTCTTACGGACAAGGGTTCCCTGGGTATCTCTTAGGCCTCCGGTTTCAAATGCAAATCTACCTGGGATGTTTTATCAGATCCCCTCACTTGTTTCCGACAGCCCCAGGGGCGGGCATTAGGCCCTCCCTCTCTCTCTCTCTCTCTCTCTCTCTCTCTCTCTCTCTCTCTCTCTCTCTCTCTCTCTCTCTCTCTCTCTCTCTCTCTCTCTCATTCACTTCTTTAGCCCCGGCAGTTGCATCCAACAGATGGGATTCGCTTCAAACATTGACGTATTATCATTGACGTACGTATTCTTATCGATATTTAAGACAGGTGACAGCTTAATGCATGGTGAAAGTCATGCAGAAAGCTCCTAGTGCAGCTTTCTGCATGACTTTCACCATGCACTTTCACCTGCCTAAAAGGGTCTTAATGCTTCTATAAAGAAAATTCGAATAATCGAGATTTTACCGTATACACAAAATAATACTAAATACAATGCTCATAGAAAATTGCTTATTCATATACGTACATAATATGCAAATAAGCTGAAATACGCGTGCTTTATAGAAATATTACCTGAAACAAAGATGGTTTATTTTCCTTCACATGAAAACATTCAAACATGAATTCAATAACTCTTGTTTATTAATAGGCATCTCAGACTAAACAATAAACTCCTTTTTTCTAAACAAAAATCGGATTGTTTTACTTCCTCATTAATATTCATAAGAATACATTTATGAAAATTAGTTAAATTACATATCATATTCAAGTTATATGTCTTTGCTTTATTCAGGTTCTTGTTTTGTCCTTCTTTCGCCTCTAAAAGCAAAGTTATGGCGCATTTGTTTAACCATGGATGTTTCGAAATTTACCTCGGGTTACCATGGAAACCGTTAAAAACATAGCTTGGACACAATTATTTTGGGGAATGCTCAAGTGGTGTTCTGCGGACCCCAACGAACAATTTAAACCCGAATTCAATAATTTTTGTGCATTAATAGGCCTCTAAGACTAAACATAAAAACTCATTTTTCTAAAAAAGCGGATTTTTATACTTCCTCATTAATATTCAGAAGCAATCATATATGAATATTATTAAAATTATATATCATAATCAAGATATATGTCTCTGCTTTACTTTGGTTTTTGTTTTGTCCTTCTATTGCCTCTAAAAGCAAAGTTATTATGCATTTTCTGAACCAATGATGTTTCGAAATTTACCTCCTCGCGTTACCATGGAAACCGTTCAATAAAACATAGATGGGACAAAATTACTTTGGGGGAATGCTCAAAATGTGTTCTGATGACCCAAACAAATAATTTAAACCTGAATTCAATAATTTGTGTGCATTAATAAGCCTATCAGACTAAACAACAAGCTCTTTTTTCTAAAAAACGCATTTTTTTACATTCTCATGAATATTCATAAGAATGCATTTATGAATATTAATTAAAACATATACCATATTCAAGCTATATATCTCTGCTTTACTTTGGTACTTGTTTTGTCCTTCTATTACCTCTAAAAGCAAAGTTATTACGCATTTTCTGAACCAAGGATGTTTCGGAATTTACCTCGGGTTACCATGGAAACCGTTTAATAAAACATAGATGGGACAAAATTATTTGGGGAAATACTCAAAATGTGTTCTGAGGACTCCAACGAACAACTTAAACCTAAATTCAATAATTGCTGTGCATTAATAAGCCTCTCAGACTAAACAACAAACTCCTTTTTTCTAAAAACATCACATTTTTTACTTCCTCATTAATATTCATAAGAATGCATTTATGAATATTAATAAAATCATATATCATATTCAAGCTATATGTCTCGGCTTTACTTTGGTACTTGTGTTGTCCTTCTATTGCTTCTAAAAACAAAGTTATGGCGCATTTTCTGAACCAAGGTAGTTTCGAAAATTACCTCGGGTTACCATGGAAACCGTTAAATAAAACATAGCTGGGACAAACTTATTTTTGGGGGCATGCTCAAAATGTGTTCTAAGGACCCCAACGAACAATTTAGTACCCATGAAAAAAAGTCTAGGGGGGGATGCTACGGTAACCACTACTAGGACCCAGCCTATATCTGAGTTGATAGTTCTCCAATACTGTTTAGGGTCATTTGATTTAAGTGTTCTCAAAGTAGCTATCTTTTTTGTGTGAAATTGTTCATGAGATATCCGGAGAGTATTTTTGTATTGCTTACTTATACATCTGAGTTTTTCTTTTAACTGTGTTGTTTTATACTTGTTGTATGCTTTTCTAGTTCTGTGATATGCGTTTCTTTTGTTTATGCATGCTTTGTCAAACCATACTGGGAATGTGTTGTTTTCAGGTTTTGATCTCGTTTTAATAACTCCAAAAGATTCTTTAGAGGTTGTATTAAACAAAAGTGCAATATCATTAGCAACTTGATCAATTTCAGTTTGTGTAGGTGTATTGTTAGTTGTTATATTTTCTATCTTTATTGTTATCTCGTTTAACTTATTTGAGTCTAGATTTACTGAAAAACTGTGTGATTTGTCCCTGTCCCAAAGTTTCACAGCTGTTTTATGTTTGGTTTCATTCTTATATCCTGTGCTTGTCTTATTTTGTGTGAGAATTTCTATGTACAGTGGACAATGGACGTCAGAATATAAATCGCAAAATTGTTCTATGCCGAATTGTTTTATATTGTTAAATACAAATGATGTAGATAGCATATAATCAACAGTGCTTACACTTTTACATGTTAACATTGGTTTTTCTGCGTCAGAACCCATTCTTCCATTCAGAATAAACATGTTGTTATTTTTACAAAGTTCTATCAATTGTTTACCATAGTTATTTACAACATGGTCTGCGCAATTTCTATTTAGTGGTACGTCTAACATTTCAAAATTAATAAATACGCTTTCGTCTTCTTTTTGCATTTCATGCAGGTCAAACATTTCACTATATAATTCATCAATGAAACAGTAGTCGGGCATGTTACCACAGCGAGAGTTAAAATCACCAAGTAAGATCATATATTTACTTTCGGTACAATATCGAAAAATTTCATTTTGAATTTCAAAATACGGATCATTATGGGCATATCTAGATCCCATTGGAGGGATATAGACAATGCCACATATGAGATCACTTGTACCGTCACCATAAAGGGCTTTAGATATTCGAAAAAATTGTATCAAAGTACTATTTTGGTTTGTATCTATTGAAATATACTGTGAAATTTCGTTTTTAATCAACAAGGCTAACCCACCAGACCTGTAACGGGATAGCTTCATTCTATTAAACAAGTGTACGGTATAACCCGGTACCTGTATCTTGTCTGTGTCGTCAGTTTTCGTTTCTTGTAAACATACTATGTCATATTTATTAACCCACTGTAAAAAGTCAGGGCATTTCAGTTTATTTATTACACCGCCAACATTTAAAGATGCTAGTTTAATACTTGTACTGTTTTCTGAAAAGTCTAGTCCTTTCTGTACATGTCCGCAGCCGTTTTCCGCGTTTTGCTAATCATGTAAATTATTCTCTGCGTAGTCGTCCTCATTCTCTGTATCGTCACAAAAAGGCAACCTTTCAATGTTTTCATCCCGGACAGGTACAGGACCGCTCCTCAGTTCAAGGGGCGTCCGTGCACCTGCCTGCACTGAAGACACATTCATATTTGCTTCATCCCAGGAAAGTACCCGGCAGTCCTCTTGTTGGGAAGGCTGCCGTGTACTTGCCTGTGATGAAGGCACGAGTTCATCTGCTTGATCCTGGGAAAGCTCACGACAGTCCACCTCTTCTGAAGGCTGTCGCGGACTTTCCCGCGGTGAAGACATGTGCACATCTGCTTGTATTATTATTGTACTCTGGTCACCCTCGTTTTCACTTTCACTCGAGTCTATATGTTGCTTTTTGAAGGTGCCATTTGCTTCCAAAGGAGATGTGGCCTTCTTTTTCCCGGCTAGGGATTTTCTTTCGTTATTTACTGGTGTTGCGGATGCTAATGAGGCATACCGGTTGGATAACAAAGGTGAATCACTATGTCGTGGTCGCTGAGTAACACTGCGCGGTTTGCGATAGAAAGTTCTTGACCACTTGTTCGTGTTTACATTTCCTTTATTGCCGTGGGTATCATTTCTCTGTAATTGCGTTTGTGTCCGCGTAGACTTTTGTCCATTATTGTTCGCTTCCAGTTGTTGTTGTCTCCTTTGTTGTGTGTTGTCATCGCGTCGTGGCTCGTCTGGGAGGTATTGTTTGCCGTTTATGTATAATTTGTCTCGGACGAGTCGCACTTTGTTGTTCTCGTCCTTTCTGGCTTCATCTGCTGCCGCGTATAATAACTTTCGTTTCTCTGTCATTTCGCGTGGGTACTGGTCCTTCACCCAGTATTGAGTATCCGTCAGTTTTTCATGTGCTCTGTGTTTTATGTACTCTTTGTCTTTGTAAAATGTAAACTTTGCCACAATCGTTCGTGGATTGTCATTTCCAGCTCTGTATCGACCTAGCCTATGACACCTATCAATGGAAATTTCTTCTTTGATTTCTAGATTTTCATATATAAAGTTTTTCAATGTTTTTTGGCAATCTTCTCCGTCAGTTTCAAAACTTTTGGCTTCTTCAATTCCACAAAATAGTAAATTCTCACGCATGCCGCGCCATTGAACATCGGTTATACGGTCGTTAGTTTGGTCTACTCTGCTAGTAATTTGCTCTTGCTGTGATTCTAATTTTTCGATTTTTGACTGCATATCATTAATTTTTTTGTCCATGTCACTATTGTTTGTATATAGATCTTCGTACATTTCACTGTATTGCTGTATCGCGTTTTCATGACCATTTACGTCCGTTTGCATTGTTTTAATTTCCGTCTGTACCGCATTCAGTGTTGTATTCGTACTTTGTATGTTTTGTTTAAGTTTTGCAATTTCGGACAATTTTGTCTGCATTAAAACAAATTCATTGTTCTGTTGTTCAATCTTGTTTTCAACGGATTGCCATCGTTGGGACTGATCGTTCAAAGTGCTTTGAATGTTTGCAATTTGTTGACAAAGATTGGCAGCCCACGACGGGATACCGGTATCCTGCCCAGAGTGCACACCCTGAGCCGTAATTGTTTGTGGTTGGTTGTTAAATAAAGATGCATGCTGAGTAGAGGGTTGTTGGAAAAACATAGAATTTGTCGGTACTGGTATTCCATAGTTTTGTTGTCCATATTGACCTTGACATTGATCCCGTACTGTGTATTGGGGGTTATTGAGTGCATTGTGTCCGCTCTGACCATACATTACATCACGTGTTTGCCCAAGCGCATCGGACACATTCCCTTGACCGCTACATGTATGATCTGCAGTACTGTAAGCCCCGTCTGCTTTTTCACTATTTACATTCGGCGGGACAGCATTCGGTGGATTTTTTGTCTTTTTAGGTTTATGTGGTCCCATTTTGTGGATAATTATATGATGTATGTCATTTGCAGTAATCAATTCTGGTCAGAAAAGTTTATATAAACATAGGATAAATAGGATAAATAGGTACTTATCTGTCGATATGTCGTCCGATTACCAGGGACTTACTGTCCTTTTACGGTAACACTTTTCCGATAATCACTCAGTCCATACATATCTCAGTTTTATCACTTTTTGGCCAATATTTTTAACGTTTGGTTTCACAATCACAAGCCAATATACTTTAAATTAATGTTTATCCACTCTTTTCTGTAAAAAAGTCGTTTTAAATCATTATTTGATCAAGCTTTTTATCACAGAGTACCGAACTGTATTTGCCTATTGTTGTCACGTGACACTCTAGATAAGATGCCAAATAATGTGTCGTTACATCAAGATCCAAACTGTTTTCACACTTTGACCATTTTTTTGCAAAGAAATGAGAGAACTTTATTTTAAGAATTGAAGCAGATGACAATTGTTGCAGATATATTTAGCATACAAAGAGTTAAAGTACAGGTGCTTAATGCAAAAGGAAATTTATACAAACAATTCCTTTCGAAACTTTCTACATTATTTTTGTCCTGTACTAAGCTCCACTTGCCTTAACACTTATTCACATGATTACACCTTTTAACGCCTTTGCAAACAGAGTAAACTCAAATCAGACAGATCCTGTTGGAGCTTGCCCTGTTTGCACATTATGATTCTACAATTATTGCCATGGTGAAAGATTCCTTTGTTCATAATGCCATTACATGTATAAAAATTCTTCTAATATTCATAATGTCATCATTTCTTACATAATTAAATATTCATGAGGTAAAAGGTTAATCTGGAAAGGCCAATGAAAAGAAGTCTAATTGTGGGTCTGATCTACCGTTAGCCTTCTTTATCTTGGCCACTCAAGAGAAGTTCCACCTTGCAGCAGCAGACAATTACTTAATTCTTTGCATGCTAGCGACGAAACTGTGATTACCTACGCAAACAGTTTGGATCCAGACGAGACGCCGCATAATGCTGTGTCTCATCAGGATCCAAACTGTTTGTCATCTTGATCATATTTTTGCAAAGACATTAAAGAAAGTTTATCTAAGAATTGAAGCAGACGGCAATTGTTGCAGATAAAAAATTACTTAGCGTGCAAAGGGTTAACTCTTTGCACAGTTGATTACCTATGAACACAGTTTGATCCAGATGAGACGCTGCATCATGCGACATCTCGTCAGGATCAAAACTGTTTGACGGTTTGACCATATTTTCACAATAAAATGAGAGAAAATTAATTTGAAAAACTGAAGCAGATGAAAATTGTTGCCGACAAATATTTACTTAGCGTGCAAGGAGTTAAAGTGCAAATTGTTAACACGAACCCAATAAAATGTGCAAATATCAGCTGATTCCCATCAGAAACCAAAACGTTTATTGAACATCCTGCCAACTTAGATTCAACAGATCCTTCAAAGGCAATTAGCGCTTTGAATGTTGAATATTTGCAAGTGGCATGTTCCAATATTATCTAAGCAGGAGAGTTCATTTTGTATCAAAGGACATGAGTTTACTGGATGCTCTTCAATGGTAAACAGTGCAGACCCTAATCAGAGGGCTCCAGGCCTGATCCAGGCTTACACCATTTATAAATGCTAGTTCACCCTTACAGTGCGGGACACGAGTCACTAATGTTCTTTGCAAACAGTGTAGACCCAGATGAGAGGGCTGCTAGAGGAGCCCTCTCATCAGGGTCTGCATTGTTTGTTATTTAACACATTTCTTTAGAAAAATCCCTAAATATTCACCGTAAGCGCAGTTGACCGGTTTGAATTTTGGAATAGTCCATTTTAAAATTCAGCGTTGTAAGGGTTAACTAATTTTCTTCATTCAATGGGTGAGCATCTTGATAATGTCAATACAGTAAATCCTCTCTAAAACCGGACGTTCAAATCGGCATCAATGCTGGTCTGTAAGAAAGGTGGCAGCTTAATGCAGGATGAAAGTCATGCAGAAAGCTCCCATATGAGCTTTCTGCATGACTTTCATCCTGCATTAAGAAGCCACCTGCCTAAACAGATCTAAATTAATCTTTACTAATATTCTGATTTAGAGGGGGTTTACTATAATTATAACTTGGCACTGCAATCATATCACAATTAGGAACAATTCTGCATCTATAGAGCAATATGTGCATCCATATTAACCCTTTCCCTGTTTTATGCTGATCTGAAATTTCAATACCTACCGAATAGTCATGGACTAAATAAATTATAATGAAATATGGAAAGACGGATTTGGACGGATGGAAGGACAGACGGAAGGACGGACAATGCGATTGGGAGACATAAAAAAAGTGCTCAGGCTTGCATAATTATCATTTTTAACCCTTTCCCTGTTGCATATTCATGTGAGAAATAATGACAACATGAATATTTATTAGCTGAATTTTTATAATGGTATATGTACACAAGGGTATTTTTGGTATTGGTAAAAACTGTAGAGTCAAATTAATTATAACTTCCTAAGCAAACAGAGTAAACCCTGAACAGAGGAGCCATCTGTTCAGGGTCTACTCTGTTTACAAAAGATCTATGGAGTAAAGGGTTAAGAGTATATCACAATACAACAACTATATAATGTATTCTCAAGTATTCTGCACAAATTAATTATGCTGTAACATTTCCAAGATATCTATAAATATTGCCTGCTTGATACCTTGCTTATTCCCAACAGATGTGATGGAAGATTGTTCTACTCTCTTTGCATTTAAAAGCGAGAAAACATGCATAAATGAATGAAAGGGTTAACTCTTTACCTGATGAATATTCATATAAAAAATAATGACATCATGAATATTTATTAGATGTTTTTTTATAATGGCATAAATATGAACACATTTTTTGTTAAAGTTTTGGCTATAGCAGAAACTGTTGAATCTTGAACAGACAGCTCAAAGCAGCTCTTTCAGAAAAACCTCTCCAAACCGGAATTTTAGGTGAGAAGAATTTCGATACTTTTAGGCAGGTGGCTGCTTAATGCAGGGTGAAAGTCATGCAGAAAGCTCATAGAAGAGCTTTCTGCATGACTTTCACTCTGCATTAAGCTGCCACCTGTCCCCAAGACCGATAGTTATACTAAATTTAATGTCCGGTTTAGAGAGGTTTTACTGTATATAAGGTAACTCGGTGAAGAGAACTCGGTGAATCCAGATGAAAGGGCTGGTTAAATTTTGAAGAAAAATGTAATACAATGTAATATAAATCTAATTTCCTCCATGAATATTCATGTAAGAAAATATGTCATCAATATTCATTAGATTAATTTGTTATAAACCTTTGGCCATGGCACAAACTGTAGAATCATATTTATATTATATCATAATCAAAGAGAGCAGACCCTGATCAGATGGCTCCTATAGGATTATCAGGATCCAAACTGTTTGCAATTAGACATGCGAGGCTGCACTTAGAGCTTGATGAGAGTTAAATAAAGAGCTACAGCACATAAGTAAAGTCTCACTTATGTGACCACATAACTTATTAAGGGAGTCTCTAACAGCAGGTGGTTGCTTAATGCGGGGCTAAAGTAATGCAAGAAGTTCTTACTGCAGCTTTCTGCATAATTTTAGTCCAGCATTAACCCTATCCCTGTTCAGACGGCACCACTAGGAGTCGTCTGATCTGGGTCCACTCTGCTAGCAAATGCGTGAAAAGGCGTTTATATGAGGGAAAGGGTTAAGCTACCACACATTTAAATATCAAGAATAAGACTTCTTAAAAATTGAGTGGTCATACTAAGCAAGACTTTACTGTATTTTTGTGAGTGTCAGTCAAGCGGTTTGCACATGTACATTTCTACTATATCAAGTCGTCCAATTTGCACACTTACAAACTCTAGCATGCTAACGGCTAATATGTGATTGTTTTGATCTAAATGAGAAAACAATTAATTAAGGATCTCATCATATATATTGACACTGTTTGACCTTCTGATTACATCTTTAGAAAGATATGGAAGAAAACAGCTAAATTAATAGGATCAAATGACATCTACTGATGAACTTTTGCTGTGTAAGCTAAAGATTAAAATGTATCACTTAATTACTGTACTACTGGCATGGTACAGAAAAGTCTTGCTCATACAACCACTCAAAAGAAGTTTTAATTCAATGTTTTTAAAACAGATGGTAGCTTAATGCAGGGCAAAAAAGATACAGAAAGCTCCTGTAGGAGCTTTCTGTATCACTTTTGCCCTGCATTAAGCAACCACCCGCTTTTACCATCTCTCATGTTAACAGAACCTGTGGAGGCTTTAGTAAGACTCTACTGTGTAAGTTAATTGCTTTGCTGCATTAAAATGCACATCAAAATATCCTCTTGAGTAACTCTTAAAAAGTCCTAACACTTTGAATGCTGAATTTTCAAAGTGGAATGACCCATCATTCCATTCAGTGTAAAAGGCTTGCCCTTTGCTGGAGCATTATGAGCGAAAAACAGTGCAGACCATGATTCTGGGGCTCCTTGTGAGCTCCCTGATTTGCGTCTACACTGTTTGCAAATGCCAGCACTGGCATATGCTTACTGCATTTAACATGTTACCTTTAAAATGGTGTTAACTTATGAACACAATATGGATCCAGATGAGATGCCAAGCTGTTTGCTGTCCCATCAGGATCCAGACTGTTTGACACCTTTGACCTCTTTCTTTACCCTTTCAGTGTAGGACACTAATCATTAATGCCATTTGAAAACTGTAGACCCAGATGAGAGGACTACTAGAGGAGCCCTCTAATCAGGATCTGCACTGTTTGTCATATTCCAGTTTCTTTTAAAAATATCACTAAACATTTTTTGGCTTTTGAAATAGTCCATTTGAAAAATTAGCATTGAAAGAGTTAAAACAGAAAGGAAAATAAAGAAAGGTTATTATCATATAGTGGGCAACAAATATGTCTTTGCCCATAGGGTTCATCAGCAATTAAAAGGTAACCCTATAGTGTAACTACTAGATATCATGATGCAGGTAAATGCCATTATAAAATAAACCAGGCCACTTAGAGGTGACTGCACAACTGAAAAAAGTGGGCGGTAAACATTATAATTATTCAGGTAGTGCCAAATGACAAGAGGGTCCTCAGTATCACTCACCAGGTAACTTAACTCTTTGCACTCTAAGTAATTTTTCGTCTGCAACAATTGTCATCTGCTTCAATTCTTAAAATAAACTTTCTCTCATTTTTTTGCAAAAGTATGGTCAAGATGACAAACAGTTTGGATCCTGATGAGACGCCGCATTATGCGGCGTCTCATCTGGATCCAAACTGTTTGCATGGGTAATCACGGGTTCGCCGCTAGCGTGCAAAGAGTTAAGTGATGTAGTATGTACATCTACCCAAATTGTTCAAGTGACAATGTTCACTGAAATGATTTTCAATTGTTTTAACCCATTCCCGCATATTGACGCCTTTTGACGCTTCTGTAAAAGACACTTTGTGAAACCATTGTGATAAATAGAGCATTTGCTCCTAAGGAGCAAATGCTCTATTTATCACAATGGTTTCAAGACTACACTATTCTGAAAAAAATCTTTTCTCTAGTTAATGCTCCTTTTTGGTAGATTGAATCAAAGGGGTTAGGTCTAAAATAGCCTAAGTGGGAATGGGTTAAGCTCCAGCAGCAGATTAAAACCATTTACAATAAAAAACCCTCTAAAGCAACCATTTAATCAATAAACATAGGTGTCTTTAAAAACAGGGGCTTGCATGACAAAAGACAAAAATAATGCAGAAGCTCTGCATACCTTTCATCCGGCATAATCCACAACTCCATGAAAATTCATGTAAGAAATAATGGCATGATGAATATTAATAAGATTAATTCTTATAATGGCACATAAACACAGGAATATTTGGTCTGATGGCATCATATCTATAATATTATTTCATATGCATTTATGGAGCAAACCCTGATCAGACGGTTCCTATAGGAGCAGTCTTATCTGGATCTACTCTATTTCCAAAGGCCTAAAAGGCATTATGGAGTAAAGGATTAAATAATTTGTTAAATTTAAGCACCTGTGACCTATTTATGCAATAATTATGAAGCATTTACAGTAAAACCTCTCTATAAGGGCCACTAAATTGTATTAATTAGTTGGTATTTAAAGCAGGTGGCAGCTTAAAGCAAGGTGAAAGTAAAACAGAACGCTCCTATAAGGAGCGTTCTGTTTGACTTTCACCTTGCTTTAAGCAGCCACCTGCCTTTAACACAAAATATTTTATGGAATTTAGTGGCCGTTATAGAGAGGTTTTACTGTAAATAACTTTTACATAGGTCACCTTCTAAGAATCAAGTTTGGTCAATTTCTATTCAGTGGTTTAATCCTTTCCTCCATGTGTATTCATGTAAAATATAATGACATCAAAATTATTAATTAGAATAATTTGTTATAATAGTTGATGGACACAGTAAGTTTTGGTCATAGACGACTGTAAAATCATATCTGTGCTATATCATTAGAAAACAGAGTAGACCCTGATCAGCCATCGGATCTGGAGCTACTCTGTTTGCGTAGAAAGGCATATTTATGGAGTAAAGGGTAAGAGAATTGTTTAGTAAAATCTATTTTTAGCTTTGAAAAAAACCTATCTAAGGATCATTCCAACAAAAATTGGTTATTTTAAGTCCATTCAGTAGTCGATGAGAGATAACACTGAACGATAGACACAGGGTGATCCCAATAGCTAACCTACGCTCTCTGTGCCAGGTGAGCTAAAAACAGGCTATATGCGCCACTAAACAGAGGTGACAGCTGGAGACAAATGGGTGGTTAAAATGGTGCAGATGATGTCTAATAAAGACTGGCGGCATACCAAGGTGACCCCCAGCACAGGTTTAGAAGTAAGTTTACAATATTTTCCATCATTAACCATACACTTGATACAGCAATGCATTTTTACGCATTATAAAGACCCAAACCAGACACCTCCTATAGGAGCTGCCTGAAAAGAATCTGATCTGTTTGCTTACAAAATACATAAATGGGCGGTTTCTGCTGTGGTTAAAAGATATCTAGATCATAATCTATTATAAAAATTCAGATAATTAATATTCATAAAGCAGTTCTCCAATCAGGGTCTACACTGTTTGGTGATACAAACTCCTCTAGCAATGTTTTGTATTTCATCTTGAAAGGAACTCAGATAAGCCATTTCAGGTTAACCCTTTCCCTGTTTGGTATTCATGTAAATTAGGACATCATGAATATCTATTAGCTGAAGTGTTATAATGTAAACCTTTCAAGGAAACATTTTGTTGTGACAAAAACTGTAGAATCAGCTCCATAAAAAGCAAACAGAGCAGACCCTTATTACATGGCTCCTATAGGAGCCATCTGACCTGGGTCTATTCTGTTTTCAACTGTGTGAAAATGCATTTATATATATATAGGAAAGGGTTAATTACAATGAAGGATGGACAATGTTCTGTGTCCATAACTCTCTATTGATTAATGTACAAACCAATCGCATCACCAGACAAACAGCAATATTCCTGATTGAGAATTAATGTCCATTCAATGAAGCCATTAGGAACACTTCACTGGAAATATGGCCGTGCCAGAAAAAAAAAATGAACTTGTTCACTAGCATGCTGAGCAATTATACTAAATACAAGTATGTTCAATGGAATATGGGTGTCACCTTCAGGCAGATAAAAGTGTAACATTAAAAGTGTGATTGACAGACAGATGGACACATGATGGAGAAATGACCTCATCATCAGATTGTTAGCCCAAATAACAAATGCCCTCGTACAAATGCCTTTTAACACCTTTGCAAACAGAGTAGACCCAGATCTATCATGGATGCTACAAGAGCTATCTGATCAGGATCTCCTATGTTTGCTTATTAAATCATATAATAGATCTGACTGCGACACTTTCCACCAAGGAATCCTGTGTACATTTGCCATTTCAGTTAACCCTTTCCTCCATAAATACGCCTTTCTATGCCTCTGTAAAATCACTTGTTGAAACCATTGTGATAAATAGAGCATTTGCTCCTATAGGAGCAAATGCTTTATTTGTCACAATGGTTTCAAACTACAAAATTAAAAAAAAAATCCTTTCTCTAGTTAATTCTCCTGTTTGGTAGACTCATTCAAAGAGGTTGGGTCGAAAAATAGCCCATGGAGGAAAGGGTTTAAATAACATTCATGAAGTCATTATTTTTACATGAATATTCAACAGGGAAGGGTTAATATTAGTGACATCTGGCCTACTAAGAAAAACAAGATGTGTTTGTGAAACATTATGCCCCCCCATACGACCTTTGACCCTGAAGGATGACCTTGACCTTGACATATCATCCCTCAAAATATGCAGCTTCATGAGATACACATGCATGTCAAATATCAAGTTATCTTTCTCTACTTGTTCAAAAGTTATGGCCAGTGTTAAAGTTGGTGATTTGACCTATATATTTGACCTCTGACCTTGAAGGATTACCTTGACATGTCACCCCTCAAAATGTGTGGCTTTACGAGATACATATGCATGCCAAATATCAAGTCTCTATCTGTACTGGCTCAAAAGTTGTGACCAACGTTAAAGTTGTCCTCAAACAGACAAAAGGAACAAACAGACAGGGCAAAAGTATTTTGTGTTAAAGCCAGGTGGCTGCTTAAAGCAAGGTGAACGTAAAACAGAACCCTCCTATAGGAGTATTCTGTTTAACTTTCACCATGCTTTAAGCAGCCACCTGCCATAAATACCAACTAATTAACTCAAATTTGTGGCCGTTATAGAGAGGTTTTACTGTAGTAATATTTAAGCATGCTCATGCCTTTCATGAATATAATGTACATGTACATGTATTGACTAATTCCAATTCAAATTCCTTTAACCACTATTCAAAAACTAGAACTACAGGCTGATGATTCCAGTGCATGCCCTCAAACTTTATTTGCTGGCGTTTGTTCTAAATTTATATCTGGGTAAGTGCAAAAGTACAGTAAAACCCCGCTAATGCGACCACCTAAAAGAGGTATAATTTTGGGTGCTAGATACAGGTGTAAGCTTAATGCAGGACAAAAGTAATGCAGAAAGCTCCTAGCATTACTTTTGTCCTGCATTAAGCAACCACCTGCTTATAAAGGCAGCTATGGTTATTCTTTAGGTGGTCACAATAGAGGGGATCTACTGTATAAAGAAATACAGGGTTATCAGCAACTACTGATTTACTACTTGTGACTAGAAAAGGAAACTTATCGACCCAAGGCAGGCTAGACTATACTGATAATAGTCTTGATTATAGATGATGATGATGCAATGTACCAAAGTATACTTTAACACTGTTATCCTAATTACCTTAACCTTTTACTCCATGGATATGCCTATAAATATATATTCTGCACATTTTTTGTATAAATCAGTTCACACCCAAAGTTGTACACATATTTCTATCTGTGTTTTCCCCAGGAATATATGTTTTAACTTATTCCCTCATTATTAACGCCTCTGTAACAAGTCAGTTTTTGAAACCATTGTACATGTGATAAATCACAACAGTTTCACAATTACACAATTATTCTAAAATTGTCATTTTTTGTAGTAAATGCTCCTTTTCAGTAGATTTATTCAAAGAGGTTTGGTCTAAAAAAATAGCCTTTTAATGTTTTTGTAAACAGAGCAGATCCAGATCAGAATGGCTCCTGAAGGGTCTGCTCTATTTGCCTACAAAACAAAATAGGTCTGATTGTAAAGTTCTTGCATTTTTTCTTACATGAACATTCAAGGAGTAAAGAGATCATATATGTCTGTAGGAATACTTTAACTCATTCCCTCATAGGCTATTTTTAGATCCAACCACTTTGAACAAATCTACCGAAAGGAGCATTAACTAGAGAAAAGGAAATTTTTAGAATTTTGTAATTTGAAACCATTGTGATAAATAGAGCATTTGCTCCTACAGGAGCAAATGCTCTATTCATCAATGGTTTCAATGGGTAATTTTTACAGATACATAGAAAGGAGTATTTATGGAGGAATATAAGGGTTAAATAATCAGGGTATAGATAGAGTGTCAAATGCTTGACAGCGCCTCAGTTGTTACGGTCATTTATAAGTCTGGAGATCACAAGTACCAAACCACTGATCAGCTGCATATCGTATTATCTCTAATAAAACCCTCCTAGATATCCTCGGCCCCGTTATATTTTTTAACCCTTTACTCCGTGAATATTCATGTAAGAATGATGATGTCATGAATATTAGCTGCTTTTTTTTTATAATAACACATGAAAGAATTAATATTTAAACATTGCCGAAACTCTACAATCAGGTCTATATTACATCATGAGCAAACAGAGCTACAGGAGCCATCTGTAAATGTTCTGGGTCTATCCTGTCTACAAAGGCGTAGATTAAAGCATATTTAAAGAGTAACGGGTTAAAAAGGAGCTTCTTGCATTTTCTAAACAGATGGTTGCTTAAAGCAGAATGAAAGATATGCAGAAAGCTCCTTCAGGGGAGATTACATCAAGCTACAATCTGCCTTTGATGGTTATTAATTAATATACAGGGTATTAGTTGTTTTACTGATCATTATATTAGTCCCTCTAACCTCAAAGGAAGGGATAGTTTATTAGAGTGGGGGCACTTGTTAGTGTGATTTAGGCTGTTACAAAATTGTAAAAAGGGGGAACTGAACATTACATACTGGGTAGACCAGAGACACTTTGCACCATCAGTAACTGTGTAGACTTTGATCTAGGTCTACACTATTTACATATGCTAGTTAACTCATTTTTACATTACAGTAAAACCCTTTTCCCTGTTGAATATTCATTTAAGAAATAATGACATCATGAATATGTATTAGATGAAATTGTATATTGGCATAATTATGTACAAAGGATGTTTCTGTATTAGAAGAAACTGTCAAGTCAGATCTATCATAATTTCATCAACTAAAAGAGCAACTCTGATCAGACGGCTCCTACAAGGACATTCTGATCTGGGTCTACTATGTTTGCAAAGGCATGATAAAGCATTTGTATGAGGAAATTGGTTAAGACAGGTCGCAGCTTAAATAATGATGGGTTAAAGTCATGCAGAAACTCCTTTTGGAGTATTCACTCCATGTACCTTGCATTAAGCAGCCACCTGCTAAACAAGATGTGTTTGTGAAACACTATGCCTCCCAGCCCAATTTTACCTTTAACCCTAAAGGATGACCTTGACCTTGACATGTCACCCCTCAAAATGTGCAGCTTCATGAGATACACATGCATGCAAAAATATCAAGTCTCTATCTCTACTGGTTCAAAAGTTATGGCCAATGTTAAAGTCTGTGATTTGACCTATATAATTATTTGACCTCTGACCTTAAAGGATGACCTTGAAACATGTCATCCCTCAAAATGTGCGGTTTTATGAGATAAATATGCATGCCATATATCAAGTCTCTATCTGTACTGGCTCAAAAGTTATGACCAATGTTAAAGTTGCTGACAAACAGACAGACAGGGCAAAAACAATATGCCCCCCCAGATCTGATTTGGGAGGCATAAAGAGACCTACTTTTTACTTTCTTGACATTCCGATTTAGTGGGGGTTTATTGTAAATGGGTTAATAGTGGGCCTTTACAGGAATATGTTTTGGTTTTGAAAACATTTTTCACTCTGAAGGGTGATCACAGGTATAACAGTCACAATACTACCAGTGGAATATAATCCAACAAACAAGAGCACTGCCGGTGGATGCCAATGCTCGTCTGTTACAGTGAAAATCATTATTTTAAAGGGCCATAACCTTTTAGATATCTATGCATAATACATAGTGAACAGCAAGTTCAGATGGCTTCCAGAGGAGCTCTGTAATCTGGGTATGCACTGTTTGTCATTCAGAGTCCTCTAGCAAGTTTAAGCCTTTCATACTGAGTGGACTCTTCTATTAACCCTTTCCTCCATAAATACGCCTTTCTATGCCTCTGTAAGTCACCTGTTGAAACCATTGTGATAAATAGAGCATTTGCTCATATTGGAGCAAATGCTCTATTTATCACAATTTATGGTTTCAAATTACAAAATTCTAAAACTTTCTTTTTCTCTAGTTAATGCTCCTTTCAGTAGATTTATTCAAGGAGGTTGGATCTAAAAATAGCCCATGAGGGAAAGGGTTAAACACAGATGCCATTACAAAATTTGAGCAATTTTTTATTATTTTTTTTTAAAATCATCAAGCTACAAAATTAATGTAAGTCTATTCAACCCACAAGAAATGACAGTATGCAATCTGTAATTGAACAAGATGTGTTTGTGAAACACTATTCCCCCTCAATATGATATTTGACCATAAAGGATGACCTTGATCTTGACATGTCACCCCTCAAACTGTGCAGCTTCATGGGGTGCACATGCATACCACATATCAAGTCTGTATCTCTACTGGTTCAAAAGTTATGGCCAATGTTAAAGTTGGTGACCTTTGACCATGAAGGATGACCTTGACCTTGACATGTTACCCCTCAAACTGTGCAGCCAAATGAGAAACACATGTATACCAACTATCAAGTCTGTATCTCTACTGGTTCAAAAGTTATGGCCAATGTTAAAGTCGGTGACCTTTGACCCTGAAAGATGACCTTGACCTTGAAATGTCACCCCCAAACTGTGCAGCTTCATGAGATACACATGCATACCAAATGTCAAGTCTGCATCTACAGGTTCAAAAGTTATGGCCAATGTTAAAGTCGGTGACCTTTGACCCTAAAAGATGACCTTTACCTTGACATGTTGCCCCTCAAAATGTGCAGCTTCATGAGATACACATGCATACCAAATATCAAGACTCTATCTCTATTGGTTCAAAAGTTATGGCCAATTTCAAGTTGGTGACCTTTGACCCTGAAGGATGACCTTGACATTTCACCCCTCAAACTGTGCAGCTTCGTGAGATACACAAGCATGCCACATATCAAGTCTCTATCTGTACTGGTTCAAAAGTTATGGCCAATGTTAAAGTCAGTGATTTGACCCATATGTTTGACCTCTGACCTTTAAGGATGACCTTGACCTTGACATGTCACCCCTCAAAATGTGCGGCTTTATGAGATACATATGCATGCCAAATATCAAGACTCTATCTGTACTTGCTCAAAAGTTATGACCAATGTTAAAGTCGGTGATTTGACCCATATATTTGACCTCTGACCTTTAAAGATGACCTTGACCTTGACATGTCACCCCTCAAAATGTGCGGCTTTATGAGATACATATGCATGCCAAATATCAAGTCACTAGCTGTACTGGCTCAAAAGTTATGACCAATGTTAAAGTTGCTGACAAACAAACAGACAAACAGACAAACAAACAAACAGACAGGGCAAAAACAATATGCCCCCAGATCTGATCTGGGGGGCATAAAAATTACAATACAACTTAACAAAATATTTGCTAGTCAACACTAGGCAACTAAGTAACATTTCCATATGCTGAGATGTATCCACACACCAAATTTGATATTCCCGAGTGACATAGTAGATGAGACATGCCCCAGACAAAGAAAGTGTGAGAATGACGACCAAGGAAAGGATACGTGACACTCCGCAATGTTAAGATGTACCCAAACATCGAATTGGATGTTCCTAAGTGACAACACAGGAGATATGCTCCGGACAAACGGAGTATAATAATTGAGGTCAAAAGTCAATGTCAAGGTCACTGAATTTGGATAGGATTATGCAACACTGCAATGTTGAGATGTACACACACACCAATTTGATATTCCAGAGTGACCAAATATAGGTAATAATTGCCCCAGACAAAGAAAATATGAAGCCAACGACAGCAGCGTCAACGGAAAAAGTGATCCCTATGTGTCTATACAACACAAAATTGGTGCCAAAATGATTTCTTTAGTTTTACAAACCCATGCAGAGGAGATACTTGGTGTTCAAATGCTTAACCCTTTCCCTCATATAAACTTGTTTTCACGCATTTGCAAACAGAGAAGACCCAGATCAGACGGCTCCTCTAGAGGAGCCGTCTGATCAGGGTCTGCTCTGTTTGCTAATAGAATTCGAGAGATCTGTTTCTTTACTTTCTAAAATGACTACAATGGTCCACCTTCCATACTTTATTATACCTATTTTGACCATGAAAATTCAACGGGTATTTAAATTTGGGTTTAACATAGAACAGGGAAAGTAATTAGGGCATATTGTATTTCATTAACGCTTTACTTGACTAAGTCATATAATTTCTAAGCATTAGGTTTCCTAAGCATAAGTAAATCAAGATCAGACAATTCCTATAGGAGTTATGTATGAGTACCAAGGGTCTTCGGATTGTTTATGGAAATATATTGATCTCTATTTACAATTTCTACCATGGTGAAAAACTACTGTAGTCAAAGGCTGTTATAAAAATCTATCTGATTAATATTCATGATGTCATTATTTCCTACGTAAATATTCATCAAGTGAAGGGTTAAATGACTACAAGTGAAGACCCTGATTAGGCTCCCTATAAATCTGGGTAAACTTAGCTTTAAATTGTAAACACTGCAGACCAAGAGTATAGCGCTCCTGCAGTAGGAGTCCACTGAGCATGGTCTACACTGTTTGCGATAATCAATATATTCCTTTATGACATTCAAAAGGTTAAATTATTGTACACAGAATTAATTTATATGGTCTGTATTAAATCACAATTGAGAATCTGATAAAAATAGGAGCACAAAACTTGAATTCTAGGAAGATGCGAGTTCAATAAAAATATCTAGAAAATGAGATTACAGTAAAACCTCTCTATAACAGCCACTAAATTGTGTTAATTAGTTGGTATTTAGGGCAGGTGGCTGCTTAAAGCAAGGTGAAAGTAAAACAGAACGCTCCTATAGCGTTCTGTTTTACTTTCACCTAGGCTAGCTTTAAGCAGCCACCTGCCTTTATCACAAAATAATTGATGTAATTTAGTGGCCGTTGTAGAGAGGTTTTACTGTATAGCAAATGATCTCTCAGTACAGCAAGTGATGGATTGGTTCATTCTCATGGAACATCTTCATTACATTGCTACATGTTATGAATTGTTTCTCAAGGTTACAGTGAGGGGCATTCTTCTCTCTTTTCACTACTCTTCACCCTTAACCTGCTGAATAGTTAAAACTGGTTTCTCATTTCCTGCCTATTAATTAAACAATATATTGTATCAAAATTTATCATAGAAAAAAAAGTGTTTTTTTTATGACAAACAGTGCAGACCTTGATCAGAGAGTTCCAATTGGAGCAGTCTGATCTGGGTCTATATTGTTTACAAAGTCTTGTATACTGGGATCCTCCACTTTCAGGGTTAATTCCATTAGAACCTGTCTGTTTTCATTACAAAACAATCTTGAAGAAGCTGTATACATGTATGGAATAAACAATCGGAAACAACTAAAACTATCACTAAAGGTGATGAATACCCCAACACAGCAGCCTTGATGGCACTTTGTGGGCATAGACTACCTGACTGACTGACCAACCCTCGGACCAACTGATTCCCGGTATAACTCAGTTTGCAGGGATATAACTAATGCTGATCCAAATCAAGTATTATCTGTACAATGCTCTCCGATATGGAACAGATTTGTAACATAACATGGATCTAGATTTCAAACGATTTGGAACATTAAGGAGATTATACAGATCAATGAAAAAGATTTTAATGTAAACAATTTGAAATCTGCAAATGTATAAACACTCATCAACATTACATGAAATCGATAAATTTGATTTTTTGTTTGTCATAGGAGTTTAACTTCTCTTTAACAGTATTTCAGTCACAATACAATGTCCAACTGAATTACATGTGGAGGAAGAACTCATCAGTTGTTCTGTGCATGGAACAAATTGCATTGTTCCATGCACAATAAAAACATGCAAGTAGAACCACTGACCTACTAGAAGGCTTCCTCACATGAATCAAAGTGTTGCAGACGCTGCAGTATTCTTTAAATTTGCATGGGAACAATGTTTTGAAAATCAAATTTCTTTTATTTGGCATCAGATATTGGGTCTAGAAGGGAATGGATTAGATCTAACACTCTCTCTAGTGAGTAATTCAGTTGCAGCTGACATTTCCGCCGTTTCCCGCTACATTTATCAAACTGACCACTCAAGAGTTGCTTTCGAAGTTAAAGGTGTGATTACCTAATTGCTTGCATAAGATCATCCCACGTGCACTTCTTTATTCATTGAGTATCCTCTGGCAGAATAATTTCATTCATATATATTATGGTCACGTGATTTCGCCTTGAGCCTAATATTTGTATATTCATGCACACTTCTTACACATGGCTATATTTTGTGGATTTTCTTACACATACTAAACCAAAGCTAACGCTACATAGCCTATTCATGTCAGGAATAGCATACCTTGATTGTGTTTCCGGATGTCATGTTAATAAATGCTTTTAGAATCTATCGAATGCACATCAATTACTTGTACTAGACTGCCATGCGGAAGGCAGTTGTTAGGTCGACGAGAGTAGCAAATGGCTGACGTGAGATTACACCTATAATTTTGTATTCTTTTAATTTGCTTACGCAAAGAATACAAATTCCAAATGCTCTGGCCAGAATTCGAATCGCTGCGGTGAGGGGTTGAGTGACTGTCAGTCTTGAAGACCATAACCCATTCAGCCACAGTGGTTACCCTATACAGTCATCTGACTGATACTTTTGAAATATTTAACCATTTACTCCATGAATATTCATATAGAAATAATGACATCATGAATATTTATTAGCTGATATTTCATAATGGAACATGAGCACAGGAAATTTGGCCATGGCAGAAACTGTAGAATCATATCTTTATTATTTAACAAGCAAACAGACCAGTCCCTGATCTGAGGGCTCCTGCAGGAAGGAGCCCTAGTCCACGGTTATGGGTCTGGGTTATGGGTCTGTTTCTGTTTGCACAGGCGTTGGGGGGAAAAAGGGTTAATGATCTGGCTTACTATTTTATGACTACTTTTGTGCTGCAGTACCAAGAAAACCTCATAATCATGTACTCCTTTCGAATCTAAAATCTTAAGTTCCATTTTAACTGAAAAAAAGGTTTCGAATAAATTTTTGTCAAAGGTCAATACTGGAAACTTAAGAGATCACAAAAAGCTCTCTTCAATCACTTCAAAATTTGTCTCAATTAAGCCAATACTTTCTTCTTTCTGTTTGCCAAGATGGCTCTTGGAGATCAAATATTTACAGAACCCATTACATTTAAAGCATGTGGAAAAAGTACAAGATTTCTAAATGAGCCCTGATACTGATCAAGGTCTGCACTATTTGTCATTCAAAAATATATTCATCAAAGTTTATTCCCTCACACTAATGTACTAATGGACTAGCTGTTTACCGAGTGATGGAACATTCTACTTTAAAAACTCAGCACTCAAAAGGTTAAGTGGTAATCTTGTGTGCTCTGACATGTAGTGCCACAGCCAAAGTCAACAGGTAAATAGGATTTGAAGAGAAGTAAATTTCTGTAACTCTTTGCATGCTACTTAATTTTGTCGGCTGCTAAATTGTAGTCTGCTGCTCAAATTTTGTCTGCAACATTTTCAAATTTTTTAATTTCTCCCTGACTTTTTGACCAGGCTCTAAGTCAGCCTACGACTAACTAAAGACTTCTGTTTTTTCTAATCAGAAACCACATTTTTCTTACAAAAAATAATTTATGATTTATAGCCTGAATAATGTGTTTTTGATCCAATCAGCTTAAATTTTTCTGCCTAGGAATTATGCTGACTAAAGGTCAAATCTATATTATTTCATAAGCCAACTGAGCAGACCCATTTCAGACAGTTCCTATAGGAATATGGTCTGGGTCTAACTCTGTTTGCACGAGGGAAATAGTTAACCCTTCTCTTGCTGAATGTTAAAATACACGTCTCCTTCTTTACCCATGCCCTGTTGTATAATTACATATATCTTCACTGTGTACACGTATTTCGCTGTGCAATCAATGCTGTGGAGTGCACTGGTTGCACAATCAATTTGTAAATAGTGCAGACCCTGATGAGACAGCTCCTGCAGGAGCTGTCTCATCTGGGTCTTCACTATTTACAGGTAGGTATATTGACGCGAATAGCAAGCGAAGGGTTAATAGAGTGTCAAACAGCTTTGATCCTAATGAGACAATGAGCAAACGATAATAAAGTTTTGCTTGGCAGTACATCCGTTAATCACACTATGTGTATGAATTTTCAAGATTTCTGAGAACAGTTCAGATCCGGTTGAGATGTTAAGTAACTCAGCTTCTCATTAGAATCCATGTTGTTTGCTACCGAGAATAGTTTTTTAACATGTTTTTAAGTATGCTGTACAATAAACAACTTTTACAAACAACAATTGCCTAGAGGTTCAACGCTGTATTTTCCGCTGTATTTTCCGAGTGGAATAGTCCATCAGTGTTTAACCACTCGGTATGAAAGGCTTAACCCTTTCCTCTATAAGCTATTTTTAGACTCAACCTCTTTGAATAAATCTACCAAAAAGGAGCATTAACTAGAGAAAAGGAAACTTTCAGAATTTTGTAGTTTGAAACCATTGTGATAAATAAAGCATTTGCACCTATAGGAACAAATGCTCTATTTATCACAATGGTTTCATAAAGTGATTTTTACAGAGTCGCCAAAAGTCGTCAATATGAGGGAAAGGGCTAAACTTGCTAAAAGATTTTGAATGACAAACAATAAAGACCCTGATTGAAGGGCTCATCTAGGAGCTCTGTGATCAGGGCCTACACTTTTTGTAAATGGTGCATGCATGTCCCACATTCTAAGGGTTAAGTGCTAAGTGCTATTGGGAAGATTGTTAATGTTTGTACATGGTGCTGTCTCAAGATAATACCCAGAATGCTTTAAAGCATGTTTGGCTTATGATGATTGTGAAACAAAGTCTGGCGCTTACTATGATTGAGAAATAAAGTCTCGCCACTTAATGATACATCAAATATAGTCATGTCTAAGTGACAAGCATACAAGCTTGACTTCATACAGACCATGTTTAACCCCCTAAATTCTGGATTTTCAAAGTGGTATGACCAATCAGTGTTTAAAAATTCCTCTAACAAATTCCACTCTTGAATACTTAATGAAATCCACCTTTGCGATTCCATTTTGAAAATTCAGCGTTCGAAGTGTTAAATGTATCTTATTTGAAGCCTTTAAATGTTGGTCTCCAGTTGCTTGGGATTCCTGTTTAACCCTTTCCTCCATAAATACGCCTTTCTACGCCTCTGTAAAAATCACCTATTGAAACCATTGTGATAAATAGAGCATTTGCTCCTATAGGAGCAAATGCTCTATTTATCACAATGGTTTCAGAACTACAAAATTCTAAAAATTTCCTTTTCTCTAGTTAATGCTCCTTTTTGGTAGATTTATTCAAAGAGGTTGGATCTAAATATAGCCTATGAGGGAATGGGTTAACCTTTATCCTATCGTGTAAACTGATTCGTATTTCGGAATTGAAGGTTAACATTACTTTAACCCTTACCTTCATACAAATGCCTTTCCGCATCTTTGCAAACAGAGAAGACCCAGATTGTTACTAAGGAGCCGTCTGATCTGGGTCTACTCTGTTTGCTTATGAAATAATATAGATCTGATTTTAAAGTTTCAACCATAGCCAATAACAGCTGTGTTCATTGGCTATTATAAAAACTTAATTAGTTTATCCTTACAATGCTGACTTTTCAAATGGACTATTCCAAATTTCAAAAAGGTCAAGCTTACAGTGAATATTTAGGGATTTTTTAAAGAAAAGTGTAACATGACAAACAGTGCAGACCCTGATGAGAGGGCTCCTAGAGGAGCCCTCTCATCTGGGTCTACACTGTTTGCAAAGGACATTAGTGACTGGTGTCCCACACAGTAAGGGTTAATCAATATCCAAGATGTCATGATGATGATTCAAGATGTCTTGTATGTATGAGATAGTCACTCATACTCAAAACACATGGATGATGGTGATGTTATTGTGAATACAGTAGAACCTGTCTTAACCCATTCCCTCATAGGCTATTTTTAGATCCAACCTCTTTGAATAAATCTACCGAAAAGGAGCATTAACTAGAGAAAAGGAAACTTTTAGAATTTTGTAGTTTGAAACCATTGTAATAAATAGAGCATTTGCTCCTATAGGAGCAAATGCTCCATTTATCACAATGGTTTCAATAGGTGATTTTTACAGAGGCGTGGAAAGGCGTATTTATGGAGGAAAGGGTTAAGTGACTATTCATCTATTGAACACAGGAGTTTTAAAAAGCAGCTGGTTGCTTAATGCAGGTCATAAGTAATGCAGAAAGCTCCTGTAGAAGCTCTCTGCATTACTTTTGACCTGCATTAAGCTACCATCTGCCTTATAGGCCCATAATTGTACCTCTTTTTGATGGTCTATTGTATAAACCCTTTACAACCACTTGTAATTTGCGCTTGTATAGGTGTTCGAGACTTGGTCCTGAACCAATCCAACTGCTATTTTTATTTTCTAGTCAAATGTATCTTTAACATTAGCTGTTTGCATGCTTAGTAATTTTGTCGTCTACTCAATTGTTGTCCGCTTCTCAATTTTGTCTGCAAACATCTGAAAATCTATTAATTTTCTTTCTGTTTGTTTGTTTGCGGAAACTGAGGATAAGTGACAGACAGTTTGGATCTCAGATCATGTCCCATTTTTTGTTGTACCTGATTTGGTTCGAAACTGTTTGTATAAGTCATAAATGGCAGGAGAATCCGCTGCTGGCATGCAAAGAGTTAAAATGTTCTCATGTGTCTTCAGTGTCAGCACACCATAGGTAAAGATACTGACAGATACTGGTACTGAAGAATGCTTCAACCCATTCAATGCTGCTTTTCCAAGTGGACTATTCCAAAATTCAAACTTTTCGTGAATATTCAAGGATATCTTTTAAGAAAAGTGTAACATGACAAACCATGCAGACCCTGATGACAGAGTTCCTCTAGGAGCCCTCTCATATGGGTCTACACTGTTTGCAAAGGACATTAGTGACTTGTATCCCCATACCGCAATGGTTAAATAGAATGACTAAATGCAGAATACATGTACAGAATAATGTCCATGGTAATAAAAACAAAATGTCTTTGCATGAAATTGATATTAGGGGTGGGAGGTATTATCGGTATACCGGTATATTGTGATATGCTTGAAAACAATACACCGTATTGGTACGGCCAGAGAATACCGGTACGCTCGAGAATTTCCGTAAGAAGTTCGTACATTTCCGGTAACTTATAATTTTTACCGTTTCTCTCATTTTAAACGACCATTTTAGCTCTTTCTAGAACTTTGTCGCAGCCTCTGTAATAGTCTGTACAGTACAGCGTTTGATTACTTCCCCTGACTGGTCCCGGGTGTATGTAAACGCAGACGCTTTCCGATATCGATCGAGCCAGGTACCACGCTTTCCCATAACATACAAAATGGCGGACAATTCGAAATCGTTAGAAATCCGAAAGGAAATACGGTGGTGTTTCGGGTTATTAAAATCAAAGTAACAAACAAAATTGTGGAAGATGTTGGTGGTTGTTCCGAGTGCAATACCAAAGTTAAATATTCAGGTATTTCAATTCTTTTAACAACGCATTTGCGAAGACAACACACCGTTTTCAAGAGAAATCAATCAACGTACGAACTTCCACTGTTGATGTGGTCAATGACATGGAGCGAAAATCATTTGATCAGCAATCCACTTTAGTAACTTAACCTCGGATTATAACGGGTATAAATAAATATATGCCAAACCCGGATAAAGCTTTGAAAATTTAAAAATTACCAAATTTATTGTGAAAGATAGGTCATATTCTTTAGTTGAGTCGAAGGAATTTAGAGACATTGAGAACGTACTTTAGCTGTAGTGCATAAGGTCTACAAGGAGGTGTTTACAACTTTGCAATATAAAATATTTTTGTGACTGTCCATTTGCTCAACACATTTTGATAATCTTATTCTTATGACAGTTGGTGGAAGTTACAAAACTTTTTTTTTATCTTACAACATTTTGGGTAAATATTATCAGTTTATGAGACTTTTTACAATATTCAAGTCAACATCATAACTAGTCAACATGATGTCTAGTTAGTTCTGAACTTTTATTGATGATATTTCATTCCAGTGTGCTAATACTATTATGGCTAATATTTTTTTTTTATATAATGTAGACAGTGGTTTCTTCAATGATGAATAAGGGAAAAGGTATATCGTGATACATATCGCGATACGCCATACCCGTATCGTGATATATCGCGATACACTTTCTCTGGCAATACCCATCCCTAATTGATATACAGTAAAACCTCTCTATAACTCCCACTAAATTGTGTCAATTAGTTGTATTTAGGGCAGGTGACTGCTTAAAGCAAGTTGAAAGTAAAACAGAACGCTCCTATACGAGCGTTCCGTTTTACTTTCACCTTGCTTTTAAGCAGCCATCTGCCTTTAACACAAAATACTTGATTTAATTTAGTGGCCATTATAGAGAGGTTTTACTGTAAAGATACTTTCTAAATGTATTAAAGAGTGTGTTGATGATAGACAAAAATTAACACTGTCTTTTTAGGTTAGGGAAAGCCTTTTAGAACCTTTTATAAACAAATCAGGACTTCAATTGTGTATATGTTCAAGAATATGCAGTTGTTTGTACTGCTCCCTAAATATGGAGACAAACCAAGGGTACACCAGTTTTGCGCTGCGTCCTCAAAATGAAAACAAATAAAGGGCTACAATTCTGAGCTGTGCACTCAATATGGAAACAAACCAAGCAATGCCACAACAGTTTTGTGCTGTGCCCTCAATATGGAAACAAACTAAGGGCTACACAGTTCTGTGCTGTCATCTCAATATGGGAACAATCCAGGTAACATTACAACAGTTTAATACTGTGCCCTCAATATGGAAACAAACCAAGCAATGTTACAACAGTTCTGTGCTGCTCCTTTGATATGGAAAGAAACTAAGCAATGTTACAACAGTTCTGTGCTGCTCCTTTGATATGGAAAGAAACTAAGCAATGTTACAACAATTTGTGCTGCTCCCTTGATATGGAAAGAAACTAAGCAATGTTACAACAGCTGGATGCTGCACCCTCGATATGGAAACAAACCAAGCAATGTTACAGCAGTTTTGTGCTGCTCACTTGATATGGAAAGAAACTAAGCAATGTTACAACAGTTTTGTGCTGCTCCCTCAATATGGAAACAATCCAGGTAATGCTGCAACAGTTTTGTGCTGCTCCCTTGATATAGAAAGAAACTAAGCAATGTTACAACAGTTCTGTCCTGCACCCTCAATATGGAAACAATCCAGGTAATGTTACAACAGCTGAATGCTGTGCCCTCAATATGGAAACAATCCAGGTAATGTTACAACAGTTTAATGCTGAGCCCTCAATATGGAAACAATACAAGTACTGTTACAACAGTTTAATGCTGCACCATCAATATGGAAACTTAGATATAAGCAATGTTACAACAGTTAAAAACTGCACCATCAATATGGAAACTTAGATATAAGCAATGTTACAACAGTTTAATGTTGCACCATCAATATGGAAACAAACTTAGATATAAGCGATGTTACAACAGTTTAATGCTGAGCCCTCAATATGGAAACAATACAAGTACTGTTACAACAGTTTAATGCTGCAACTTCAATGGAAACTAACTAAGCAATGTTACAGCAGTTTAATGCTGCTACCTCAATATTGAAACAAACTAAGAAATGTTACAGTTTTGCAATGTGACCTCAATAAGGAAACACATCAAGCCATGTTACAACAGTTCTGTACTGTGTTCTTAACATGGAAACAAACCAAGCAATATTACAACAATTGTGTATTGTGCTCACAATATGGAAACAATCCATGTAATGTTATAACAGCTTAATGCTGAGCCCTCAATATGAAAACAATCCAGGTACTGTTACAACAGTTTAATGCTGCACCATCAATATGGAAACAAACTTAGATATATTTAGCAATGTTACAACAGTTCTGTGCTGCACCCTCAATATGGAAACAACCCAAATAGCGTTACTGCACTTTAACGCTGTGGCCTCAACATGGAAACAAACCAAGCAATGTTACAACAGTTTTGTGCTGTGGCCTCAACATGGAAAGAAAACAAGTAATGTTACAACAGTTTTGTGCTGTGGCCTCAATATGGAAACAAACTAAGCAATGTTACAACAGTTTTGTGCTGTGGCCTCAACATGGAAACAAACCAAGCAATGTTACAACAGTTTTGTGCTGTGGCCTCAACATGGAAACAAACCAAGCAATGTTACAACAGTTTTGTGCTGTGGCCTCAACATGGAAAGAAAACAAGTAATGTTACAACAGTTTTGTGCTGTGGCCTCAACATGGAAACAAACCAAGCAATGTTACAACAGTTTTGTGCTGTGGCCTCAACATGGAAAGAAAACAAGTAATGTTACAACAGTTTTGTGCTGTGGCCTCAACATGGAAAGAAAACAAGTAATGTTACAACAGTTTTGTGCTGTGGCCTCAATATGGAAAGAAAACAAGTAATGTTACAACAGTTTTCTACTGCACCCTCAATATGGAAACAAACTAAGCAATGTTACGACAATTTTGTGCTCCTCGCTTGATTTTGAAACAAACCATGCAATGTTACAACAGTTTTATGTTGTGTCCTCAATATGGAAGCAAACCAAGCAATGTTACAATCAAAGTGGTAAATTACGAAGGGTCAGAAAGTAATAAACTGGCTATAGAAGCATAATTGCTTCCAATCTAGTGTCCTGCTAAACAGCAATAAAAATGTATTACCCACAAATAAACTTTCTCCATAAATGATGATACAATAAGGTACATGGGAAGATAAATGTTACTGGCTCCAAGCAGCCGAATAGAGAATTGGTAGGCAATCTTGATCAATCAAAATAAATTGATTCAGTTTGTAGAAAGAATTGTGGCATTGATTTTACTACTAGAACTCTTTGAATGTGGGGAACAAACTGAAAGAAATAAGCAAATAATGTTGTCTCAGTTCAGTCTGCCTCCAGCAGGAGCCATCTGATCAGGGTCTGCATTGTCTGTCATTCAATATCTTCTAGCAACTTTAATCCTTTCATGCCAAATTCACTCTACAATTAATCAATGATGGCTATTGCACTTTGACAATTTAACATTCATAGGGGTATAGATTTACTCTGTGGAATACAGAGAATCTTACATAAGTTTCCACGAGCTAAACACAAGTTTCCATGAGCTAAACATATCTGTAACTATTTCCCTTTTAACATCTATGCATATATTGATCACTTCATGAATATGCATTATCTAATTTCTACATTTCAAGGAAAGCTTTGGGCTTAAATAAAAACTGTAGGATCAGAGTCCATGCTTATAAAACTTTTAATTGAATTTGAGTTCGTTCTTAAGTTTTTGATTGGTCAGATTTGAGCCTTTGAACTCAAATCTGACCAATCAAAAGCTTGAGAACGAACTCAGACTCAACTAAAAAGCTTTATAAGCATGGACCCAGATCTATATAATTACACAAGCAAACAGAGTAGACCCAGATCAGACAGCTCCATCTAATCTCAATCCACTTTGCTTGTAAAGGAGTTAAAGGTATCACTATGAGGGAAAGGGTTATATTTGGGTCTGATGAACAATAAAATAACATTTTTATGCCTTAAGGATCTTGATCAGTGTCTTGTCTGAAGTTTTAACCTTGGCTATATAGCTATGACATTTGGACTTCATAGTTCATACCTAGTATTTTTGTTATTCATCTCAAGAAGCTGACTTTTTTTTAGTAATGAGTTACAGTGTAAGAGATGGAGGCTGTAGGAAAAGTTTGTAAGGAGTCAAGAAGAATCTGACATGAAGCCTCCTACAGCTTGATACCATCTACATGGAGCCTTGAAGCAATCAAGAACTAGACTAAAGGGTAGCATTTCCATCCTCCGCTTACTACTGTCCTGAATTACTACCATGTTTTTAACCTTCACATCTTTTTTTTTGCCAGGTTGCTAACCTTTCTGTATCCCCCTTGACCTCGCCTGTTAACCTTTAGCTTGCTGCGAATGGATGAGTGATTACCTTTGCAAACAGTTTGGATCTAGACGAGATGACAAGGAACTCGGCATCTCATTGGGATCCAAACATTTTGACACTCTGATTGCATTTTGGTAGACATATTTGATTGATTATAGCTTGAAATTTGAAAATTTCATAGGTAAAACAAATTTATGCAAAATTTGCTCAACAGGCTAAAGGTAAACAAGTGTATTGTTCTAAGAAACACTAAGCCCTTCGGATGGGGGAGGGGGGGGGGGGGGGGGAAAGGAGTGTATCGGCATTAACAAACAATGGAGACCCAGATTAGAGGGCTCCCACAGTAGCACTCTGATCAGTGTCTACACTGTTTGTCATTCACAATCTCTACAAAACTCTATATTTAAACACTAATGAGCCAGTCCACTTAGCATTTTAAGTGTTACACCAAGAATTATGTCGGTCCTTTGGTCATGAATACCCCTACGCTGCCATTTTGTTCACCTTGCAAAGTATAAGAGGCAAATTTTGTGCAAAAACTAACAAAGAGCCAAACATTACATGCCCCCATCTGCCACCCACTACCATAAGGGGACATAACAATATCATTCTAAGTTGGTCACTTCCTATGACAAGTTGTAGCTGTACAATGACCAAAAGTAATGCAGAATGCTCCCAATAGCACTTTCCTACTACATGTACATAACAATGTCACAGGATATTTAGGTATTGAAATCAGGTATATTTCATTCCATCAGCAAACAGAGCAGACCCTGATCCTGCAGACGGCTCCTATAGGAGCCATCTTATCTGGGTCGAAACTGCTTGCAAACATCTGAAAAAGCATTTGTATGATGGAAAGGTTCAATAGCCAACTAATACTATTGTTAATTCACTAAGTGGTCGCTTTAACCCATTCCCTCATAGGTTATTTTTAGACTCAACCCCTTTGAATAAATCTACCAAAAAAGGAGAAGTAACTAGAGAAAATAATTATTTTAGAATTTGGTTGTTCTGAAACCATTGTGATAAATAGAGCATTTGCTCCTAAGGAGCAATTATTTATCACAGTGGTTTTAAAAAGTGATTTTACAGAGGCGTCAAAAGGCGTCAATATGAGGGAATGGGTTGAAGAGGTTTGACTGTATCCCACAAGGAAACAAACTACCTGAGTCTGATATCAAGGCCATACCTCCTGGCACTAGGATAGTGTCACTTACCTGTGAAGAGTATTGTAACGATGGCTTAAAGTCATTTGTTACTATCAACAATCATAAATCATAAATTTTGACATTAACTGTGGATTTACATGAAACATAATTCTTGCAGATGTGGGACCAAATCAATGCACTTGGTCTTCAAATTTAAAGTTTGCTAATTCTCATCTGACATTTTGGTTTCATTGGTTGCTACTAAAAGGATAGACAATAACTCCTTGTAGGCTTAAGCGGCATACCCGTGATATTACCTACGCAAACAGGTTGGATCCAGATGAGATGCAGAGTAACTTGGCATCTTATCAGGATCCAAACTGTTTGACACATTCCTATAGCAGCAGTGTTGAAGAGAATAAAAGAAAAAATAACCTTCAGAAAAATATTACAGACAAACATTTTAGCAAATGAGAATTATGCAGCGCCCAAAGGGACGAGGAAGTACATCCAGCTTTGCTCATTACAACTAGTTACCCATAATCCTTCAGCAGGTTTCCAGAGAAATACTGGTATCTAGATGAAAGGGTGAGCGACTATTATACTTTAATTCTTTGCACGCTAAGTAATGTTTCGTCTGCAACAATTGTCGTCTGCTTCAATTCTTAAAAATGCCTTTACAAACGGAATAGAACCAGGTCAGAGGGCTCCTGTTTGATGAAATTATAATATATCTGACTCTACAGTTTCATGCCATTATAAAGATTCAGATAATTAATATTTATGACATTGTTATTTCTGAGATGAATAATTATATTAACCCTTTCCTCCATAAATACGCCTCTACACCTCTGTAAAAGTCACTTTTTGAAACCATTGTGATAAATAGAGCATTAAAATTTTGCTCCTAAGGAGCAAATGCTCTTTTTATCACAATGGTTTCAGAACTACAAAATTCTAAAAGTTTCCTTTTCTCTAGTTAATGCTTCTTTTCGGTAGATTTATTCAGAGGTTGGATCTAAAAATAGCCTATGAGGTAATGGGTTAAACATGGAAAGGGTTAAGATCCCACCTGTTTAACACTCTGATCATGTTTTACAAAAGGAATGATGGAAGCATTTAGTTTTCATGTGAATTAATATCCGTGCTCAATTAGCTTTTAAATGGCTACACATGATGTTTTGTATAGAAAATAACATCATTTTAAGTTTTGTTTGCTCAAAAATGACACAGAAAAATATCACGGAACAAGCAGAAAAATCAGAATTTAGCACATTATACGATCTTTGTTTAAGAAGGGGAAGTGTCGTGACTGGGATCACGGTCTCTAAGGTACTTTCTTTTCTCCTCTGATATCAGCTTTGAATACTGTCTCTGTCATTAGTTGCTATATTTGTTTACTTTCATTGAGAGCAGACGTCACCTGACGATCAAGTTACAGTTGCTCATATGCATATAGAGGACGATCTGGTCAACTAGGAATTCCAATGGTAAATCAAAAATGTTCGCCTCCTTAAGCTACACATGCATGCCAAGTTTGAAGTATGTATATGTACAATGGTAACAAAATTATCACCAATGTTAAAGTTGGGAACTAACCTGAACCAACAAACCCAACAGACAGAGCAAAAACAATATGTCCCCCGGTGTGAATAAAAAGTAATTACATCATGAATATTTATCAGCTGAATTGTTATAATGGCCTATCTTCACACAAATTGTTGGTATTGGTAGAAACTGTAGAGTCAGATCTATTATAATTTTATAAGCAAACAGAGTAGACCCTGATCAGACGGCTTCTATAGAAGCCGTCTGATCAGGGTCTACTCTGTTTGCATGTTTATAAATATTATGACAGAAAGGATTAAATCTCTGCTTCTAATTCATTCGGTTGTGATCATGAAAATAATCATGTTATGATATCTTCTCTGCCTCATGTCATTTCCAATGAGTAACACCTCAAACAGAATCCTTGATGATCATAGCAAATGACAGCGATGTCAGAAGCTTCAGGGACTAATCCAGGTACAACTATCTCAACTATATATATCATACATACACTAATTATCTCCTCTCATCCAGTTCGTAAAGCTGAATACCGTATTCTCCCTAATAAAAGCTCCCTTCTGGGGGGTTCCATGGTCCCCCGGGGAACTAAACAATCATAAATATAACTAGAACCCTGTATAAAAACCATTAAAATACAGATGGTGGCTTTAACCCTTTCCCTGTTCTATGTTTATTTCAAATTTCAATACCCACTGAATATTCATGAACAAAATAGTTACAATGAAACCTTGAAGGTGGAACATTGTAGCCATTTTGGAAAGCAAAGAAACAGAACTATTCGACTTCCACTAGCAAACAGAGCAGACCCTGATCAGATGGCTCCTCTAGGAGCAGTCTGATCAGGGTCTACTCTGTTTGCAAATGCGTGAAAACACGTTTATATGAGGGAAAGGGTTAAATGCAGGCTGAAAACAATGCAGAAAGCTCCCCTAGGAACTTTCTGTATAGCTTTCATTCTGCAGTAAGCAACCACCTATGTACAAAATGCAAGAAATGGTCCACCCCTGGGAGCATTTATTAGCGATAATACAGAAAGTGAATTAGGCACCATTTTGATTACTTCAAAATAGAATGAGGCATAGCAAATAGCGTAGACCCACTCCTTCAGGGGCAGTTTAACTCTTCCCTTCTTATAAAACCATTTTCACGCATTTGCAAACTGAGTAGGCCCAGATCAGACGGCTCCAATAGGAGCCGTCTGATCAGGGTCTGCTCTGTTTGCTAATGGATTTTGATAGATCTATTTCTATACTTTCTAAAATGGCTACTATGTTCCGACATCCAATCAGAGTTTGCACTATTTGCCTATGTTTGGCTGTCAAAATACTTCGGATAAATAGGATTATACATGCTTGTCCTTTCATCTCTTCACACACCTTTGGTACATGTATTTTCCAATATTCTGAAAGTTATCCACTATACCTGATCAACCAAACACACATACCATAGTACCTCTAATAAATGGTCAGAGCTAGTACAGTTTTTGAAAAGGAACAAATTCATGCATTTTGCACACAGGTCATTGCTTAATGCAGAATGAATTGAATTAAAGCAATACAGAAAGCTCCTGTGTTAAGCTATCCCCTGTATTTCGAAAAAAACTATGGTCCATTTCTGTATTTAATGGTTATTATTATATTATAATAGGGTTTTAGATGTTTTACTGATTGTTAGTTACCCCCCCCCCCATTGTTAGTTAACCCCCCCCCCAACCCACACACACACACACACACTTTCAGAAGTACAGTCTGATCAATTATAATTTCATAAGCAAATTTTGTTTGAAAAGGTATGAAAAGTCGCTCATATGAAGGAAACGGTTAAGCTAGCATCTGTCAGTAACACTTTGAGTCATTGACTTGGAGAGGCTTTACTGTACTCCAAGAATAAGAATGTGGTAGACTCTTCAAGAAAAATCTAGCGACAGACACCTAATGAAAACTGACAATACCACAAAGTTTCATCCACCATTAACAGAATGTTGCTGCCGGAGATGTCTACCAGACATTTTCCAAAGAACTTAATAATGTACATTAACCCTTTATTCCATAAATACACTTTTCTATATGCCTTTGCAAAGAGAGTAGACCCAGATCAGATGGCTCCTGTAGGAGCTGTTTTATCTGGATCTGCTCTATTTTTTTATGACGTAATGTAGACCTGATTCTACACATTCTGCCTTGGCTAAATACTCCTTTGTTCATAAGTTATTATAAAATACAGGATTAAAAACTTAAATGTGGTACTGGTGTACTGGCAATTGCAAATTGTGTACACCCAGATCAAAGGACTTCCAGAGGAGATCTCTGATCAGGGTCTGTACTGTTCATCATTAACAATCTTTCCACAAATTATACCCTGTCATATTGAATGGACTCTTTCCTTAAACTAATGATGGGCCATTCCACTTTGAAAAAATCAGCATTCAAAGGGTTAACAAAATTCTAATAGAATCAAATTCATTAACCCTTTCCTTATAAACCCCTTTTCATAACTTTGCAAATGCAGTAGACCCAGATCAGATGGCTCCTAACTTGGAGCCAGTCTGATCAAAGTATGTTCTGCATAGAGATCTGAGTCTATTATGAGTTTTTGTCTAAATTTCTAAACTATCAATTCTCTTTTAACCCTTTCCTCCATAAATACGCCTTTCTACGCCTCTGTAATAGTCCCTTCTGGAAACCATTGTGATAAATAGAGCATTTGCTCCTATAGGAGCAAATGCTCTATTTATCACATTGGTTTCAAACTACAAATTTATAAAATTTTACTTTTCTCTAGTAAATGCTCCTTTGGTAGATTCATTCAAAGAGGCTGGGTCTAAAAATAGCCTATGGAGGAAAGGGTTAAGTTTTTACCTTATAATTAAATAAGTTAACGTATATTCATGAACTGATCAATTCATGCAAAAATGATCATTAGCAAAAGGGTAAAGGTAAAGTAGGAAAGACAATAACTCTATTCTTGCTGAGCAAAAGTTAAACCTCAATACAGTAAACCCTCTCTAAACCCGAATTCTAGTAGAGACGATTTTATAGTATTTATAAGCAGATGGCTGCTTAATGCAGGGTGAATTATGTCATGCAGAAAGCTCCTAGAGGAGCTTTCTGCATGACTTTCACCCTGCATTAAGCTGCCACCAGGTGTCTCCAAGACCAATATTTATACTAAATTGAATGTCTGATTTCGAGAGGTTTTACTGTACAACAATTCTCAAAGTTAATTTTCCTTCCATTTCTCTTCAGACTTACAATATATAAGAGTAAGAAAGGTAAAGAAAAGTAAAACGACCAATCTCAGACGTATGGTGTAGACTCTTTGTTTTTTTCCGACGTTTCGACTAAACACTTTAGTCTTCTTCAGGGTCGTAATATATATAAGAGTGTCAAACAGCTTGAATCCTAATAGGACACAGAGATACTCAGTATCAAATCTAGATCTATAGGTAATCACATAATTGTCTGCCTTTTGCGTGTTCAGAGTTACTAAAACAAATTGCCATGAAATTTGAAGCCCAGAAGTTCACCTGAGGTAATAGAAATATTTCAGTGAAAGCTGTCTGTATAATGGTATGTGATTAATGGCCTTGATTCATACCAGATCAATCAGAATCCACCTCTCAGAGGAGAAAGTAGAGTCCCAGATAAGATGTGTAAATTAAAACAACCCTGTCAAGAATATCCGCTTTATTTCTCCACCAAACACTATGTTGTGACCACTCTTTAGAATTGTCTCTTCAAGATGATTCTAAAGAGTGGTCACAACATAGGGTTTGGTGAAGAATTGTGGAAATTTTATTATTGCAATAGGCATCTTTATCTAACTATTGCTCTGAGAAAGTCGTGCTTATAGAATGTCACCATCAAACACCACTATCAAGTAATCACACAATTGAAGTCTAATTGGAGGTCATATAAATACTATAAATTCTTCTCCACTAGAATTCCAGTTTAGAGAGATTTTACTGCAGAGAGATTTTACAGTGAAATCTTGAATCTTTAACTCTTTGCAAACATAGAAGACCCAGATCTGATGGCTCCTGTAGAAGCCATCTGAACAAGGCCTGCTCTGTTTACTTTTAATATAATGTAAATCTGGTTCTCTAGTTTCCATCACAATAAAGCATTATTTTGTTCATAGCACCATTTTAAAATTGCAGTGAATTATTCATGATGTCATTATTTCTTGCCTGAATATTCATGGAGTAAAAGGTTTATGCCAGATGAATGTAATGCAGAAAGCATTTTTCACATGATCTCAACCAAATTTTTGAGGAACATTCCTACAGGAGATGTCTGATCCAGGTCTACTCTGTGGCAAATTCATGAAAATGTGTTCATATGAAGGACAGGGTTAAAGTTGGCAACACTGCCTCACGACCAAAAAATTTTTAAACTGTGTCTTCAATCAATACATATTTGGCTCATTACCGATACAGACATGTTAGGTTATCGGTAGTTAACCTTAATTGTTCCTTTAATTAATATGTCTGTATTTATCTATAGTCTCTATTGTAGTACTATCCTGACAATATTTCTGGCATACTCAAGCGTAAATATCTCCCAGACACTATACTGTGTAGTGTGGTATGGGAACTGCATGTAAAACTGCAACAGACCAACACAGGTGATTAGTCATGGTCATGTCGATAACCGCGACTTTTGACATCAAAAGCAATTGCACACCTTATCTAGATCTACTTTTAGAATGCATGTTTTCAATTTGACGAACAATGGGAGACCGATACATACAAACACTGATTTCAGGCTAATGTCTTGTGACATGCATAAAAACACAAAAGCTGACTTTTAACGCCTATCCTATCTTGTAAAAACTGGCCACTTCACCAACATGTTTAAGTCTTATCAGATGCAGCATAAGTAACTCATTCTTTTTGTACCTCTCGTCGAATTTCCTTACATTACAGAATTTGTACAACATTATATTTAATTTTAATTTGTGCAACAATAATGACCCAGTGATAAAAAAGTAGTTTGGATTCCATTGAGATCTGGCTATTTCAGATCTGGGTTTACCCAATTTGTCACTTATCAGCAGTGACTGTGCTTATCAATCACTACTGCTAGCAGTGCAGATCCTGATGATATGCAATATTGAAAACATGACATATAATAGAGGCCCAAATAGGATGCATAACATTTTCAACAATAGCTCCTTCATTTCTCCACCAAACCCTATGTTGTGACGAAGAGACAATTTTAAATATATATATATATATATATATATATATATATATATATATATATATATACACATACCGGTATATGTATTTATATAGATGTATATAATGATAACAATTAGATAAGGAAATATAGTTATTTCAACTAGTTGCAGTTTAATACAGACTGAAAGACGCTTTTGGAAGTTCTCTGTTTCGCATTCATTATACAGTAAGCAATCACTTGTGTACAAAATGCAAGAAGCTCCTTTTAAAAAATGTTAAAATGCCTCAGGAGCATTTATTAGCGATAGTATGGTACAAGGTTTATCCAAACTTAGTATTCAGAAGCAGGCTTGTAGATAAGCTTTCAGATATAATTGGGTATTACTCTACATCTTTGAAAACAACTGGGTAATCAAAAATTAATTGGGTATTTACTTAACCATTACTCTTATAATGGTTTTAAATTAAGTTGGACATTCAAAAAATTAATTGGGTATTAACTTATCCATTTCCTTGTTTAATTTTCATGTAAGACATAATAACATCATGAATATTCATTAGCTGAAGTTTTATAATGGCATTTCTACACTGGATGTTTTGTTATACATGTAATTCCATAAGCTAACAGAGCAGGTCTGATTTTAGATGGCTCCTTTGTACTCTCCAAAGTCGAAAAAGGTGCTTATAGGAAGGAAAGGGTTAACCCTTCGCTTGCTATTCACGTCAATATACCTACCTGTAAATAGTGAAGACCCAGATGAGACAGCTCCTGCAGGAGCTGTCTCATCAGGGTCTGCACTATTTACAAGTTGATTGTGCAACCAGTGCACTCCACAGCAGTCATTGCACAGCGATATACCTGTACACATTGAAGATATATGTACATGTAATTATACAACAGGGCATGGGTAAAGAAGGAGAAATGTGTTTTAAAATTCAGCAAGAGAAGGGTTAACTGTTACCCTATGGTTTTTAATCCTTTCCTCCATAGCCTATTTTTAGACCCAACCTCTTTGAATGAATCTACCGAAAAGGAGCATTTACTACAGAAAAGGAAAATGTTATTAACTGTGTAGTATAGAAACCATTGTGATAAATAGAGCATTTGCTCCTATAGGAGCAAATGCTCTATTTATCACAATGGTTTCAAGAAGTGACTATTACAGAGGCGTAGAAAGGTGTATTTATGAAGGAAAGGGTTAAGTAAGCTGGCTATTCAAACATTAGTTACAGCAACGTGCAGCACTTAATGCTCGTCTGATTTGGTGCTTGTCCACTGAAAAAATAAAGGGCCATTAAATCCAAAATTTTGAAATCAAGAGTTATGGTTCTTATGTAGGGGCCTGAAACTCTCTTCAATGAGATCTACCCACCCATGAAGTTTCATGTTCATACCTCTTATACTTTTCGAGTAATCAGCTACATTAAAGTTTTTGCACGCCAATGCCTATGCCAATGCCTAACAAACAAGCTTAAAATGAATTGGGTATTTACTAAATACTAATGACAATTAATGTTGAGGAATAAAATTTTTAATAATGTTTCTCTATAATTTTATGACCTCTTTACAATTTATATCACATTTAATTTTGTTAATGTTTTCATTTGTTCATTGAATCAATACATGTACATGTTAATATGGAAAAATAGTCAAACAGGGAGAGCCACACACGAAATGACACCGCACCAAACACCATCAAACAAGAAACGGTATAGCCACAAGACAAAACATAACAGGACGCATATCAAGACGAAAAACATTAAACATTAAGCATATTAAATAACAAAATTGACCATAGGCTGAAAGCAGGAGTACCGCCTTGGAACGGTCATTATGCCACCTTTCAGACCAACCGCCTTTTATTATAAGTAAACAGTGTAATGATTAGTTTTCTGACTGATGAAAATGAAAAACTCATATAGTACTCTCCATGTTGTTTGACAGATAGACATGGCAAAGAAGACAGGGGAGTAGTTTGAGGTCCCAAAGAGGATATACAGTAAAACCTATCTATAATGGCCACTAAAATACGAGAAGTCTTTTGTGTTAAAGGCAGGTGGCTGCTTAAAGCTTGGTGAAAGTAAAACAGAACGCTCCTATAGGAGCGTTCTGTTTTACTTTCAACTTGCTTTAAGCAACCACCTGCCCTAAATATCAACTAATTAACCCAATTTAGTGGCCATTATAGAGAGGTTATATTGTACATGCATATTTATTGCAAGTTTTTATTTGTACCTCCATAGTCGATGCCACAATACTCTCGTTTGCATGCACCAACAGTCTGAGTTCATCACCAACTGTACAAAATTTCTTCACCTTGAATATTCATGCACAGATTATTAAAACGGAACATGGAAAAGTGCTTTTCTTCACTGTTTTGAAACTGCATAATCAGATCTATAAATATCCTTAAGCAAACATAGCATACCCTGATCAGATGGCTATTACAGGAGCCATTTGATCTGGGTCTATTCTGTCTGCAAATACATGAAAAGGAGTTTATATGAGGGAAAGGGTTAAAGCACGTGATTTTCTATATTTGTTTGTCGACCTACTTTTATTGCCATTACAGTAAAGAATTCAACTGTGTCATTATTTGATAGCAATTGCTAAAAACAACACTTAACCTTCTGCATATGCTTGTGGGTTTGTTTTTTTCATATATACTCGGCAAAGAAGACAGTCGAACAGACAGCTCCTACAAGAGTCGTCTGATCTGGGTCTACTCTGTTTGCAAAGGTGAAGATAGGTGGATTTATGGAGTAAACAGTTACTACTATAGGATGAAAGTTTTGAAGAAAGCTATTCTGGGAGCTTTCTGCAAGACTTTCACCTTGCATTACACTGCTATCTGTCTTACAGACTGGCTCTGATACTTATTTTAATGTCCGGTTCAGTGGGGTTTTACTGTACATGAATTGGTTAGTAATTGATAAACAAAATAAGTTACAGCAAACCTTCATCAGTTTTATTTACATGGCAAAACATAAAATGTTGTTAAATTTTCTATTTTATATGTTATCAAGAAAAAACTACAGATAAAAAACCAAATTAGAAGATTGTGGATTATAGCAAACCTTTATCTTGATATGAGCATGGTAGTACAAACATTGTGAGCCCTGTTTGGATCTAAAAAATGATAATTAACAATGTGTGTTGTAAGAATCCAACATATTTGATGATTATATTGCATTTTGACAAGAAACAGAAAAAAACTTTTGTAATAAGCAAAATTTTAGCAAACAATCAAATTACTCAACATGCAAAAGATTCAAAGTTCCCAATTTCACAGTTCAGGGACTTTCATACAACACAAGTTTTGTTTTCAAGTGCATTTTGTGTTAGTCATTATGATTATAGATGAGTTTTACTGTAGTTACTGTAGACAGGTTTTTCCTGTGGTTACTACAGACAGGTTTTTCCTGTAGTTGCTATAGACAGGTTTTTATTGTACAGTAAAACCTCTCTATAACGGCCACTAAATTACATTAAGTATTTTGTGTTACAGGCAGGTGGCTGCTTAAAGCAAGGTGAAAGTAAAACAGAACGCTCCTATAGGAGCGTTCTGTTTTACTTTCACCTTGCTTTAAGCAGCCACCTGCCCTAAATACCAGCTAATTAACACATCAATTTAGTGGCCGTTATAGAGAGGTTTTACTGTAGTTGCTATAGACATGATTTTACTGTAGTTGCTATAGACAGTTTTACTGGATGTCTGACCTTGAGAACAGTTACAAGAGACAAGTAGCAAGTATTTTTACAAAGTAGTGGAAGTAATCACTTATCAAGAGTTGTTGACAAATGTGACAAATCTTCACCCTTTGCGGAAAATGAATGTACATGCATTTGCAAACAGTGTAGACCTCCAACAGAGGGCTCCTACAGTACGGTCCCCTGATCAGGGTCTTCAATGTTTGTCCATCAAATTCCTCTTGCAAAGTATACCCTTTCGAACTGTATGGACAATATCGTAAAACAATGATAGACCGTCCAACATTGACCATTCAGCATTCAAATGGTCAACTCCTTGCACCTTCAGCAGTAAAGGGCGTGCATGGGCGTAAACGGGGATACATACAAAAAAGGCTTAGAAAGGCATATTCATGGAGTAATAGTTTAAAAATCTATACTATATTATATGCAAAACAGAGCAGACCCCGATCAGCAGCTCCTAATAGGCTATAAAAGAAATAAAGCTTTTTATATGTTTTTCAATATAGGATACATAATGCAGACTGAAAGCACTGGAGAAAGCTCCCAGAGGAACTTTCTGCATTCCTTTCATTCTGCATTAAGCATCCTCCTGTATACCATATGAAAGAAGCTCCTTTTAAAAAAAGTTAACCTTTTAACTATTAGATATGACACATTATGTAAATTGGCATCTCACACCACTATTCTATGGACACACTCTACTGACTTTAAAAGATGTTTTATCAAACATCTTTATCGATTACTTGTTCTCCAATAAATAAACATCAATTTCTCATGGCAGATATATTTCTCCCCTGGCTAAATTCCCTTACAGTATCAGCCCCTTGAATGTGGACAAGCATGCACTGGTATTTGCAAACAGTGTAGACCCAGATCACAGGGCTCCTCTGGGAGCCCTCTCAGATCTGAGTCTGCACTGTTGGGTCATTCAAAATCCTCTAATAACTATAAGCCATCTATAGTTAAACACTGATGGGTCATTCCACTCAGAAAATTCTCAGTTGAAAGGGTCAACCCATTCCCTCATAGGCTATTTTTAGACCCAACTTCATTGCCTAATCTACCGAAAAGGAGCATTTACTAGAGGAAAGGATTTTTTTAGAATTAAGTAGTGTTGAAACCATTGTGATTAATAGAGCATTTGCTCCATAGGAGCAAATGCTCTATTTATCACAATGGTTTCAGAGAGTGACTTTTGTCAGAGGCGCCAAAAGGGGTCAATATGTGGGAATGGGTTAGACTTAAACTCTTCTGCCAAACAGCGAGTGCAAACAGTTTATGTCCAAACTCTTTGAAATGATAAACATTGAAGCAAACCACAAATTTTGCAGTAGTTACAGTGTAAAGTTAATCCGTTACTCTATGAATATTTAGGCAGGAAATGATGACATTATGAATATTCATTCACTGAATTTTTATAGCAACATTATGAACAAAATAATTCTTTATCATGGCAGAATATATATAGAATCGGATCTTTATTATATTAACCCTTCTCTTGCTGAATTTTAAAATACATTTCTCCTTCTTTACCCATGCCCTGTTGTATAATTACATATATCTTTACTGTTTACAAGTATTTCGCTGTGCAACCACTGCTGTGGAGTGCACTGGTTGCACAATCAACTTGTAAATAGTGCAGACATTGATGAGACAGCTCCTGCAGGAGCTGTCTCATCTGGGTCTTCACTATTTACAGGTAGGTATATTGCCGTGAAAAGCAAGCGAAGGGTTAAAAGCAAAATAGAGCAGACCCTGATCAGAAGGCTCCTAATAGGAGCCATCTAATCTGGGTCTACTTTGTTTGCAAAGGTGTAGAAAGGCGTATTTATGGAGAAAAGGGTTAAACACTGAATATGATTAAGACGGATTATCGTTGAAACAAATATTGCTTATCATTTACATATCACAGCAGACACTTTCCCAATAAAAAGTTTCTGCACAAGTTATAAAAACACCAATGAAACCGCGTTTATTTTCATTATAGAATATCTCCAGATAGGAGGCATACATAGGAAATCTATAATATTTTTTTTACGATATTTTCTACCATCAATAAGATCTTTGGCTGAGGATTAGAAATTTCGAGAAAGCAATACAGTCGACTCTCGTTATGTCGAATTCGTAGGGACCCGTTAAAAACTTCGACTCATCGAGAGTTCGACTTAAAAATCACATGCCATTTTTAAAAAAAAAATCCAGTTTCTTTCATTACGTTCACCTTAAACAAGCTGCCATATTACAAGCATACTAATGAGCGTGTACAGTTTAGTCTTCACACTGTGTAAAAGAGTCGCACTCTGTGTATATAAAATTGTACATGTGCGTGTTGATCCATACTTCTGTTTTTCCTACCCTCCATTAATGACACCATGCCCTAATTTACAAGGCCCTGTCCAATTTTCAGACCCCTTTTGCCTTTATCATTGAATTAATCGCCGTTCGTTTGGCGAGTTTTAAAGCGCATCGTTTGTTTACGCCATTTCTATGGGAAATCCCTTTTCCTCAACGGGCACCGGAAATACGCAATCACACATGAACTAGCTGGTTGCCGATTCGCGTACTTCCGGTACATGTAAGAGAACAGCCTTATTCGGGAAACCAGACGTTTAAAAATGTAGTCACCATTTTACATGTTTCGCCGTGAGCTGTTTTCGTAATTACTCAAGTGACAAATAAAATTCAATGTTGAACTGCATGTATTGGTAATAAAATAAGGAACAGGCCTTACTTTTTATCCAATCTCTACAAAATTGTCCGGAAGCGAGGACGCTTGAGAGTTATCTTTCTTACTACAGTAGTCATGATTGACACTTAGGACGAATGAACGGTAATGTGTCATTTTACTAAATAACGTTCACTAAATGTGACATTGTTCCGCAGTTTGAATAATTATCTGACATCAGTGATTGTTTACACACAAAACACTGTAATTACGTGTGTCGCGATCACCTGGCGTACTTTGCCAGGGTCGGATCAAAAGGTCCATTTCACACCTCAAACTCAATCAGACTGAGAGGTGTGACTTCGATACAAACACCGATACTTACATGCAAACAAACGCTTTGGGGACGGAAAATGACTTCGACTTAACGAAAACGTGATCAGTTCGAACTCGTCTTAAAAACTTAAATTTATATAGAATATATAGGAAGAAAAGTTGGGACTTTACAAAAACTTCGTGTCAACGAGAAATTCGTGTCAAGCGAGTTCGCCATAACGAGAGTGGACTGTACCTCTGTTTATCCTTACAAGAGCTACAGAAAAAGGTGCATACTCAAATACTAAAATCATTTATCCACCAAACCCTGTGTTGTGACAACTCTTTAGAATTGTCTCGAATAGTCACAAAAAGGGTTTGGTGGAGAAATAAAGAAGTTACTCTTGAAAATGTATTAATTTACGCATCTTATCTGGACCTACGGCTTTAGGCTTGCCATCTAGCCCATAATGAACAGCTTGCCATCTAACCTGTGAACAAAGTCAAGAAAAGCAGATACTCCAGAAAGTCCCCAGCAAGAACACAATTCTTAGCACTTCATGTAAGGGTCTTACAAGAGAATTGCAACCAGATGTCAATGCTTGTCTGTGGAAATAAATGTTTTAACCCTATTGCCTTTTCACACCTTTGTAAACAGAGTAGACCCAGATCAGACAGCTCATATAGGAGCTGTCTGATCAGGGTCTGCTCTGTTTGCTTGCAGACAACTAAAATCATTTCCTTCTCAAACATAACAGTGTCAAAGAGTTTGAATCCATATGAAATGTCAAGTTACCTGATGTTTAATCTTGACCCCAAATATTTTCAAGTTCCTATTTATGGCATGCAAAGAGTTATGATACATTTGTATCTATAGGCTGTATGTGCCTAAAACCAAAGTGTTTTCTCCTCTTTTCAGTTACTTGTGGACAAGGATAGGTGTATGTAAAATCAATTTCTGTGAAGAAAACCACAAGATGAATTTTTACTGGAGATCATCCAGTACATTTAGCCCTTTAACCCGATGAATAATTAAAACTGGCTCCTCCCCTTCAGAATATTAATTAAACAAAAAATTGTTTTCAAATTTAAATATTCACTTTAAAAAGTGATTCATATGACATACGTATATACATTGCAAATCCTAATCAAAGGGCTTTGATCTGGTTCTACATTGTTTGCAAAGATCTTAACCCTTCTCTTGCTGAATTTTAAAACACATTTCTCCTTCTTTACCCATTCCCTGTTGTATAATTACATATATCTTTACTGTGTACAAGTATTTTGCTGTGCAATCACTGCTGTGGAGTGCACTGGTTGCACAATCAACTTGTAAATAGTGCAGACCCTGATGAGACAGCTCCTGCAGAAGCTGTCTCATCTGGGTCTTCACTATTTACAGGTAGGTATATTGACGTGAATAGCAAGCGAAGGGTTAAATGCTCGGTTCTGACACTATATTACCGGTAAATGTAAATTCATGTATTATAAGCCACATCTTCCAGCTCTTTGAACATGGAGTACAGGATTGTAATTTCAAAAACTGCTAAACTTGCCAATTCTGCCTCAATTCTCAATGTAAAAGATCTCAATATGTCATAGAGTGTCAAAGAGTTTGGATCCTGATCGAGATGCCAGGTTATTCAGCATCTTATCTGCATAGCAACAGATAAAGATGGGTATTAAAATACTAAAATCGTCTTTTCTCCATCATTAGAACTGTCTCTTTGAGACGTTGTCTCTTTGAGACAATTCTAAAGAGTTAGTGACACAACATATTAACCCTTTCTCTGTTCTATGTTTATTCTAAATTTCAATACCTACTGAATATTCATGGACAATTTAGCTATAGTGCAATAAGGAAGGTAGAACATTGTAGCCATTTTAGAAACTAAAGAAACAGATCTATCAAATTCCACTAGAGGTTTTTGTCACAAAAACGGATGTCTCCCCTGCTACTCCTCGCACCCACACATACACACTGCGACATATTGTCACATTTCTGTACATGAGAACTCAACCGGACAAGATGTGTGACAGACAGACAGATAAACAACTCTAACAAAAACAATATATAAAGGGAAATAACTAAAAATGTTATGGACTTGATATATACTTCCTTTCATCATGCTCTTTCCATAAATGAAATGTCATTCCAATAGCATCAGTAGAACAGGAGTTATTGATCAGATAAAAAATGTAACAAAGGGCAATAACTCCAAAAGTAGTGCAGCTAGAGTCATGGCCCTTTTTCATGACACTTTCTCTCATCATGCTCTTTCCATGTATGAAGTTTCAATCCAATGGAGTGATCTTTCCATGTATGAGGTTTCAATCCAATGGCATGAGCCATATAGGAGTTATCGTCCGAAAAAAAAAAGTGAAAAGAAATTACAGGGGGCAATAACTCCAATATTAGTGAAGCCAGAGTTATGGACCTTGTGCATGACACTTTCTCTCATCATAATATTTCCATGTATGAAGTTTCAATCCAATGGCATGAATCATATAGGAGTTAACGTCCGGACAAAAAAGTGTGATTTTTTTTTTACAAGAGGCATATTAGTGAAGCCAGAATTATGGACCTTGTGCACGACACTTCCTCTCAATATGATCTTTCCATATATGAAGTTTCAATCAACTGGCATCAGGCATATTGAAGTTATCTTCCGGACAAGAAAGTGTGACAGACAGACAGACAGACAACTCTCACGAAAACAATATGTCTCCCCCATATAAATATGGGAGGAGACATAATTAGCAAACAGAGCAGACCCTGATCAGACGGCTCTTATAGGAGCCGTCTGATCTGGGTCTACTCTGTTCTCAGATGCATGAAAACATGTTTATACGAGGGAAAGGGTTATGGTTTGGTGGAGAAATATAAAGAAGCTATTTTTGAAAATGTAATGATTTATGCATCTTATCTGGACCTCTGTTATATGGACTCAAACTGTTTCATTTTTTAGGTTATCATAAATCCGTTAACCCTTCACCCTAAATTTTGAAATACATTTCTCCTTCTTTACCCATGCCAGGTGTTGTATAATTACATATATTTTCACTGTGTACACGTATTTCACTGTGCAATCACTGCTGTGAAGTGCGCTGGTTGCACAATCAATTTGTAAATAGTGCAGACCCTGATGAGACAGCTCCTACAGGAGCTGTCTCATCTGGGTCTTCACTATTTACAGGTAGGTATATTGACGTGAATAGCAAGCGAAGGGTTAAGAAGTTCTAAAGTTTCTGTAAATTTCTGTCTTCATTTATCGCACTGCTGAGTTTCCATCAAATAACATTAATTTTAGTAAAACATTCAACAAATATAACAAGAGTACCGCATACGGTACATAATACGCCCACTTGCAAACTTTCTCTGATTCAACATGCCTTATAAGTGTTGACATTTTCTAATCTGTGCTTCAGATCTTGATTTCCATATTAAGGTGATACTATTTTTTAAAAAAAATGAAGTGAATATCTATTAAATAAAAAAGTTACAGCTAATCCTCATTTTTGCAGATTTTTGTAAAGTGCAATGGCCATAACTCTGTAAAGACAAACTGAATGAACCTCAAAATAAACTCAGCTTCAAATTTTGTTGCTTAAAACATTTGTGTTAAGTTTCATTTATATCATTTTAATATTTTTCCCAGAAAACAACAAACTAAAAGTTGACCGACAAACAAAGCAAGGAAGACACAAAGTTCAAGGACCATAACTTTAGAATAAAATGACTTATCAAAACCCCCGCAATATATGTGAAAATTCACATTAAGGTTTAACCATATAAAAAAATTGAAGTAAATATCATTTCAAATGAAAAAGTTATGGCCATCCTCATATTTGCATAGATTTGCATTATATTTTTAAGTGCAAGGGCCATAACTCCGAAACAACAAATCAAATGATCCTCAGAATCGAATTAGCTTCAGGTCTTGATGCATTAAACATGTGTATGAAGTTTCATTAATATCTGTCAAACAGTTTGGCCAGAAAACAGCGGACAAACTATATGCATATATTTGCATTATTTTTTAAGTAAAAGGGCCATAACTCCCAAACGACAAATCAAATAAACCTCAAAATCGACTCAGCTTCAGATCTTGATGCATTAAACATTTTTATGAAGTTTCATTAATATCTCTCAAATAGTTTTCCCAGAAAATAGCAGACAAACTATTTGCATGTATTTGCATTATTTTTTAAGGACAAGGGCCATAACTCTGAAACGAAAAATCAAATGTCCCTCAGAATCAATTCAGTTTCAGATCTTGATGCATTAACATTTGTGTGAAGTTTCATTAATATCTGTCAAATAGTTTTCCCAGAAAACAGCACAACAAACTATTTGCATGTATTTGCATTATTTTTTAAATACAAGGGCCATAACTCTGAAACGACAAATCAAATGAACCTCAAAATCGACTCAGCTTCAGATCTTGATGCATTAAACATTTTTGTGAAGTTTCATTAATATCTCTCAAATAGTTTTCCCAGAAAACAGCAGACAAATCAAATAAACCTCAAAATTGATTCAGCTTCAGATCTTGATGCATTAAACATTTTTGTGAAGTTTCATTAATATCTCTCAAATAGTTTTCCCAGAAAACAGCAGACAAACTATTTGCATGTATTTGCATTATTTTTTAAATACAAGGGCCATAACTCCGAAACGACAAATCAAATGAACCTTAGAATTGACTCAGCTTCAGATCTTGATGCATTAAACATTTGTGTGAAGTTTCATTAATATCTCTCAAATAGTTTTTCCAGAAAACAGCGGACAAACTATTTGCATATTTTTTAAGGACAAGGGCCATAACTCTGAAATGAAAAATCAAATGAACCTCAAAATCAAGTCAACTTCAGATCTTGATGCATTAAACATTTGTGTGAAGTTTCATTAATATCTCTCAAATAGTTTTCCCAGAAAACAGCTGACAAACTATTTGCATGTATTTGCATTATTTTTTAAGTAAAAGGGCCATAACTCCGAAACGACAAATCAAATGAACCTCAGAATCGACTCAGCTTCAGATCTTGATGCATTAAACATTTGTGTGAAGTTTCATTAATATCTCTCAAATAGTTTTTCCAGGAAACAGCGGACAAGCTATTTGCATATTTTTTAGGGCAAGGGCCATAACTCTAAAATGAAAAATCAAATGAACCTAAGAATCAACTCAGCTTCAGATCTTGATGCATTAAACATTTGTATTAAGTTTCATTAATATCTGTCAAATAGTTTTCCCAGAAAATAGCGGACAAACAAAATGTTGATGGACGAACGAACGAACGGACGGACGGACAGGGCCACGACAATATACGACCACCTTTATTAGGTGGGCGTATAAAAACCTGTTATTTTTGCTGTTATGACATGATCGAGTACATTGATCCATTTTATGGACACATAACACTGACTTTGCATGCTTAAAGAAGCTGTCCTTTGCTATTGATGATTTACCACTATTTTGAAAAGGTCAGATTTAGGTCGTGTTAAGAATTGACCCCTTTAATGAACACAACTGCTGATCTTAAAAAAAACCTTAGACCCAACCCTTCACTGATGGAAACATGACTTTATCTAATAAAATAGTTTCTAGGGTCCATATGTATTAACCCTAACAGCACAGGGGGGAAATCACTAATGTCCTTTGACAAACAGTGCAGAATCTGATGAGGTCTGGGTCATCTGGGATTTCCCTGTTTGTTGGCAAATACTTATCCTTACCAAAATCCCTGAATATGCACTGAAAGTTTGACCTGTTTGAATTTTGGAATATATAGTTCATTTGAAAATAATCAGCATTGAAAGGGTTAACAAGACATGAGGTTAACATCTTAAAATGAACCCATGCTGAAAATTACCATGTCTCATTTTTGGTGTCAGAATACAGGTTTGCCACCTTGATACAGGTTAATTTCAATTTTTTATTCTGTAAAAGGTGAGTTAAAAAATCATAGGACAGGTAACCTCACCCTTCATTGATTTAACCCATTCCCGCATATAGACACCTTTTGACGCCTCTGTAAAAGTCACTTTGTGAAACCATTGTGATAAATAGAGCATTTGCTCCATAGGAGCAAATGCTCTATTTATCACAATGGTTTCAACACTACACAACTCTAAAATTTACCTTTTTAGTAGTAAATGCTCCTTTTCGGTAGATTTGTTCAAAGAGGTTGGATCTAAAAATAGCCTATACGGGAATGGGTTAAACTTTCCTCATATTGAAAAAATAATGTCTGCTTAATCTCTGAATTGCTGAACTTTTCACAGACTTCGGTCAAGCTTTTGAGAAACTATTGACAGAGTGTCAAACAGTTTGACTCATGGAAAGACACTTGGTTACTCTGCATTTCATATGGATCCAAGCTGTTTGCAAGCGCCAGATCTAGCCAGATCTAGCATCAGAAGTGTAAACTTATCATTCAAAACAAAAAGTTAATAGAAAACATTCAATTTCTTGAGATCATCATCGTATATCCCTTTTATTACAAAAAATGTGAACAAAAATTAAGTAAATGTAACACCTACAATAAGTTATACTTTTGGGTGTTACAAGCAAATCCATGATGACTATTGCAAACAGTTTGTATCGGAACGAAAAGCTGAGTAAGTCAGCACCAGCAAAATCTAAACTGTTTATATCTGGACAAAAGGTTGAGCAAGTCATCATCAGCATCTCAGCTAGAACCAAACCTTATATCTGGATGAAAGGCTGAGTAAGTCAGCATCAGCATATCAGCTAGAACCAAACCTTATATCTGGATGAAAGGCTGAGCAAGTCAGCACCAGCAAAATCTAAACTGTTCATACCTGGACGAAAGGCTGAGCAAGTCAGCATCAGCATATCAGCTAGAACCAAACCTTATATCTGGTTGAAAGGCTGAGCAAGTCAGCACCAGCAAAATCTAAACTGTTCATACCTGGACGAAAGGCTGAGTAAGTCAGCATCAGCATATCAGCAAGAACCAAACTATTTGACACTCTGAATGAAATTTACAAAGAGAAAACAAATCGGACGAAAGGTTACACTCCAATGTGTCTCTTGGACAAGGATGGCTCTCGCTTCAATATCTGTCACATTCACCTGATTTTAGAAGTTTGTCTAACTAAGATAAAGAATCAGTGACAGATAAAGTTGCATATTCAAATACTAAAATTTATAGACAAACAAACAGATATATGAAAAGCTAATTGCCCTCCTCCAAGAGGTGGGGGACATAAAAATTATTACTGCCTTATGGGATAGGGATTCACTGCAGGATTCCAATCATTACCAATCATCTAGTACAGTATGTAGTCCAGCACTGTCAGCTGAAATGAGTTGAACTTTTCACCCCACTACGTCAAGGAGTCAATGTCCTGAATTTGACCCACTCATATCACTTAGTTATCCCTTTACCAATCCTTCCTCTAATGTAAGAAAAAATGACATTATGAATAATCATTCACTGAATTTCTTTAATAGCATATTTCCACATCAATGTTTAGTATTAATAGAAACTGTGTAAAGTCAGATCTATCACAGGAGCTAATCTGATATGATCTACTCTGTTTGCAAAGGCATGAAAAAGCATGTACAGTAAAACCCAGCTAATGCGACCTCCTAAAAGTGGCACAATTCTGGGCGCTAGATGCAGGTGATAGCTTAATGCTGGACAAAAGTAATGCAGAAAGCTCCAAGAGGAGCTTTCTGCATTACTTTTGTCCTGCATTAAGCAACCACCTGCTTATAAAGGCAGCTATGCTTGTTCTTCAAGTGGTCCCATTGGAGGGGTTCTACTGTATATGGGGGAAAGGGTTAACTGGCTGCTTAAGACAAATCTGTGCTCACCTTTGCAAACAGTTTGAATAATCTGGAGTCAACCTGTTTGATGCTGTCATTGTGTTTTGGGAAAGTAAACGGGAAGAAAGTTGAAGCCGAGGGCAAACTTCGTAGAAGACAATACTTTGCAGCGTAAAGGTTAGCCCTTTGCCTGATACAATATTCATGAATAAAATAATGACCTCATGAATATTATTTAGATTATTGTTATGATGACAAATGTACAGAGGAGTTTTTGGTATTGGCAACAAGAGTGCAAGTGGGCACAATATACGCCCGTCGAGGCCTTGTTCAACATAAATTTAGGTGAACATATTTGCTAAACGCAAATGCTAAACGCAAGTCCAATTGTGTGACCTTGACCTTGGATATATGTACCAGGACACATCCATGCTACTGTAGCATGTCCAGATAAACATTGTGATGAAATTTGAGGAGGATCCACCAAGCAGAATTTGAGTTAGAGATGTTACAGACAGACAGATGACAGACAGAGCGTCATTCCATAATACGATTTTTCAAATGGGCGTATAAAAACTATAGAGTCAGATCCATTGTAATTCTGTAAGCAAACAGAGCAGACAGTAATAAGACAGCTCCTGTAGGAGCTGTCTGATCTGAGTCTACTCTAATTGCAAATGCATGAAAATGCCGATCGTTGTCTGATCAAGGTCTGCTCTGTTTGCTTTTGAAATAATATAGATCTGATTCAAGCATTTCTGCCATGGTAAAAAGTACTAAAAACGTCTGTTTATACTGTACTATCAATTTAAGAATTCAGCCAATTGATATTGACAGTTATTATTTTACTTGCACATTCAAAGGTAAAGGTTAAACCACTTTAGATGTTAGTCTTTATCAGTTAGTGGATCATGCACATCCGTTTAACCCTTTCCCTGTTCTGTTTATTTAAAATTTCATTACCACTGAATATTCATGAACAAAAATGTTATAATGAAATATGGAAGAATGGAACATTGTAGCCATTTTAGAAAGTAATCATATCTTTCAAATTCAACTTGCAAACAGAGCAGACCCTGATCAGACGGCTCCCATAGGAGCTGTCTGATCTGGGTCTACTCTGTTTGCTAATGTGTGAAAATGCATTTATATATGAAGGAAAGGGTTAACACCAATACTAGCTTAACTTAACCCTGTACCCGATGAATATTCATGTAAGAATACAAAGACTCTATCATTCTGTAATACTAATAATGATATTTTATAGTGGCATTTTGTTAGAGTCCTTTTGGGCTATAAATGAAACTGTAGAATCAGATCAATATCATTTCGAATGCAAACAGAGTAGATCATGATCAGACAATTCCTACAGGAGCTGCCTGATCTGGGACTACTCTGTTTGATAATGCATACAAATGTGTCTCTTTCAAGTAAAAGGTTAATAGATATTCTCAGACATGCATGTTTCTTTGGTTCCAAACTTCTATCATGCTGGTAGAAGCCAATAATAAAACAAATATATTTGCAACAGTTTTCTGAATCCATTCTTAGCAATCAATACAACAACAATATACTGATCACTTAGCAGAGGTCAGCCACTACCATTAGTTATAGTCTACCAATTCAATGTTATATTTTTAAAGTTGAATAGCCCATCAGTGTTTAACCCTTTACTCAACAGATATGCCTTTCTATGCCTTCGTAAACAGAGTGTACCCAGATCAAACCACTTCTATAGGAGCCATCTGATCAAGGTCTGCTCCATTTCCTTATGGAATCAGAGCTACAGATAAGAGTGTGTACCTATTTACACGATTTTTGAAAATGTTGAACTTTACGCACCTTATCTGGACCTCTTTGAATAATATACATGTGGAGCTAATTCTATAGTTTCTACCAAGAGTCAAAAGGTTTGTTGTTCTTATGCTATAACAAATATTAAGCTGGTCAATATTCATACATACATTAGTTTTTACATAAATATTCATATAATCATAGAGTAAAGAGTTAACCCTTCGCTTGCTATTCACGTTAATATACCTACCTGTAAATAGTGAAGACCCAGATGAGACAGCTCCTGCAGGAGCTGTCTCATCAGGGTCTGCACTATTTACAAGTTGATTGTGCAACCAGTGCACTCCACAGCAGTGATTGCACAGCGAAATACTTGTACACAGTGAAGATATATGTAATTATACAACAAGGCATGGGTAAAGAAGGAGAAATGTATTTTAAAATTCAGCAAGCGAAGGGTTAACTGAGTGGAGTCCACTCAGTATGAAAGGTTTAAACATCCTAGATAACTTGAATGACAAACTCTAAGGACCCTAATCAGGGGGCTCCTCTAGGATCTGGATCTAGACTGCTTATAAAATGACAGTATGTGAGTGTCCTGCATTCAAAGAGTTAGTATTGGCTGTACTGAGCCTTCAACTTGAACACTCAGACTACTGAGTATTTCAAGTGGATAAGAGAAGGAAAACTGCACTTGATTGATCAACATACAGTCCTACCGGTACTTGTGCCATTTATGGATGCAGCTGCTGCTTATTAAAACATATGTGATACAAAGGGGAAGTGGATCTTGGGACATCAAAAACTGCGTAGACCAAGAAAGATGGTCACAATTTTATGAATCAGTCTTTTCCACAGAAATAAAGGCAATGAAAAATGACATTAGAGTGTGTAACTTCTGAACTGAAAGCATGACAAAAACTAAACAAGAGGTGTTTGTGAAACACTATGCCCCTACCTTTGACCCTTAAGGATGACCTTGACCTTTGACCCATGGACCAGGGAGTTGAACATGACACATCGTCTTAATGTGTGGTGAACATTTGTGCCAGGTTACATTATGTATTTTGAAATCCATTCACAGATAAAACAAAGTTATAGAAGGGACATGAAATTTGGGACAGATGGACGGACAGAAGGACAGAAGGATGGACAATGCGATTACAAAAAAAAAGTGTGAGACAGACAGATGGAAAAAACCATTGAGATTAGTGATTCCTAAATGTCATCCTACTATAAATCAAAATGTATTGTGTCAAAAGTTATGGCCCTTACTTTGGGTATTTGTACCTGTTGCTATCTACATGAGTTCTAACTTAGAAGTCAATCTCATCGAGACTAATTATACAGGGTTGCCACAAAACAGAGGAAACAAAATTCCCTGACAATTCCCTGACATATTTTCAAATTTCCCTGACACATTTCATCGCGAAATTTTGGTCTTTCTGTCAAAATTTATTTAATATGTTATGGATTTTTTAAAACATATAACATTCATTCTCATGTTTTCAAAATTCCCTGACGATTCCCTGACATTTGCCTATATTTCCAAATTTCCCCGACAGTTCTCAAAATTCCCTGACAATTCCCTGTACTTGAAATTTTTTACATTTCCCTGACTTTTCCCTGACGCGTGGCAACCCTGTAATACAGTGTAACAGAAAATTAACCCTTTACTCCATAATTTGATAAGTACGTATTTCTACGTCTTTGCAAACAAAGCAGACCCAGATCCGATGGCTCCTGTAGGCTGGTATAGAATTTTCAAAATACAGGTGGTAGCTTAATGCAGACTAAAAGCAATGAAGAAAGCTCTAATGGGAACTTCTACATTTCTTTCATTCTACATTAAGCAACTACCTTTTATACAAATGTTACAGGCTGACATTTTAAAAGATGTCACACCTTAGCCTCAAGTCTTAATAACATATTTAAAGATACATAGCATTAACTCTTAACTCCATAGATACATTTTTTAACATCTGTGCAAACAGAGCAGACCAAGATCTGATTGCTCCTCATTAAGAACCATCTGATTAGGGTCTGCTCTGTTTGCTTTTGAAGTAATATATATAGCAGTGATTCCACAGTTTCTGTCATGATAATGGTTAGCTTGTTCTTGAGTGCAATTATAAAAACCCAGTTAATAATTACCTTTTCTTGCTTAAATATTCATGGAGTAATAAAGGACGAAAATAAAGCGCAGAAGCTCCTTTGGGAGGTTTGGCCTGCATTAATTAATTCATTCCCTCATAGGCTATTTTTAAATACAATCTCTGACCTTGACCTTTGACCCATGGACCAGGGAGTTGAACATGATGCATAATTTGACCTTTGACCTTGACCTTTCTACCGAAAAGGAGCATTAACTAGAGAAAAGGAAAACTTTAGAATGATGTAGTTTGAAACCTTTGTGATAAATAGAGCATTTGCTCCTATAGGAACAAATGCTCTATTTATCATAATCAGTTTCACAAAGTGACTTTTACAGAGTCGTCAAAAGTCGTCAATATCAGGGAATGGGTTTAAGTAACCAATTGGTTAGTAAGACTCCTGTGTTTAATCAGTCCATGACCACTTAACCCTTTGAATGTGGGACATACATTCAATGTTATTTTCAAACAGTGTAGACCCAGATCAGAGAGCTCCTAGAGCAGCCCTCTGATATCAGTATGCGCTGTTTGTCATTTAAAATATGCCTTCCATACTAAGTGCACTCTATAGTTATTCACTGATGGACTATTCCACTCTGAAAAATCAGAGATAAAATTCACTGTACAAAAATGTTACATTGTCATACTGTCCATTTGATAAGTCTAATGATACCACCTCACAATGCTGGGTTTTAAATCATGATGGGGCAAAATTTCACTTATTTAACCCTTTCCTCCATACATACGCCTTTCTACGCCTATGTACTATAGTCACTTCTTGAAACCATTGTGTTAAATAGAGCATTAAAATTTTGCTCCTATAGGAACAAATGCCCTATTTATCACAATGGTTTCAAAATACAAAATTCTAAAATTGTCCTTTTCTCTAATTAATGCTCCTTTTCGGTAAATTTATTCAAAGTGGTTGGATCTAAAAATAGCATATTATGCCCCATGTTCAGCAGTTTTGTAGGAAAATTTGTAATCAAGGTACTTAGTATTACATTTCCTCAAATCGGACCGAAACTGTTTAACCCTTTGAATGCAGGAAATAATTGTAGTGGCATTGGAAAACAGTGTAGATCAAGATCGTAGGGCTCCTCTTGATCTCTGATAAAGGTTTGCACTGTCTGCTATTTAAATTGCTCTCGTAAATTATCACTTTTCATACCATAATCCAATTTGAACATCATGCATTCAAAGGGTTTAAATCTTGTTAATGATCTTGTTTTTGAAAATACATGAAACTGACTCAAATGACAACTTGTGTAGCTGAAAATACAGGCCTGAGTGATTAAGAATTAACACCTTCCTTCATATAAATGCCCTTTTCATGCATTTGCAAACAGAGTAGACCTAGATCAGATAGCTCCAATAAGATCAGGGTCTGCTCTGTTTGCCTATGGTATGACATAATATCTGATTCTACAGTTTCTGCCTGAGTCAAAATATTCTGTGTTTCACATGCCATTATAAAAATTAATCTGATTAATATTCACGCTGTCATGGTTGTTTTTTTTTACATGTACAGTAGAACCCCTCTAATGCGACCACTTAATGAATAAACATGAGTGTCTTTCTAAGCAGGTGGTTGCTTAATGCATGATAAAAGTAATGCAGAAAGCTCCTCTAGGAGCTTTCTGCATTACTTTTGTCCTGCATTAAGCTACCACATGCATCTAGCACCCATAATTATACCTCTTTTGGGTCGTCGCTTTAGCTGCATTTAATTGTATATATAGAACAGGTAATGGGTTAACAAGTATTGATCTTAACCCTTTGAACACTAAATTTCCAAAATTCAAACAGGTCAAGCTTTTCGTGAATATTCAGTTATTTTGTACCCTTTGCTTCATATAAACACTTTTACATGTAATTGCAAACAGAGTAGACCCAGATCAGACCCCTCCTGTAAAATCCATCTGATCACAGACTGCTCTGTTTGCTTATGCCATGATATAGATTCCGTCAAAGCAAAAGATTCCCTTGAAAATTACAAATAATTAATATTCATGATCTCATTATTTCTTACATGAATATTCTACAGAGAAAGGGTTAAAGAAAATTGTAACATGACAAAAGTGCAGACCCTGATGACAATGATGCTCCTTTGGGATCTACAGTTTGTAAAGGACATTAGAGAATCGTTCCCCCCCCCCCACTGAAAGGGTTAACCCTTTCCTCCATAAATACGCCTTTGTACGCCTCTGTAATAGTCACTTTATGAAACCATTGTGATAAATAGAGCAGTTGCTCCTATAGGAGCAAATGCTCTATTTATTACAATGGTTTCAAACTAAAAAATGCTAAAATTGTCCTTTTCTCTAGTTAATGCTCCTTTTGGGTTTATTCATTCAATGAGGTTGGGTCTAAAAATAGCCTATCGAAGGAAAGGGTTAAAGATGCTGATGCACTTTCTGCAAGCCACCTTTAACTTCAGTCTGCGCATTAGTTATTCATCAACGATCATACTGAAGGTAGCACAGAAACCACTCCTACCTTTCGTCTTTTTCCTCTGCAACGCAGTGTCTGTAGTTCGTTTTTTCCTAATCTTCCTGACAACACATAATTTTCCATTTTTTGTACTTTTACTGCGAAGATTCATTCTCCAAGCAACACTCCACAAGATGGTAAAATGCTTACACTATACTGAGCCGAGTGCACAAACCCAACCGAAACGGATTTTGACGACTGGACAAGTTTATATTTAGCACACCGCACACACTCTGTTCATTTATAGATATATTGGAAAATCCTGCTACAACAACAATACACTGTGCCGCACGTAGGCCACTCTAGAAAACTCTTCCTATCATAACACTTACAAATCTCAGGGGAACATACTATCATATAAATATTGCAACATAAATACACGTGTATTAAAAACCAAACATACCAACAACATCTAAGTCTAGGTAGTACAAAATTAACCCTTCTCTTGCTGAATTTTAAAATACATTAAATTTTCTCCTTCTTTATCCATGCCCTGTTGTATAATTACATATATCTTCACTGTGTAAAAGTATTTCGCTGTGCAATCACTGCTGTGGAGTGCACTGGTTGCACAATCAATTTGTAAATAGTGCAGACCCTGATGAGACAGCTCCTGCAGGAGCTGTCTCATCTGGGTCTTCACTATTTACAGGTAGGTATATTGACGTGAACAGCAAGCGAAGGGTTAATGTCCAACATCTAAGTCAAAGTTAACCCTGACATGTAATTTTTATCCTCAGATTTTTATCCTCAGATCACCCTGAAATGCAAATAACCTGACTACTCGCTCTTGTCGAACCCTTTTAGTACTACAGTAAAACCCCTCTATAACGGCCACTAAATTATGTTAATAAGTTGGTATTTAGAGCAGGTGGCTGCTTAAAGCAAGGTGAAAGTAAAACAGAACGCTCCTATATATGAGGAGTGTTCTGTTTTACTTTCACCTTGCTTTAAGCAGTCACCTGCCTTTAACAAAATTACTTGATGTAATTTAGTGGTCGTTATAGAGACGTTTTACTGTATGTATTTTGAAAGTAGAACGGGCCATCACTGTTTTATTTCAGAATTAGTTCAGTTATGGTGAACAAATGAAATTTATTACAGGATAATCAGACCCTGGTCAATGGACCCTGTCCTGGGAGCCCTCTGATCTGAATCTACAATGTTTGCAAATGTCAGGCATGTTTGTGCATTCAACCAGTAACTGTACTCAGCATCTACAAGGTAACATCAGGCAAACAGATTTACACCTAGCTGAATGTATTGCAAACAAACATGGTCCAATAAGCAAATTCAGTGATACGGCTATACTCTCAGGTATTCAGTATATTCACCCTTCCCCTGTTCTGTATCTAGTCCAATTTTCAATACCTAATGAATATTCATGGACGAAATAGTTATAATGAAATATGGAAGGTGTAACATTGTAGCCATTTTTGAAAGTAAAGAAACAGATCTATCCAATTCAATTAGCAAACAAGGCAGACTCTGAGCAGACGGCTCCTGTAAGGTAGGGATGCTGATGATACAGGCACAATTTCAACCTTTATTCCAGAAATATGCCTTTCTACACCTTTGAAAATAGAGTAGACCCTGAAGAAGCCGAAAATAATATAGATATGACTCTATACTTTCTGCCATCAGACAAACATTTCTTGTGTTCAGTTAATATTCATCATTATTTCTTACATAAAGGGTTAACTCATTTAGAAACAATGTACACCCAGACCAATCATTTGATCAGTATGCTCTAATTGTTTATGGAAAACTATTCTAAAGTTCTGCCAAGGCCAACAATTTTCCTGTTCATACTTTTACAAACATTCATCTAATTAGTACTTATTAGGTCTTTAGTTATTACATGAATATTCATGAAGTACAGTAAAACTTCTCTATAACGGCCACTAAATTATATCAAGTATTTTGTGTTAAAGACCAGCCCTAAATACCAGCTAATGAACTTAATTTAGTGGCCGTTATAGAGAGGTTTCACTGTAAAGGGTTACTAAAATAATGAAGACGCTGAGTACGTACTATATCATTTTGATGTTGTGGTTTGTCTGGGTCTGAATGGTTTCAAAACCTCTCAACTTTTTGCATGGTAAGTATTTTTTCGTCTGCAACAGTAAACTGTTGTCATCTGCTTCAGTTCATAAAACAAAATTTCTCTCATTTCATCAAAGAGTCAAACAATTTGGATCCAGATGAAATGCAGCATCATGCGGTATCTCATCTGGATCCAGCAATTTTTGGAACGTCTACGTCTCACTGTTTTGCTGCTAGCATTTAAATAGGACATTTTTGTCATGGTATAGTTCATATCGTACCATGGTGTCATTGGAGACTATTATCTCACAGTCAATACTTAGTAACTAGGAATTTGTGCAGTAAGGGTTTTGAAACAAGATTGCACATTGCACATCTTTCAAGTTATAAATAACAAAAACAAGCCTATTAAATCTAGTCAGTTGCCTCCGTATTTCAGTCATGACTTCATACTTTGAACCTTTAAATAACCCTTTTCCTGTTGAATGCTCATGTAAGAAAACAAAAGCACCGCAAGCGGGTGCCAACGCTCGTCTGTTGTCATTAGCAAGATGAACATGCATACCAAAAATGAAGGTTGTAAATGAAAAATTGAAGAAGTTATGGTCAATCTTAAGATTTCGGACAACGACGACGCGGACGCCAGAGTTAAGACAATAGCTTGTGATTTCTTCTAAACAGACGAGCTAAAAATGACATCATGAATATTTATTAGCTGAATTTTTATAATGGCATACCGGTAATGTTATGTACACAGGATTACTTGGCATTGGTAGAAACTGGAGACTCATATCAATTATAATTTCATAAGCAAACAGCAGACCCTGATCAGACAGCTCCGTAACTCTTTGCACGCAAAGTGATTTCTCGTCTGCAACAATTGTAGTCTGCTTCTATTCTTAAAATAAACTTTCTCTCATTTTTTTGCAAAAATATGGTCGAGATAACAAACAGTTTGGATCCTGATGAGACGCCGCATTATGCGGCGTCTCATCTGGATCCAAACTGTTTGCATAGGTAATCACAGTTTCGCCGATAGCGTGCAAAGAGTTAATGGAGCCATCTGATCTGGGTCTATTCTGTTTGTGAAGGTATGAAAAGGCACATAATAATGTACATGATGTAAAGTTTCATTTAGAGCACACCCATTATAATCTCAAACCCGCTTTGCAAATTCATTAGATTTATATCCAGATGCTGAATAAGTCTATGTGTCATCAGTATCAAAACTGTGTAACACTTCAATAATATCTGTGAAATGTGAGGTACACCTCTCTAAAATGGCCATTAAGCCTATTATGTGAACTCTTGACCTAATGAATATTCAAGTAAGAAATTATACCATTGTGAATATCAATTCAATGAGTTTTTATAACTCATATTAACTTTTTGCATGCTAACAGCAAAACTGCGATTACCTATGCAAAGTGTTGATCTACATAATGCGGCGTCTTATCTGGATCCAAACAGTTTGACAGTTTGACTAAATATTTGCACAGAACTCAGAGAAAGTTTACTTGGGGAATGGCATTTCACCTGGAGCCAATCTTTTTGCATAATTTCATAGACTCATCTTCATGGCACTGAAGGAGTTAAAGCAAGTTGAAATGTAAATGTAGAAAAAGCTCCAATGCAGTTAGCTATCACCTATTCAAAGATCTAAAGATAAATTTCTTTAAAACCATTCCTTCATAAATATTTAAATATCCATGTAAAAATAATCATATCATTAATATTAATCAGATTAATTGTTATAATAGCACATGAACACAGGAAAATTTAGCAATTGCAGAAATTGTAGTATCATATATATATCATAAGCAAACAGAGCAGACCTTGACCAAACGACTCCTATACGAGTCACCTGATCTGGGTCTACTTTGACTGCAAAAGGCATATTTATGGAGTTAAGTTGTTAATAAAGACAGGTTATACAGTTTTTTTATACCCGAAATTGTTTTCAAGAGAGTGCTAAAGCACCCCATAGTAAAATACTGAACTATTCTGATTTCAAAATCACATATTTCGTAATGTCTTTCGGGTGTATATTATCCAATAACCAGACCATTCACCTTTATCATCCTATGGACTGTTTTGTGACATGACCTTTACAAACAGTCTTAAAACACGGCTTCCTATCCAGATCCAAACTGTTTGACAATCTGCTTGTTACTATGGAAGAAGTGTACCGGGACCTGTACCAGGAAAACTGTCTCGAGATCTGACAAAAACTTTACAACAGACATTTGTGTCAAGAATAAACGGATCAAATATCTAGTCCCATTCATGCTCAGCACACAGTCTTCTCACGCTTATTTATCACTTTTTGCACACAAGCAATGACCTTGTGACAACCTAGACAAACAGTTTGAATCCAAATGAGACACCAAGTTAACTGTAACCATCTTATCAGGACCCATACTGTCTGACACCGTCACTGTATAATGTCAAGAGAAATGGAACAAGCACTGACTTAACCCTTTCCTCCATGACTATTCATGTAAGAAATAATGATGTCATGAATATTAATTAGATTAATGTGTTAAAATAGCACATGGACACAAGAATGTTTGGCAATGGCAGTAACTCTAGAATCATATCTATATATATTATATCATAAGCAAACAGAGCAGATCCTGATCAGGGTCTACTCTGATTGCAAAGGCGTAGAAAGGTGTATTTATGGAGTAAAGGGTTAACTATTTTGCTGCCAATTTTTGTCCTCTGCAAGCTGTGTGTCTGCTACAATTATCATTTTTTATGTTTTCTTCATTTTTTTGCAAAAAACAGTCAATAAAACAAACAGTTTGGAATGCTGATGAGACGCTGAGTTAATCTATTACTTTATGTAGCGCACAGAGACTTATGATTGTCTTTTGACCATGACATTATCTGTTTTTCAAAAATTTTGGAAAAATTGTTTAAGTATTTACTCCATGAATATTCATACAAGAAATAATAACAATATATATTAATTAAATCATTTTCCATAACGGCAATACAAACAATGGCATTTTTTAAAGACAGGAACTTTAGAATCAGATTTATGTTATTTCATAACTAAACAGAGCACTGGCCGGACACTGAACCTTCAGGAACCATCTGATCTGGGTCTACTCTGTTACAAAGGTGTGTAAAGGCATATTTATGGAGTAACAGGTTAATTGTCATGTTTTGCAAATGTAAGCAAATTGCACTGTCAGTGTCTCCAGATGTTAAAATGTTACTAAGCCTATGATCTGAAACAAAACTTATTATCTATACAGTTATCATTCCTTACATGAATACATGTACAGTACAACCCCTCTGATGTGACCAGCAAAAAGGGGCATAATTCACAGTGGCAAAGGCAGGTGGTAGATTAATGCAGGAAAAAAGTAATGCAGAAAGCTCTTTCTGTATAACTTTTGTCCTGCATTAAGCAACCACCTGCTTATAACGACACCAACATTTATTCATTAAGTGGTCTTATTAGAGGGGTTCTACTGTATTTATAAGGTACATAGTTAACAATGATATCAGTTTCATTCTTTGAAGCTGGCCACAAGGTTATAAAACGTTTTGCTTGAGTCTGATATCATTCTCAAGCATATGCATCTGATTGATCAGATTCTAAGCAATAAGATACTTGAGGATGATCTCAAACTCAGACTCGGAAGTTTTATAACCTTGGACCCTGGTACTGTCTTCTTTATTTCTCATGATGACATGTTACTTAACCTTTTACTCCATGAATATTCATGTAATTAAGTAATAATGATATCATGAATATCAATTCAATTTGTCAGAAGAATTTCAACATGCTAACATAAGCCACAGGAGCCATCTGATCTGGGTGTACTGTATTTGCGAAAGGGTAGAAAAGCATATTTATGGCGGAAAAGTTTAACTCTTCTAATGCTGTCAAAAAATTATGCCAGCTGAAATTTTCATTGCAATCATTTTAAAAGAAATCCAGCAGAGAAACTTTTGGCCGAGAGGCAAACAGGTTGGATCCTGATGAAACGCCAACTTATTCGGCTGTTTGCAAATGTCAGCCAAGATGCAATTGGATCCAAACTATTTGGTTCTCAAAATGTCATTGATACTCAGTGTCAGGTAGTCTATTCTGAATCATGAACAAGAAATGTGTCCTTGTGAAATAAATAATCTTGCATATGACTGTACATGTATAGTTGTTTTCTCGTCTGCTTCAATTTTTATTCTGAATTATTATCATCATGTTTGTCTCCAAAAACATCATCACAGTAATTGACAGAGTAACCAATTAATTAGGATCCTGATGAGACATCATGTTACTCGGCATTTATCAGAATCCAAACTATTTGCAGACTGGTGATCCCAGATTCTGCAAAGGCAGTGAAAGAGTGAGTTTATTTCAAATTATGTTGTTACAATGTTTTGTATCTAGCCAGAGGCACTCCAGTATCTAGTATATGATATGTCAAGGACAGGAATGGGACAACCCATATTTAACCCTTTCAATGCTAACTTTTCAATTAGACTATTCCAAAATTCAAAAAGGTCCTGCTTACTGAGAATATTCAGGGATATTCACAAAGAAAAGCATAACATGACAAACAATGAAGACCCTGATGAGAGGGCTCCTCTAGGAGCCCTCTCATCTGGGTCTACATTGTTTGCAAAGGACATTAGTGCCATGTGTCCAGCAATAAAAGGGTTAACTACTGCACATTTCAACACAGTAACAAACGTACCCTAATACCCACTGGTACCACTGCATTTTGATAAGCTATAATGGACTGAAAACTCAAGGTGTTTACAAACTATTTTGTCTATTTTAGGTCTATTAAGAGACCTTACTACTATTTGTTTGTATCAGATATTATGTGACTTTAACAGTATTTAAGTCATACTGTGTCATCCAGCTAATTACAGTTGGAGCAAGACCCCCGGAGGGTTTTTTTTCTGTGCATGGATTGCATTGTTTCATGCACAGACCTACATGAAAAAATCCAAATGCCCAGGCCCGGGAATTGAACTACAATGGTGACTGGTTCAGTGATTGTCAGTCACAGACCATAACAACTTGGCCACCACAGCCCCGTTTACTATTAGTTAACTCTTACCTTCATACAAACTTCTGATATGGGTCTATTCTGTTTGCAAGGGCATGAAAAATCAGTTGTATGAAGGAAAGGGTTAATTTGTAAAATTCCATTATGAAACACCTATGTATATAATACCATAAGAAATTTGGTTGTAAAATGTGAGGCTTTATTATAATACAGTAGAACCTGTCTTAATAAGCAACCTTATATTGATTAGACACTGAAATATTTAATAGCAGGTGGTTGCTTAATGCAGGGCAAAAGCTGATGCAGAAAGCTAATATAGGAGCTTTCTGCATTACTTTTGACATGCATTAAGCTACCACCTGCCTTATTACAGACCCATAATTAGAGCTCTTTTTGATGGTCGCTTAAGACAGGTTCTATTGTATATCAATGTTTGTCTTTTCAATTTTTGTCTCAGTCATTGTCTCAGGAAGGTCACATTTGACTTTACAGTAATTTATGAGCTTAAGTTGCCCATCTGATTTTCCTATACTTATATTTTTGGCCGAGACAAAGACCAAAAAGTCAAATTACTAATGACATCTAAATCTGTTCTGGGTTTAGTCTGTTTGTAAAGGCGTATGAGGTAAAATGTTAAGACTGTAACAGCCATGAAGTAATCTGTTGTCTGCTTTCATTTTTTTCTTTCCAGTTCCTAAGCAAAAAATTTGAAAGAGTCAAACAGTTTGGATACTGATCTGATGTAAAATTATATCCAGACTTATGACTAACTCCAAAGTATTTTTTCTCAAACCCTTTACACCATGATTATTTATGTAAGGAATATTGACTTCATGAATATTTGTTACTGGGTACATGATTTTTTATAATGGCACATAAGCCGCACAATATTCACCATCATGGCAGAAACTGTGGAATCATATCTATATCATTAATAAACAGAGCAGACCCTAATAAGATTGCTCCTGTAGGAGCCGTCTGATCTGGGTCTTCTATGTTTGTATAGGCATACAAAGCATATTTATGGAGTCGAGTTTTTGTGTCTCATCAGGATCAAAACTGTCACGTTTCTCACGAGAAATTTAATGAAAAACAAGAGCTGTCACAGTCACGGGACAAATGCCCCCTAAAACAATTGTACCCTGTGACCTTGACCTTTGACCCATGGACCAGGGAGTTGAACTCGACACATCGTCTTTGTGTGGTGAACATTTGTGCCAGGTTATTTTGAAATCCATTCACAGATAAAAAAAGTTATAGAAGGGAGACGAAATTTGGGACAGACCGATGGAAGGACAGACGGAGGGACAGACAGACAATGCGATTACTATATGCCCACCGTTGGGGCATAAAAAACCTCACACAGTTTCTGAAATATGACTCCGAGATGCATGGACAATGCAAAAACTATATCCCTCAGCCTTCAGTGGGATATGATAAAAGAACAATATTTTTCCAGAATTAAAACAAGTAATTGTACCCTGTGACCTTGACCTTTGACCTTTGGACCAGGGAGCTAAACGAGACACATCGTCTTTGTCTGGTGAACATTTGTGCCACTAGAAATCCATTGATAGATAAAGAAGTTACAGACTGGACATGAAATTTGTGACAAAATTATTGTACCCTGAGATTTTGATCTTTGACCCATGGACCAGGGAGTTGAAAGCGACACATCATCTTTGTCTGGTGAACATTTGTGCCAAGTCATATTGAAATCCATTGATAGATAAAGAAGTTACAAACCGGACACGAAATATGTGACAAAGTAATTGTACCCTGTGACCTTGACCTTTGACCCATGGACCAGGGAGTTGAACGCGACACATTATCTTTGCGTGGTGAACATTTGTGCCAGGTTATATTGAAATCCATTCACAGATTAAGAAGTTATAGAATTGACACGAATTTGGGATGGACGGATGGAAGGACAGATGGCCAGACAGACGGAATGAAGGATGGACCATGCGATTACTATATGCCCTCCGTTGGGGGCATAAAAAACCTGCTTTGCGAATTCCAGCGTATGACAATTACTTGCAGAGGAAATTAGAGTGCTAAAAGTTAATATACCAGTGGTGTAGTAAACATGAAATCAATAAATCAAACCAGTATCTTCAATAATTCTTTTTCACAGCATGGGATCCTTAACCATTTACATGTATGCAGGGCACCCATGAACTGGCATTTGCAAGCAGTGCAGGCTCAGATCAGAGGGTTCCTACAGGAGCTCTTTGATCAAAGTCTGCACTGTTTGTCACTCAGAATCCTCCAGCAAGTTTAATCCTTTCATACTGAATGGATTCTACAGTTAAACACTGATGGGCTATTCCACTCTGAAAGTTCAGGGTTGAAAGGGTTAAATCAATCATCAAATCAGATTCCAGTAAACTTGGAGCAATCAAGTCAGCAAACCAACTTCCATGGTAACATTTAGTGTGTTGAGCAGAAGTTTTAACGCGTTACTTCATATTACATGACTTTGTAAGATAGTAATTAATATTAATAAGCTGAAGACAAGGGAATGTTTGATAATAGCATACACTAGAATCAGATCTATATTATTTCATAAGCAAACAGAACAGACCCTGATCAGATGGAACCTACAGGATCTGGGTCTTGTCTGTTTGCAAAGGTGTAATGAGTGATATAATTATATGGAGTGGGTCTCAGTATAAAGCATTTGCAATAGCAACACGTATATATGTAACTTTTCTATTGTGGCAGTTTATTTATATTCTGTAGCAATACATGTGATATATTACTATCAATGTTACTCTCTGAGCGCTGAATTTTCAGTGGAATGATTCATCATTTTTTAAATGTAGTCTACATTACCATGAATGAATTTGAATTTGATACACTGGATTGGAAACAACAAATAGTGCAGACCCTGATCAGATGCACGTTCTCCAGAAGTCCTCTGATCGAGGTCTGCACTGTTCGCAAATACCAGTAACCATATTTCCTGCACTGCAAGGGTTAATGGAACCGCAGCTACTATATCCTTGGCACTATTTATCAACATTTTGGGCATATGGACGCCTTTACAGACAAATCCTGGCTAGTCCTTTCAACAAGCAACAGCAATTCTGTGTAAAAACTACAAGCCACTGGTATCGAGAAACCCATGAAAACCTGTCTTTGTTTTGCTGAGTACAGAATGTATCGTAATGGACAAAATTAGCAAAACAGCAAACAAAATACATCATCCTTAACCCTTTCCCTGTTCTACATTTAGATTTTCAATACCTACTAAATATTCATGGAAAAAATAGTTATAATGAAAATTGTAGTCATTTTAGAAACTAAAGACACAGATCTTTCGAATTCCATAAGCAACAGCGCAGACCCTGATCAGATGGCTCCTTTAGGAGCTGTCTGCATGATCTGGGTCTTAGTACTCTGTTTGCAAATGCGTGAAAAGGCATTTATATGAGGGAACGAGTTTACTCTTTGTACATTAGCAGTGAAACTGTGATTACTATCCAGCATCTCATCAAATTCAAACTGTTTGACACTTTGACTATATTTTTGCGAAGAATTGAGAGAAATTTATTTTAAGAATTGAAGCAGGGACAACAATTTACAAATGCATGTTGGTGTTAACTCTTTTCAAACTGGAATAGCCCATCAGTGTCTAACAACTTGCTAGAGGATTTTGAATGACAAACATTGCAGACCCTGATCAGAGGGCTTTAACTCTTTCCTCCTGCTTTGTTTGCTAATGGAATTTGTTTCTTTACTTTCTAAAATGGCTACAATGTTCAAACTTATATTTTTTATTGTAACTATTTTGCCCATGAATATTCAGTATGTATTACAGGGAAAGTGTTAACACTGTTTGCAAGTGCATGGCGTTCTTGTATTCAAATGGTTAATGTTACATTAAAACCTCTCTATAACGGCCACTAAATTACATCAAGTATTTTGTGTTAATGGCAGGTGGACGCTTAAAGCAAGGTGAAAGTAAAACAGAACGCTCCTATAGGAGCGTTCTGTTTTACTTTCACCTTGCTTTAAGCAATTACCTGCCCAAAATACCAACTAATTTACATAATTTAGTGGTCATTATAGAGAGGTTTTACTGTAATTCCGTGTATTCGGATAAAGGGAAAGTTTCCCGATAGCTCAATCAATATCCCCTACACTCCTCATGGCATGAATTGTGAAATCCCTGGCCAATTGCAAAATCACACACCAATTTACATCACATGAAATTACGAAAAGGGAAATCATTCTGAACTTCTGCAGCGAACATTAAATTATAATATTATTTTAGCCCTTTGACATTCAACACTATAACAGTTGGCAGCCACTTAATTTTCCTTGCAGATTTTCTTTCAGTGCCAAACAGTTCAGGGTTTTGCCAAAATGCTACATTTACTCAACATTCTATAAGAAATTTCCATTGAACCAATATATGATTATCCCTTGCTTCATGAATATTCATGCAAGAAATAATGACATCATGAAAAATAAATTAGATCATTTTGTTATAATAGGATGTGAACAGAGGGCAAATATCATTCAAATTGAATCATTGGTTTTGGAGAAAATGATTTTTAAAATGTTCCCTACAGTCATACATGTATAAGGAAATATAGCCCCACCCTTGGCAGACATTTTTTTCTTCCAGATAACAGTATGGTTTTAACAAAGTTTAATAGAGAGTCACTAGGGGAATATTCTTACCGAATGCCATTTAAATTGGACTTAATTTTGGAGATGATTTTTAAGTTTTCCATATATAAGACAAATTAGTCCTGCCCCTGGCAGTCTTGTTTTTTTGCATATCAACTTAGATTTAGCAATATTGGTAGAGGTCTACTCCTATATATCAAATGCCAATCAAACTGGACGACCAGTTTTGGAGAAGAAGATTTTTAAAGTTTCACCTATAGTTAGATAAGGAAATTTAGGCCCTCCCTGGCCATGGTTTTTCAGATATCAACATGGTTTCTGCAACTTTTATAAAGGGTCTCTAGGGAACTATTCCTAGCAAATTCCATTCAAAAAAGTCTTCAAGACGAAATCCAGCCCCATCCCTGGGTGCCTTTTTTTTTTTGAGACATCATTACGATTTGACCTAATGTTGTAGAGGGTCACAAGAATACTATTCCTATTAAATACCATTCTATTCTTACCACTAGTTTGGAGAAGAAGATTTTTAAAGATTTTTCTTTTGGTTTCCATGGCAACCGGAGTATTACATGGATCCAGATTCCCTTAGCAACTTTGATAGAGCATTACACCAAAATCATTTATGTAAAGTTTGGTAACATGTTACCTTGTGGTTTCACAGGATATGTTGTTTACTGCAATTGTTGACAGAAGGACAGATGGATGGATGGATGGAAGGACAGATGGGTGGACAGCCGGACCGAAAGACAGTTGGTCAATGAGCTGTCACTAAAGCTCAGCTGAGCATACTCAAATAAGTTAACCCTTTCCTTCATATAAATGTGTTTTCACGCATTTGCAAAACACAGTAGACCCAGATCAGACGGCTCCTAGAGGAGCCGTCTGATCAGGGTCTACTCTGTTTGCTAATAGAATTTGATACACCTGTTTCTTTACTTTCTAAAATGGCTAAAATGTTCCGCCTTCCATATTTCAATATATCTAGTTTGTCCATGAATATCCAGTAGGTATTGAAATTTGTAATAAACATAGAACAGGGAAAGGGTTAAAATAGGATCTATATTATTCCATAAGCAGACCTTGATCAGACTGCTCCTGCATAAGCCATCGGATCTGGATCTACTCAGCTTGCAAAAGCATTAAGATATCATCTTCAAAAATAAATCTGTAAACTGAAAGTAAACTGAACCACAAAAAGCTACCATATTGAAAGAAATACAACCCTATTGTTTTCATTCATTATATTAATAAGGTTGCCTCCCTTGAACCACTTTAAATGTAGTTTGAGAATAACAGGTTGATAACATGATTGTATTTTAATTATTTTTCTTGAACTATTCCGAACATTTTCCCTAAATCTTTCAGCTAAAAACCAATATCAAGCCGACAATATTTTTGTTACAATATCAACCCGACAATAATTTTGTTACAAAAAAGTAATCTGAGCCACTTTAATGTACAATGTACCATGTATTCAACCAATAGATTACCCTATAACATAAGGAAGTATAATGTGATAAACATCGGAAAATTTTACCTGTAGTTAACCCTTTTCCTGTTCTATGTTTATTCCAAATTTCAATAGCTACTGAATATTCATGGACAAAATAGTAATAATGAAATATGGAAGACGGAACATTGAAGCCATTTTAGCAAGTAATTCAGCAGATCTATCAACTTTCATGAGCAAACAGAATATAGAACCTGATCAGACGGTTCCTATAGGATCTGGGTCTGGGTCTACTCTGTTTGCAAATGCGTGAAAACACGTTTACATGACAGAAAGAGTTAACCTTCTGAATGACGAAAACAAGCATACTGTCATTTGCAAACAGTGTAGATCCTGATCAATGGGTTCATAGAGGAGCCCTCTGATCCAGATCAGCCATGTTTGTTCATTGAAACTCTTCTTGCAATCTACATCATGATATTGAACAGACTTCATAGCTACACAATGGGGGACAAATCCATTTTTATAAATTCAGCATTCAAAGGGTTAGAAATCTTGTCTGTTAACCCATTCCTCCATAGGCTATTTTTAGACCCAACCTCTTTGAATGAATCTACCGAAAAGGAGCATTTACTAGAGAAAAGTAAAATTTTAGAATTTTGTAGTTTGAAACCATTGTGATAAATAGAGCATTTGCTCCTAAAGGAGCAAATGCTCTGTTTATCACAATGGTTTCAAGAAGTGGTTATTACAGAGGCATAGAAAGGCGTATTTATGGAGGAAAGGGTTAACCCTTTACCTGTTCAATATTCATGTAAGAAATAATGACACAATGAATATTTATTAGCTGAACTTTTATAATGTAAACTTTTCAAGAATTTTTTGCTTTGACAAAAGCTGAAGTATCGGAATTTTATCATAAGCAAATAGAGAAGACCAGGATTAGATGGCTCCTATAGGAGCCATCTGATCAGGGTCTACTCTGTTTGCAAATTGGTGAAAATGTGTTTATATGAAGGAAAGGGTTAAAAAACTAAAAACCCTTGTCTGCTCCTTTTTTTAAATTTCATTAAATGCATTAAATTTTCTGATTATGGCCAAGAATAAAACAACTGGCCAATCAGGATCCAAGTTGTGTACACATGAGACTAGTAATTATAACCAGGTATTGGGGTTAACCCTTTCCTTCATATAAACACATTTTAAGCATTGGTAGCATAGATCAAACAGCCCATGTAGGAGCTACTAAATCAGGGTCAGGGTCTGATTGGTAAATCTGGGTCCATGCTTATAAAGCTTTTAGTTGAGTCAGAGTTTCGTTCTCAGGCTTTTGATTGGTCAGATTTGAGTTCTCAAGCTTTTGATTGGTCAGATTTGAGCCTTTGGCTCAAATCTGACCAATCAAAAGCTTGAGAACGTTCTCAGACTCAACTAAACGTTTTATAAGCATGGACCCTGATCCTACAGTTTTTGTGTAAGCCAAACATTCCAACCTAATTGTTTGCCTTAAAAATTTAAGTAAATGAATATGCATGATAAGATCAATTTATGCATGTATGTTCATTGGGGACAGGGTTAACGCTTTCCCCGATATAAATGCCTTTTCATGCATTTGTAAACTGAGTAGATCCAGATAAGACAGCTCCTATAGGAGCTGTCTGATCTGGTTCTGCTCTGTTTGCTTTTGATATGATATAGATCTGATTCTACAGTTTTTGTCAAAGCAAAAATTTACAAAGTTTACATTACAAAACATCAGCTAGTAAATATTAATGATGTCATAAATTAGTTCTACATAAATATTGGACAAGGAATGGGTTAAAGTGGGATTTATTAGAAACAACAGAAACCATATCCACAGCCTAAGTGGAATGATCTATCATCATTAAATGATAGAGTCCATAATTATAATATCATCATGAAATATCAGTGGAATGATCTATCATCATCAACCCATTACCTCATAGGCTATTTTTAGACCCAATCACTTTGAATAAATCTACCGAAAAGGAGCATTAAACTAGAGAAAACGAAAATTTTAGAATTTGTAATTGAAACCATTGTGATAAATAGAGCATTTGGTCCTATCGGAGCAAATGCTCTATTTATCACATTACATGTAGTTTCAATAGGAGATTTTTACAGAGGTGTAGACAAAGCATATTTATGGAGCAAAAGGTTAAATGATGGAGTCCATATGATATGATAGGGTATAATATGTGAAAGGATTTTTGAAATGACAGACAGTAAAGACTCTTATCTGTAGGTTCCTTTACCTCATAGATACAGCTTTTATCACATTGGCAAAAAAGAGTAGACCCAGACCAGATGACTTCTGAATAGGGTATGGCCTGTTTGCTTATGAAATAGTTTATGATTCTACAGTTTCTGTTAACTCATTACCTCATAGGCTATTTTTAGACCCAATCACTTTGAATAAATCTGCCAAAAAGGAGCATTTACTAGAGGAAAGGCAAATGTTAGAATTGTGTAGTATTGAAACCAGTGTGATAAATAGAGCATTTTGCTCCTATGGAGCAAAATAATTCTCCATCACAATGGTTTCAAGAAGTGACTATTGCAGAGGCGTAGAAAGGAGTATTTATGGAGGAAAGGGTTAAAGTAACAAATTCCCTTGTTCATAATTCCATTATATAAATTCAGTTAATAAATATTCATACATTCATTTGTTTCTTACAATAATATTCATGAGATAAAGAGTTTAACTTCACACAACCTTCCTACATGTATCTTCTTGTGAGCATTCTCTCATAATCTACTCAGTATAAAAGGCCTAAACATGCTACAGTAAAACCCCTCTAAACCGGACGTTAAATTTAGTATAAATATCGGTCGTGATGACAGGTGGCAGCTTAATGCAGGATGAAAGTCATGCAGAAAGCTCCTCTAGGAGCTTTCTGCATGACTTTCAGCCTGCACTAAGCAGCAACCTGCCTAAAAGTTTCTAAATTCTTCTCTACTAGAATTCCGGTTTAGAGAGGTTTTATTGTACATGATTCTGAAATGACAAACAGTGCTGATCCTGATCAGAGGGTTTCTCTAGGAGTCCTCTGATCTGGATCTACACTGTTTGCAAATGCTAGTCCATCCATGTTCCGCATTTAAAATGTTAGCATACAAAGAAATTAGCAGCCGACTATTTAGAAACTGAATCAAGGGAGACAACTTACATGTTTTAAGATAAAAAACATGCATACAAGTTCTCTTCCTTATCATGCTATTTCTAATAATGGTGATAAATGTTCAGAAAATTGGACTGCACATTAACTGTCTCATGATCAGGATCTGGAAATCTTTTCTTGTAAAATAAGTCTCTTTAAAATAGAACTGAATGCACTGAATGAGATCTACCAAGTTTAAACAGGAAAAAGACTAAGTGTGAAAGTGTTGTTAATATTGTCCTCAACTCCTTCTGTATAATGAATACTGCAGTGATAACATTTCCATATATTTATGATCCATTTGAGTAACCATGTGCCTAATCAGGTCTATCACCCCTTACTAGTAATTTAACCCATTCCTCCATAGGCTATTTTTAGACCCAACCTCTTTGAATGAGTCTACCCAAAAGGAGCATTTACTAGAGAAAAGTAAAATTTTAGGATTTTGTAGTTTGAAACCATTGTGATAAATAGAGCATTTGCTCCTATAGTAGCAAATGCTCTATTTATCACAATGGTTTCAAGAAGTGGTTATAACAAAGGCGTAGAAATGCGTATTTATGGAGGAAAGGATTAAAGCTCAATAATCCAGTTTGACACCATTCTGATAGCTAAAATAGCAGCAAATAGTGTAGACACTGATCAAACTGCTCCTTCATTATTTGCCTGAAGTACATGTATGAGCCATGCAGGAAACACAGTCACCAAAACAGCAACACAAAGACATAACAAACAAGAATTAGGGGAAAGATGGCAGTACCGCCTTGGAATGGTCAGTCTGTCCAAATACTCCGGATCATTGGAATATGCACACAGCTTGGAACCATATATGAGAAACCTAGTACCTTGTCCTTTCATAAGGATTCAAATTGTTTTGACAGTCTGCTTGTAGCCGAGGTGAAATAGAAGACAAATCAACATGAGACATGTTGCAGATGACAAATACCGTGTTATCTGTTAATGTGTTAATGCCCCTTGGGGGGTGGGGGGGTGGGGGGGGGAGGGTTAACAGATTTCAAAAGAAGCTTCTTGTATTTCGTAAATAGTTGGTTGCTTAATGCATAATGAAAGCAATGCAGAAATCCTAGATAAGTTTTCTGCATTGCTTTCAGTCTGCATGATGCTAAAATATGTATTTTGAAAAACTTATATTTGTTTATTTAATGGTCATTGTATAGTTCTTTTAAGTGTTTTATTCATTGTTAAATTCCCACCCAGAAGCAATGGGTATTTATTAGTGGGGGTGTTTATCAGGGGGACTACATTTCTTAGTAAAATATAAACATACCTTTCTGCAGGAAATGCTTGAGTTTGATGTAGCAAACTGCCAGCTTGATAACAGATGATTTGTCCATCTTGCCTAGTACTCCATCACTGATAGGCAGCTCCTTGATCAAATCATTCATAGCCACATTCTCCTTGTCCCTGCGGGATTTTGCAGCAATTTTTGACTTCTCTCCCCTTAAATGAAAATTAATTTTAAATTAATAGTGAATTGTGGATTTACCCATAAATCCATTTAGTATGAAAGGTTTAAATATGCATCAGGATTTTGAATGAAAACAGTCAAGACCCTGATCAGAGGGCTATCTTAGAGTCCATTGATTTGAGTCTACACTGTTTGTAAATGCCAGTACACTCATTTACTACATTTAATCCTTTACTCCATAAATATGCCTGTCAACGCCTTTGCAAACAGAGAAGACCCAGATCAGATGGCTCCTATAGGAGCCGTCTGATCAGGGTCTGCTCTGTTTGCTTATGATTATACAGTCTCTGCCATGGCCAAAACTTCCTGTGTCAATGTTCTGCTATTATAAATTAATTTAATTAATATGCATGACATCAATAATTCTTACATGAATATTCATGGGGGGAAAGGGTTAAAGGTTTAACCCTTTCCTTGTTCTATGTTTATTCCAAATTTCAATACCTATTGAAAATTCATGGACAAAATAGTTATAATGAAATATGGAAGATGAAACTCTAGGACACTTGATTAACCCTTTACTCCATAAATATACCTTTCTATGCCTTTGCAAACTGAGCAGACCCAGATCAAACGGCTCCTGATTAGGTGTTCCAAGGTCAAAATGCATGATACTTGCTGGGCTGCTTTTCCATATGCTATGTTTTTAACAATCAAAAGGGCCATAACTCTGGTGTTCCATTGCCAATATGAGTGATACTTGCAGGCCCACATTTCTTATTGGTATTAAACATTTACAACAAGTTTCAAAGACATCTCCAAACATTTCTGAGATATGACTCTTGGACGCATGGATGCACAGACTGACGGACAACACCAAAACTATACCCCTCTGGGTTCTGCCGGGGATAACAATGCCAAGTGAACTGCAATTTCAGCAATACCCTCAATACTGAGTGTACTGCAATTTCATCAATACAAACAATACCAGAGTGTATTGAAGTTTCATCAATATCACAAGAACTACAGCTTCACTCACTAATACCAACAATACAAGGTGTACTGCAGCTTCAGTAATACTACCAATACCAAGTGTACTGCAGCTTCAGCAATACAAACAATACCAAATACACTGCAGCTTCAGCAATACAAACAATACAAATCATACTGAAGCTTCAGCAATACTGCAGCTTCAGAAATACAAACAATACCAAGTATACTGCAGCTTCAGCAAAACAAACAGGACCAAAAGTGCTGCAGCTTCTTACGCAGTACAAACAATACAAAGTATAAGTACTGCAGCTACAGCAATACAAACACTACAAAGCATACTGCAGCTTCTGCAATACCAACAATAACAAGTATACTGCAGCTACAGCAATACACACAATACAAAGTATGCTGCAGCTACAGCAATACACACAATACAAAGTATGCTGCAGCTACAGCAATACACACAATACCAATTATACTGCAGCTACAGCAAAACACACAATACAAAGCATACTGCAGCTACAGCAATACATACAATACCAACTATACTGCAGCTACAGCAATACACACAATACAACACACAATACAAAGTATACTGCAGCTTCAGCAATATAAACAATACCAACTATACTGCAGCTACAGCAATAGACACAATACAAAGTATACTGCAGCTACAGCAATGCACACAATACAAAGTATACTGCAGCTTCAGCAAATAAAAAAACAATACAAAGTATACTGCAGCTTCAGCCATACACACAATACCAAGCATACTGCAGCTCCTCCAATACCAAGTATACTGCAGCTTCAGCAATACAAACAATACAAAGTATATTGCAGCTACTGCAATACAAACAATACAAAGTATACTGCAGCTACTGCAATACAGACAATACAAAGTATACTGCAGCTTCAGCAATACACACAATACCAAGTATACTGCAGCTTCGGCAATACAAACAATACAAAGTATACTGCATCTACTGCAATACACACAATACAAAGTATACTGCAGCTAAAGCAAATGCAATACACACAATACAAATCATAATGTAGCTTCTGCAATACCAACAATAGCAAGTATACTGCAGCTTCAGCAATACAAACTAGAATTATCACTAAAGGCCATTGAATAGCCCCACTCAGCTGCTTTGACCCCATGTAACTAATTTACGATCTTGCCCGAATTTTTATCAAGACAATCATTCTGACTAAATTTTATGAAGATTGGACAAAAAATGTGACCACTAGAGTGTTGACAAGGTTTTTCCTACTGTTTGGCATTTTGACCCCATGTGACCCACTTTTAAACTCGTCTGACACTTTATCAAAACATTTTCATGAAGATTCGGCTACAAATGTGGCCTCTAGAGTGTTCACAAGGTTTTTCTACTATTTGACCTGGTTTTTCACTCCACAATTGACCCACTTTCAAAATCTTCCGAGATTTTATTAATACAATCATTCTGACCACGTTTCATGAAGATTGGGTTTAAAATGTGACAAGGTTTTTCTGCTGTTTGGCCTAGTGACCTAGTTTTTGACCCAACATGACCCACTTTCAAACTTGTCGAGACTTTATCAAAACAAGGGCATGTTGTATTGCTATGCAAGACATGAGTCCCCCACCTGACTGAAAAAAACCTCCACTCTCCCCACCCCACCAACCCATGGTGTGGTTGACCATGGTATATACATGACCACCTGAATGGTATTAGTACCTTCTTTCATACATTGAATCAGTAAATAAAAAGTTATTGTCCCGAAAAAAAATTATGAAAAAGGGGAGTAACTCCAAAAATATTGATGCTAGAGTTATTGCCCTTGTGCATGACACTACATCTCATCATGCTTGTTCCATATGAGAAGTTTCAAATAAATTGAACCAGTACATAAAGAGTTATTAACTGGACAAGAAAATATGAAAAGGGGAATAACTCCAACAATATAGATGCTAGAGTTATGGCCCTTGCGCATGACACTTCCCCTCATCATATGTGTTCCATATGTGAAGTTTCAAATCAATTGAACCAGTAGAGAAAGAGTTATTGTCCGGACAAAAATAGAATGAAAAAGGGGAATAACTCCAAAAATATTGCTGCTAGAATTATGGCCCTTGTGCATGACACTACTCCTGATCATGCTTCTTCAATGTGTGAAGTTATAATGAATTTGGCCTAACTTTGTAGGAGATATTGCCCGGACACGAAGTGTGACAGACGGACTGACAGGAAAATATGAAAAAGGGGAATAACTCCAAAAATATTGATGCTAGAGTTATGGCCCTTGTGTATGACACTACCCCTCATCATGATTGTTCCATATGTGAAGTTTCAAATTAATTGAACCTGTAGATAAAGAGTTATTGTCCGGACAAAAAAATATGTTAAAGGGGAATAACTCCAAAAATATTGATGCTAGAGTTATGACCCTTGTGAATGACACTAGCCCTCATCATGATTCTTCAATGTGTGAAGTTATAATGAATTTGGCATAACCTTGTAGGAGATATGGCCCGGACACGAAGCGTGACAGACGGACAGACGGACAGACGGACGGACATACTAACAAATGGGTAGTTGTGTGACTTTTTCCTTTGATCTTTTCTTGTGTGACTAGTCCCACAAGAAAAACTATTTTTGGCTTTAACTTTGGAAAAGAATGATCTGGAAGCTAACCCTAACCCTAACCCTATGTCCCACAACTGGCCAGGTTAATGTCACAAGAAATGGCCAGGTTAATGTCACAAGAGATGGCCAGGTTAATGATTTTACTTGTGGGACTAGTTAAAAAAAGTCACACAACTACCCTTTGGTGAGTGCGGACGGACAGACGGACGGACAGACGGACAGACGGACAGACGGAATCGAGCAAACCTATAGTCCCCCAACCGGTAACCGGTGGGGGACTAATAATCGTTCTGATAAAATGTCATGAAGATTCGGCTACAAATGCTACTTCTAGTGTTCACAAGGTTTTTCTACCATTTGACCTAGTGAACTAGTTTTTCATACCACATGACCCACTTTCAAACTCATCTTAGACCCACTTAAAACAATCATTCAGAACATGTATCATGAAGATTGGGCTGAAAATGTGACCTGTAGAGTGTTCACAAGGTTTTCCTATTTGACCTAGTTTTTTACCCGAAGTGACCAAGTTTCATGAAGATTGGACTAAAATTGTGACCACTAGAGTGCTCACTGTGCCAGGATGTGCCACAATCAGACAGACAGACAGACAGACAGACAGACAGACCAACCAACCAACCAACCAACCAACTGACACTATGACTCCTATAAACCTCCTCTCAAACTCTCAAACAAAGTACTCTGCAGCTACAGCAATACACACAACAGAAAGTATACTGCAGCTATAGCAATATAAACAATACAAAGTATACTGCAGCTTAAGTAATACAAACAATACCAGAAGTGCTGCAGCTTCTACGGCAATACAAAGTATACTGCAGCTTCAACTATATCAATAATACAAAGTGTACAACAGCTTCACTAATACCAACAGTACCAAGTGTACTGCAGCTTCACTAATACCAACAACACCAAGTGTACTACAGCTACACTAATACCAACAACACCAAGTGTACTGCAGCTTCACTAATACCAACAACACCAAGAGTACTACAGCTTCACTAATACCAACAATACCAAGTGTACTACAGCTACACTAATACAAACAGTACCAAGTGTACTACAGCTACACTAATACCAACAGTACCAAGTGTACTGCAGCTTCACTAATACCAACAACACCAAGTGTACTACAGCTACACTAATACAAACAGTACAAAGTGTACTACAGCTACACTAATACCAACAACACCAAGTGTACTACAGCTACACTAATACAAACAGTACCAAGTGTACAACATCTTCACTAATACTAACAGTACCAAGTGTACTGCAGCTACACTAATACCAACAACACCAAGTGTACTACAGCTACACTAATACCAACAGTACCAAGTGTACTGCAGATTCACTAATACCAACAGTACCAAGTGTACTACAGCTTCACTAATACCAACAACACCAAGTGTACTGCAGCTACACTAATACCAACAACACCAAGTGTACTACAGCTTCACTAATACCAACAGTACCAAGTGTACTGCAGCTTCACTAATACCAACAACACCAAGTGTACTACAGCTACACTAATACAAACAGTACCAAGTGTACTACAGCTACACTAATACCAACAGTACCAAGTGTACTACAGCTACACTAATACCAACAACACCAAGTGTATTGCAGCTTCACTAATACCAACAACACCAAGTGTACTACAGCTACACTAATACAAACAGTACCAAGTGTACAACATCTTCACTAATACTAACAGTACCAAGTGTACTGCAGCTACACTAATACCAACAACACCAAGTGTACTACAGCTACACTAATACAAACAGTACCAAGTGTACAACGGGCTTCACTAATACCAACAGTACCAAGTGTACTACAGCTTCACTAATACCAACAATACCAAGTGTACTACAGCTACACTAATACAAACAGTACCAAGTGTACTACAGCTACACTAATACCAACAGTACCAAGTGTACTACAGCTTCACTAATACCAACAACACCAAATGTACTACAGCTACACTAATACCAACAGTACCAAGTGTACTACAGCTACACTAATACCAACAGTACCAAGTGTACTGCAGCTTCACTAATACCAACAACACCAAGTGTACTACAGCTACACTAATACCAACAATACCAAGTGTACTACAGCTACACTAATACAAACAGTACCAAGTGTACTACAGCTACACTAATACCAACAGTACCAAGTGTACTACAGCTTCACTAATACCAACAACACCAAGTGTACTACAGCTACACTAATACCAACAGTACCAAGTGTACTACAGCTACACTAATACCAACAGTACCAAGTGTACTGCAGCTTCACTAATACCAACAACACCAAGTGTACTACAGCTACACTAATACCAACAGTACCAAGTGTACTACATCTACACTAATACCAACAGTACCAAGTGTACTGCAGATTCACTAATACCAACAGTACCAAGTGTACTGCAGCTTCACTAATACCAACAACACCAAGTGTACTGCAGCTTCACTAATACCAACAACACCAAGTGTACTACAGCTTCACTAATACAAACAGTACCAAGTGTACAACGGGCTTCACTAATACTAACAGTACCAAGTGTACTGCAGCTACACTAATACCAACAGTACCAAGTGTACTACAGCTACACTAATACAAACAGTACCAAGTGTACAACAGCTTCACTAATACCAACAGTACCAAATGTACTACAGCTACACTAATACCAACAACACCAAGTGTACTACAGCTACACTAATACAAACAGTACCAAGTGTACAACAGCTTCACTAATACCAACAGTACCAAGTGTACTGCAGCTTCACTAATACCAACAACACCAAGTGTACTACAGCTACACTAATACTAACAGTACCAAGTGTACTACAGCTTCACTAATACTAACAGTACCAAGTGTACTGCAGCTACACTAATACCAACAGTACCAAGTGTACTACAGCTACACTAATACCAACAGTACCAAGTGTACTACAGCTACACTAATACCAACAGTACCAAGTGTACTACAGCTTCAACAATACCAATAATTCAAAGTACACTGCGGCTTCACTAATACCAACAATACCAAGTGCAGCTATAGCAATATAAACACTACAAAGCATACTGCAGCTGGAGCAATACAAACAATACAAAGTATACTGCAGCTGGAGCAATACAAACAATACCAGAAGTGCTGCAGATTCTTCAGCAATATACACAATACAAACCATACTGCAGCTTCAGCAATACAAACAATACAAAGTATACTGCAGCTTAAGTAATACAAACAATACCAGAAGTGCTGCAGCTTCTACGGCAATACAAAGTATACTGCAGCTTCAACTATATCAATAATACAAAGTGTACAACAGCTTCACTAATACCAACAGTACCAAGTGTACTGCAGCTTCACTAATACCAACAGTACCAAGTGTACTGCAGCTTCACTAATACCAACAGTACCAAGTGTACTGCAGCTACACTAATACCAACAACACCAAGTGTACTACAGCTTCACTAATATAGTCAAACAACTAGGTCTGACGGGTCACGGGTTCGCCGAGTCCATTTTTAAGGGAGATCAGCATTTCGGATATCCACATGCCATTTATAAAAGAAAATGTTTAGTTATAGGTATAAAGAATAAGCGCATTAGTTATCGGAAATATAGCGTAGTGGATAAGACGTAGGACCATAAAGAAGTATATGATCGGCGAACATTTTATTAGGCGCAGGTTCGAGTCTCGCATCAACCTAAAATATTTTTTTTGCTAAAAATATTAAGGAAAGTCCCCTTAAGAGCATTAGTTTTGTTGTGCATTAAGAAACCACTTGTACATGACATTTGCTAAAACTTATATTGATATTCATATTTTAGCATCGATTTATTATTGAAAATATGGCTAATATAGGACTCGAACTCAAACAAAGGCACCCTTCCCTAACATAAACGACCATGTGCATAAATGGCCATTACAATTATACAATTTGACATAAAATAATACTCTACTATTCATTAAAAAGTAAAAAAAAGTTTGAGGTCGACACGGGATTCGAACCCACGCTCAATAAAAAACTACTCTCGCAAGGTCTTCTGCGTACCTAGACTTTACCCACTGCGCTAAACTGCTGACAACAATACCGCCTTCAATTTTATCTTATATACTAAACTTGTCTGTTTAAAAAAAATGGTCCAAGAACATGCGCAATGCTGATCTCCCTAAAAAATGGACTCGGCTGACCTTTGACACGTCAGACCTAGTTGTTTGACTATACCAACAACACCAAGTGTACTACAGCTACATTAATACCAACAACACCAAGTGTACAGCAGCTTCACTAATACCAACAACACCAAGTGTACTACAGCTTCACTAATACCAACAACACCAAGTGTACTACAGCTACACTAATACAAACAGTACCAAGTGTACAACGGGCTTCACTAATACCAACAGTACCAAGTGTACTGCAGCTTCACTAATACCAACAATACCAAGTGTACTACAGCTACACTAATACAAACAGTACCAAGTGTACTGCAGCTACACTAATACCAACAGTACCAAGTGTACTACAGCTACACTAATACCAACAGTACCAAGTGTACTACAGCTACACTAATACCAACAGTACCAAGTGTACTACAGCTACACTAATACCAACAACACCAAGTGTACTACAGCTTCACTAATACCAACAGTACCAAGTGTACTACAGCTACACTAATACCAACAGTACCAAGTGTACTACAGCTACACTAATACCAACAACACCAAGTGTACTGCAGCTTCACTAATACCAACAACACCAAGTGTACTACAGCTACACTAATACAAACAGTACCAAGTGTACAACAGCTTCACTAATACTAACAGTACCAAGTGTACTACAGCTACACCAATACCAACAGTACCAAGTGTACTGCAGCTTCACTAATACCAACAACACCAAGTGTACTACAGCTACACTAATACCAAGTGTACTACAGCTACACTAATACCAACAGTACCAAGTGTACTACAGCTTCAACAATACCAATTAATTCAAAGTACACTGCGGCTTCACTAATACCAACAATACCAAGTGTACTACAGCTTCACTAATATCAACAATACAAAATGCAAAGGTAAGGGAGATAAACCAATAATTCAAAATTGAACCTTTCCTCCACGAATATTCAGGTAAGAAATATAGAGAATAATAGGTTAGTGCCGTAGATGGGACTCCTTTATCCAACGAGGGGAGAAAACATTGAGGCGAGGCTTGCTGTTTTCTCTTATTCGATTTATCCAGTCAATTTAGTTTTATATTTTTTCATAGACTCATAAAACATAACAATCTTGATATAATTTGCATTGAAAGTGCGGTTTCTCGACCAACGGACCTCCCTTTTCATTTTCATTTCCATTTAGACGTAAATAATGAGCTACCGCAGAGGAAAATAGTTCCGATACTTACATTACAATAGAGGAAAACGTGGTTGAATTTGAAAAATAAGATCGTTTGAATTGAGAGTCGATATGTTAATTCAAACAGACATGATTATATTCTCCCGGTGGCTCTCTGGTCAAATTCAAGTTCTGTCATCTCGGTTTCTATTTTTAGATAGGGCTAACATCACTCATAAATCGAACTGAACAGGCTATATTTAGGTCTATGACAATCACCGCCTCTGTAAGAGTTTATCAATCAAATTATCATGAGAGTGAAAAGAAAACAGTTACTAATTATCTGTCAATATTTGCTTCCTGGCTTGATTTTATCAAAAACGCGTTTCGCCAGCGGTGGATTAAAATAATAAAACTGATAAATCAACGTCACTTTGTATGTGGCCTCAGTAACGTAATCGGTAAGGACGACGTCTCTAGAGTGATTAGAATTGGTTTTTGTAGGATCAGGCGCGGGTTCGAATCCAGCTATAGCCATTTATTTTTATTTTTTCTTATTTGAATAATTCTTTTGGTGAATTTTCTGTTAGATCTAGTTCGTCAACATAATTTTTATGCATTTTACAGAAAATTAAAATAGTTCCATAGTTATAGAATCATTACGCCTATTCACTAACCTAATAAACCTTTAGTACCGGAAGTAATCTAATAAACCTAAGTTTATCTGCACCCCTTTATTATGTCACTAGAGAAGCCTGGTGACTGGATAAAAATCAATGTCATCATGAATATTAATGAGATTAATTTGTTATACATGAATGTTTGGCTGTGACAGAAACTGTAGAATCATATCTATATTATAACATAAGCAAACAGAGCAGACCCGAGAGTCGTCTCATCTTGGTCTGGTCTGTTTGCAAAGGCAAAGAAAGGCGTATTTATGGAGTACATGATTGTAAAGGGTTAATATAAAACAAGGGCATGTTGTATTGCTATGCAAGACATAAGTCCCCCACCGGACTGAAAAAAACCTCCACTCTCCCCACCCCACCCACCCATGGTGTGGTTGACCATGGTATATACATGACCACCTGAATGGTATTAGTACCTACTTTCATACATTGAATCAGTAAATAAAAAGTTATTGTCCCGACAAGAAAATATGAAAAAGGGGAGTAACTCCAAAAATATTGATGCTAGAGTTATTGCCCTTGTGCATGACACTACCCCTCATCATGCGTGTTCCATATGTGAAGTTTCAAATCAATTGAACCAGTAGAGAAAGAGTACCTACTTTCATACATTGAATCAGTAAATAAAAAGTTATTGTCCGGACAAAAAAATATGAAAAAGGGGAATAACTCCAAAAATATTGATGCTATAATTATGGCCCTTGTGCATGACACTACTCCTGATCATGCTTCTTCAATGTGTGAAGTTATAATGAATTTGGCCTCACTCATAAATCGATGGAACTGAACAGGCTATATTTAGGTCTATGACAATCACCGCCTCTGTAAGAGTTTATCAATCAAATTATCATGAGAGTGAAAAGAAAACAGTTACTAATTATCTGTCAATATTTGCTTCCTGGCTTGATTTTATCAAAAACGCGTTTCGCCAGCGGTGGATTAAAATAATAAAACTGATAAATCAATGTCACTTTGTATGTGGCCTCAGTAACGTAATCGGTAAGGACGACGTCTCTAGAGTGATTAGAATTGGTTTTTGTAGGATCAGGCGCGGTTGGTTGACCATGGTGTGGTTGACCATGGTATATACATGACCACCTGAATGGTATTAGTACCTACTTTCATACATTGAATCAGTAAATAAAAAGTTATTGTCCCGACAAGAAAATATGAACAAGAGCACCGCAAGACGGGGCAATATACGCCCGAAGGCTGTTCTATAAAATTATGTTGAAAAATAAAGGAGGAGTTAGTTGCACAAGAAATTGCTACCCGAAACTATCAAAGGGCAATAACTCCAGAATGAAAAATATGACTGACCTTAAAGGTAATGATGTAGGTCTAGTTAGCTACAGCCAAAACACAAAATTTGCTAACGCTCTATTTGTGACCTTGACCTTGAAAGTTCACAATTGGGTTTTGTATGCAACACACCTTCAAGTGATACTGAAGCCCTATTTGTGACCTTGACCTTGAAAGTTCACAATTGGGTTTTGTACGCGACACACCTTCAAGTGATACTGAACATATGTGTGAAAGAATTTTGAAAATCGGAGAAAAAATGAGTAAGTTATAGCCAGGACACGAATTTGCTAACGGACGGACAGAATTGCTAACGCCCTATTTGTGACCTTGACCTTGAAAGTTCACAATTGGGTTTTGTACGCGACACACCTTCAAGTGATACTGAACATATGTGTGAAAGAATTTTGAAAATTGGTGAAAAGATGAGTAAGTTTTACCAAGGACACGAAAATTGCTAACGCCCTATTTGTGACCTTGACCTTGAAAGTTCACAATTGGGTTTTGTACGCGACACACCTTCAAGTGATACTGAACATTTGTGTGAAAGAATTTTGAAAATCGGAGAAAAAATGAGTAAGTTATAGCCAGGACACGAATTTGCTAACGGACGGACGGACAGAATTGCTAACGCCCTATTTGTGACCTTGACCTTGAAAGTTCACCATTGGGTTTTGTACGCGACACACCTTCAAGTGATACTGAACATATGTGTGAAAGAATTTTGAAAATTGGTGAAAAGATGAGTAAGTTTTACCAAGGACACGAAAATTGCTAACGCCCTATTTGTGACCTTGACCTTGAAAGTTCACAATTGGGTTTTGTACGCGACACACCTTCAAGTGATACTGAACATTTGTGTGAAAGAATTTTGAAAATCGGAGAAAAAATGAGTAAGTTATAGCCAGGACACGAATTTGCTAACGGACGGACGGACAGAATTGCTAACGCCCTATTTGTGACCTTGACCTTGAAAGTTCACAATTGGGTTTTGTACGCGACACACCTTCAAGTGATACTGAACATATGTGTGAAAGAATTTTGAAAATCGGAGAAAAAATGAGTAAGTTATAGCCAGGACACGAATTTGCTAACGGACGGACAGAATTGCTAACGCCCTATTTGTGACCTTGACCTTGAAAGTTCACCATTGGGTTTTGTACGCGACACACCTTCAAGTGATACTGAACATATGTGTGAAAGAATTTTGAAAATTGGTGAAAAGATGAGTAAGTTTTACCAAGGACACGAAAATTGCTAACGCCCTATTTGTGACCTTGACCTTGAAAGTTCACAATTGGGTTTTGTACGCGACACACCTTCAAGTGATACTGAACATTTGTGTGAAAGAATTTTGAAAATCGGAGAAAAAATGAGTAAGTTATAGCCAGGACACGAATTTGCTAACGGACGGACGGACAGAATTGCTAACGCCCTATTTGTGACCTTGACCTTGAAAGTTCACCATTGGGTTTTGTACGCGACACACCTTCAAGTGATACTGAACATACGTGTGAAAGAATTTTGAAAATTGGTGAAAAGATGAGTAAGTTTTAGCAAGGACACGAAAATTGCTAACGCCCTATTTGTGACCTTGACCTTGAAAGTTCACAATTGGGTTTTGTACGCGACACACCTTCAAGTGATACTGAACATTTGTGTGAAAGAATTTTGAAAATCGGAGAAAAAATGAGTAAGTTATAGCCAGGACACGAATTTGCTAACGGACGGACGGACGGACAGACAGACAGACGGACGGACAGACAGACGGACAGACAGACAGACGGACAGACGGACACCCAGCCAGACGGCCAGACGATGGAGACCATAACATAATACGACCCTTCGGGCGTATAAAAAGGGGAGTAACTCCAAAAATATTGATGCTAGAGTTATTGCCCTTGTGCATGACACTACCCCTCATCATGCGTGTTCCATATGTGAAGTTTCAAATCAATTGAACCAGTAGAGAAAGAGTTATTGTCCGGACAAAAAAATATGAAAAAGGGGAATAACTCCAAAAATATTGATGCTATAATTATGGCCCTTGTGCATGACACTACTCCTGATCATGCTTCTTCAATGTGTGAAGTTATAATGAATTTGGCCTAACTTTGTAGGAGATATTGCCCGGACAAGAAGCGTGACAGACGGACTGACAAGAAAATGTGAAAAAGGGGAATAACTCCAAAAATATTGATGCTAGAGTTATGGCCCTTGTGTATGACACTACCCCTTATCATGATTGTTCCATATGTGAAGTTTCAAATCAATTGAACCAGTAGATAAAGAGTTATTGTCCGGACAAAAAAATATGTAAAAGGGGAATAACTCCAAAAATATTGATGCTAGAGTTATGACCCTTGTGCATGACACTAGCCCTCATCATGCTTCTTCAATGTGTGAAGTTATAATGAATTTGGCCTAACTTTGTAGGAGATATTGCCCGGACACGAAGTGTGACAGACGGACTGACAAGAAAATATGAAAAAGGGGAATAACTCCAAAAATATTGATGCTAGAGTTATGGCCCTTGTGTATGACACTACCCCTTATCATGATTGTTCCATATGTGAAGTTTCAAATCAATTGAACCAGTAGATAAAGAGTTATTGTCCGGACAAAAAAATATGTAAAAGGGGAATAACTCCAAAAATATTGATGCTAGAGTTATGACCCTTGTGCATGACACTAGCCCTCATCATGCTTCTTCAATGTGTGAAGTTATAATGAATTTGGCCTAACTTTGTAGGAGATATTGCCCGGACAAGAAGCGTGACAGACGGACAGACGGACGGACAGACGGACGGACGGATGGACAGACGGACAGACAGACGGAATCGAGCAAACCTATAGTCCCCCAACCGGTAACCGGTGGGGGACTAATTATTATAGAGTTGTGTGCAAATGCCAAATCTTTAACTTTGAAGGGACTTTGAAGGAAGTCTATCAGTGTGCATTGTAAGGTTACAACATTTGATCAGACTTTGGCCACATTGATGGAGAATAAGTGCTTAACATCTGATGGGGATAGCACTTAACAGTTTCCTGTAATGGCAACAGACCTGCAGTAGGTTGATAGTTCTATCTTGGGAGTTCTGTGCAATTTTTTCCATGCACAGACATGCCTCTGTGTTCTACCTCCATCTGTAATTAGCTGGACATTATGACAATGACTGAAATACTATTAAAGTGATGTAAATCATACTACATGTACAAACAAACAAAGAAAATATGACACCTAGTCTTGACCACAGGGGTCTGGACCGCTTCATTGGGGTCTATATGTACTATATAATAACAAGGGTTCCAACTAGCAGAACGGATATCCGTGTACCACGAGTACAAATATGACTGTAACTCTTACAATTTAAATGATAATTTCGTAATTCTTTCGGCTATTGAAAGCCAATATATTTTTCTATCAAATCAATATAATCTAATAACGGTAACTTATGAACAATCATCAATCCAACAATGATTTCCTCAAAATTTCACGTGTTTTTAGGACCATTGACAAACGTTCGTTCACTCCGGTTTCACTATATCACAGCAATAACCTGGCAATCTGCAGTTCAAAAAATGGCGCGAGTCAATAAAACAAATCAATTCTAACACCCACCTCCAATTATTTAGTCCCCAGCATCAAAAGAATGATGTAAAACTAGCGAGTTTTGTCAGTTTGCTTCAAATCGTCGAGGAAGGAGCCATTGTACGTGACGTCACGGATTTTCCAACTTTTCCTTCGCTCATCCAATGAAATGGCTCCATTCAAATTTGTTGCAATATGGCAGCATCCGAAATAGAAATATAACGACAGACGGAAAGGCCCCTGTTGCTAGTTGCTTATTTATTAAGAGGACACAACACATGGAGATTGGTGATATAATTGGGTTGTTTTATTGAACCACGCCATCTTTTGAACTGAAAATCGCCAGGTTATGGCTGTGATATAGTGAAACCGGGGTGAACGAACGTTTGTCAATGACCCAGAAAACACGTGAAATTTTGAGAAAATCGTTGTTGGATGGATAATTGCGCGTAAGGTACCGTTATAAGATTATATTTATTTGATAGTAAAATATATTTGCTTTCAATAGCCGAAAGAATTACAAAATTATCATTGAAATTGCAAGAGTTACATTCATATTTGTACTTGTGGTACACGGATGTCCGTTCTGCTAGTTGGAACCCTTGTTATTATATATCTATAGACCCCCTGAAGCGGTCCAGACCCCTGTGGTCTTGACCTCAAGCTTCTCTCTTCAAACATAAGACAGGCCTTTTTCTTGCAATTTTGGGAAAAATGGATTTTGATAATGGGATTTTTTTTTGTGTAAAACTAAATAATTTGGAAAGCATTTTTTGTTCCCATTTTAACTTATTTTGCACGTTTAGCATTTTAATCTTTTCTCCATTGAGATTTTCTTCCTAAAATTGGTAAAAATATTACCTATTTTGCATTGGGAATGGGTCCATGTAGATGCTAGAAAAAGGCCTTTAAGATTAGTGTTTGTTTGTACTGAGGTTTTACGTTGCTTTAACAGTATGTCAGTCATATTGAGACTTCTAGCTAATTACAGGGGGAGAAATACTTCAGAGATTTTTCCGTGCACAGAACAAAGTGCATTGTTTCGTGCAAAGAAGAATATCCAGGTTACTAGAATCATCAACCTACTGCAAAACATAAGATGAACTATTCATGACAGTAGAGCAGAATTAGAAGAATTAACCCTTTGCTCAATGAATATTCGTGTAAGAACAAATCATATGAATATTAATTAACTGCATTTTTATAATGCAATTTAACCCTTTCCTCCATAAATACGACTTTCTACGCCTCTGTAAAGGTCACTTTTTGAAACCATTGTGGTAAATAGAGCATTTGCTCCATAGGAGCAAATGCTCTATCACAATGGTTTTAATACTACATAACGTAACTATGAAATTTTCCTTTTCTCTAGTAAATGCTACTTTTTGGTAGAAATATTCAAAGAGGTTGAATCTAAAAATAGCATATGAGGGGAAAGGGATAAACACTTTTGACCATGACAGAAATTGTAGAATCAGATCTACATTATTCCATCAGCAAAACATAGCAGATTGTAATCAGACTGATCTGAGTCTACTCTGCATGCTAAGACATTAAAAGGTGTATTTATGGAGCCAAGGGTTACGGTAATTTAGTGAAAAAGTCACTCCCAATTCCTTGAATATTACCATTCATATTGGTACAGTAAAACCTCTCTATAACGGCCACTAAATTGTGTCAATTAGTTGGTATTTAGGGCAGGTGGCTGCTTAAAGCAAGGTGAAAGTAAAACAGAACGCTCCTACAGGAGCGTTCTGTTTTTCTTTCACCTTGCTTTAAGCAGTCACCTGCCTTTAACACAAAATACTTGATGTAATTTAGTGGTCGTTATAGAGAGGTTTTACAGTTATTTCTTGTCATCAACTGCCACATCAATAGAGTCTTTTAGAAAGAGCCTAGAGGTAAAGTTTAACTAATGGCAAGGACCATTTACTTTAACCAAGTCTGCAATATTTTTCCATTAATGTGTTTTTTATGATTACTTGCTGTGTTACCATGGCAGCTATTTAGTCATTTTACCTTGTGAGTTTCTTTCCATTTTTCATTTTCAGAGGCAATGGATCTACCTCCATCATAAATTCTTCACTGTCATCGTCCATTATTGAGCTGTGTGTCACACCTTTGTATGACCTGAAAGAAAAATGGAGAAGACAAAAATAGTATTTCATTGTATGTAAAATTTCAGTACACACCTCGAACAGATAACAACATGGACTATGTTTATAATTCTATATCTGTACCAGATCAAAAACAGATGGGCTTTATATGTATCAGATCCAATACAGATTGGCTAAACTGTAAAACATATCAGATCCAATACAGTCTGCAGACCTACAGATAAGGGTGCAAACCCAAACACTAAAATCCTCCTTTCTCTACCAAACCCTATACTATGGCCACTCTTGTGGTTACAGTATACCTGGTTTGGAGGAGAAATAAAGGAGTTAGGAGTTATTCTTGAAAATACTATAAGTTACGAATCTCATCTGGAGCTCTGCAGAATGGCTTTATCCCATTCCCTCATAGGCTATTTTTAGATCCAACCTTTTTGAATAAATCTATCAGAAAGGAGCATTAACTAGAGAAAAGGAAATTTTTTGATTTTTTTAGTTTGAAACCATTATGATAAATAGTGCTCCTATAGGAGTAAATGCTCTATTTATCACAATGGTTTAAAGAAATGACTATTACAGAGGCGTAGAAAGGCGTACTTATGGAGGAAAGGGTTAAAAATATCAGATCCAATACAGATTGGCTAAATATATGTATCAGATCCAATACAGTCTGGCTTTATATGTATCATACACCATACAGATTGGCTTTATATGTATCAGATCCAATACAGTCTGGCTTTATATGTATCATACACCATACAGATTGGCTTTATATACATGTATCAGATCCAATACAGATTGGCTTTATACAAAACTCTGAACATTGGAAACAAGTGTATTTGGCATTTACAAACAGTGTAGACACAGATTAAAGGGCTCCTGCAAGAGCTCTATGATAAGGGTCTGCATTCTTGTAAATTATACTACAGCATGTTGAATGGACTCTTAGTCTATCATTAACCCTTTACTCCATATATGCCTTCCTACGCCTTCATATAACCGTGTTTTCACACATTTGCAAACAGAGTAGACCCAGATCAGACGGCTCCTATAAGAGCCATCTGATCAGTATCTGCTCTGAATGCTTATGATATAATATAGATATGATTCTAGTTTCTGCTACGGGCGTTTCATTCCTGTATCCTCATGCTTTTATAAAATGCATTTATCTTTATGATGTTATTATTTCTTACATGAGTATTCATGAAGTGAATGGTTAAACAATGATGAACCATTCCCTTTCAGCACTCAAACAGGATATAACCAACAGCTGATCATACAATTATCCCTTTCCCTGTTCTATGTTTTTATTTCAATGCCTACTGAATATTCATGGACAAAATAGTTATAATGAAATATGGAAGGTAGAACATTATAGCCATTTTACAAAGTAAAGAAACAGATCTATCAAATTCCGTCAGCAAACAGAACAGACCCTGATCAGACGGCTCCTATGAAAATGCATGAAAACACGTTTAAGAGGGAAAGGGTTATAGAATTATACACTGCTTATTACACAATAAGTTTTTACCTGAATCTACTACCTTAGTCTAAGTTAGAGTTCCCTAAGAAATTTGAGCGTGGATCTTCTTGATGGTATACTAACACAGAATGGGGGATTATTGGTCAACTGCAAATTATCCCCCTTGATTATCCCACAAAGGTATACCAAATGATAAGGAGGTCTTTTTAGTTGGATTATTCAAATATTTCGGGGTATTTCAATGAGATCTTGCAGTTAATGGACTTGAATTTAAAGAAAGATCATTTTCCTCAAACACTAAACATAAAGTAATTTAATAGAACTATGTACGGTCCAAGAAAGTGGCATAATCATTTGGTTATTCTTATGTGAGATATCTAAATTCAGATGTACTATTGTGGTGCAAAGAGATCAACAATAAAATCAGCGGAAACCAACTTAAGTAGCACCTAGATTTTTTCAAAACTTTTGGGAGAGTATTCAAGGGAGGGTACTGACCAAGATCTCTCGTAGCTTTCAAAGGCAATTGAGTATTACTCAATAACTTTTAAAACATGTTGCAAGTACAGTTTATGTCGAGAACCACTTTTCCAAACCTCATTAAAACAACACCTGGATCTGGTTTGCTACACAATATCTTTATACCTGGATCTGCTTTGATACACAATAACACAATAATTTTACAGTGATCTGCTTTCTTACACAACAAATCTATATCTGGATCTACTTTTCTACACAGCTGTTTTATATCTTGACCTTCTGTCTTATATTTTTTTTTTGTGGATCTACTTTACTTAGTCACATAGTAATACAGTAAAACCTCTCTATAATGACCACTAAATTACATCAAGTATTTTTGTGTTAAAGGCAGGTGGCTGCTTAAAGCAAGGTGAAAGTAAAACAGAACGTTCTGTTTTACTTTCACCTTGCTTTAAGCAGCCACCTGCCTTAAATACCAACAAATAGAGCTATCACAATAGTTTCAATAGTACACAATTCTAAACTTTTCCTTTTCTCTAGTACATGCTCCTTTTTGATAGATTTATTCAAAGAGGTTGGAGCTAAAAATAGCCTATGGAGGAAAGGGTTAATGAAACCATTGTGATAAATAGAGCATTTGCTCCTATAGGAGCAAATGCTCTATTTATCACAATGGTTTCAAACTACAAATTCTAAAAAATTTCCTTTTCTCTAGTTAATGCTCCTTTTCGGTAGATTTATTCAAAGTGGTTGGATCTAAAAATAGCTAATGAGGGAATGCCTTATCTGGGCCTCTGTTAGATGAATCTGCTTTACTATAAAAAACTAGAATTAAGAAATTACGATATTTACAGACAACAATTACTTAGTGTACAAAGAGAGAAAAACAATTATAAATCAGTAATTGAATATTCCCCTGATGTCTCCTCTTCATTGGCAGCACAATGTAACTAACTTCAGAAAGGACTCAAGTTGATTTCCCTGTTCAATATTCATGTAAGAAAATAGCTGAGATCATGAACATGACATTAGCTGAACTTTTATAATGTAAACTTTTCAAGGAAATTTTTTCTTGAAAAAAACCAACAACTGTAGAATCAGACCTAATATCATGTCAAAAGCAAACAGAGCAGACCCTGATCAGATGGTTCCCGAAGGAGCCGCCTGATCTGGGTCTACTCTGTTAGCAAATGCATGAAAACACGTCTATATGAAGGAAAGGGTTAAAGGAAATTAGGAATACTTTACATTATACGGTTTCTATAGCTACAAAAATCCTGCAAATATGTTGATTATCATCTCTTCTTGATGTCAAAGCAGTTGGATCTATATACTGTACTTACTAAGTTAACCCATTCCCTCATATTGACGACTTTTGATGACTCTGTAAAAGTCACTTTGTGAAACCATTGTGATAAATAGAGCATAAAATTTTGCTCCTACAGGAGCAAATGCTCTATTTATCACAATGGTTTCAAAATACAAAATTCTAAACTTTTCCTTTTCTCTAGTTAATGCTCCTTTTCAGTAGACTTATTCAAAGGGGTTGTATCTAACAAGAGGGCCATGAGGCCCTGAAGCGCTCACCTGAGATACCCCAGGGGCGGGGCCATCATTTGTACAACCTTGGTAGAGAACCACAAGACAAAGCAGTATGCCATTAATTATTAAAGGTCTAAGCTTTATGGCTTCAGAGAAAAATAATATATTTTTCCCATGAAAAACTGATAAGCCAGGGCCAAGTTTCGCCCAGAGGTCATGGTCGTAGGTTGAACAATCTTTGTAGAGAACCATTAGATCATGCTACATGCCAAATATCAAAGGTCTAGGCCTTACAGTTTCAGAAGAAGATTTTTAAAGATTTTCCTATGAAAAACTGATAAGCCCTTGGGCAGGGCCATTTTTGGCCCGGGGATCATAATTTGAACAATCTTTGTAGAGGACCATTAGATCATGCTACATGCCAAATATCAAAGGTCTAGGCCTTACAGTTTCAGAGAAGAAGAATGTTAAAGATTTTCCTATGAAAAACTGATAAGCCCTTGGGCGGGGCCATTTTTGGCCTGGGGTCATAATTTGAACAATCTTTGTAGAGGACCATTAGATCATGCTACATGCCAAATATCAAAGGTCTAGGCCTTACAGTTTCAGAGAAGAAGAATGTTAAAGATTTTCCTATGAAAAACTGATAAGCCCTTGGGCGGGGCCATTTTTGGCCCGGGGGTCATAATTTGAACAATCTTTGTAGAGGACCATAAGATCATGCTACATGCCAAATATCAAAGGTCTAGGCCTTACAGTTTCAGAGAAGAAGATTTTTAAAGATTTTCCTATGAAAAACTGATAAGCCCTTGGGCAGGGCCATTTTTGGCCCGGGGGTCATAATTTGAACAATTTTTGTAGAGGACCATTAGATCATGCTACATGCCAAATATCAAAGGTCTAGGCCTTACAGTTTCAGAGAAGAAGATTTTTAAAGATTTTCCTATGAAAAACTGATAAGCCCGTGGGCGGGGCCATTTTTGGCCCTGGGGTCATAATTTGAACAATCTTTGTAGAGGACCATTAGATCATGTTACATGCCAAATATCAAAGATCTAGGCCTTACAGTTTCAGAGAAGAAGAATGTTAAAGATTTTCCTATGAAAAACTGATAAGCCCTTGGGCGGGGCCATTTTTGGCCCGGGGGTAATAATTTGAACAATTTTTGTAGAGGACCATTAGATCATGCTACATGCCAAATATCAAAGGTCTAGGCCTTACAGTTTCAGAGAAGAAGATTTTTAAAGATTTTCCTATGAAAAACTGATAAGCCCTTGGGCGGGGCCATTTTTGGCCCGGGGGTCATAATGTGAACAACGTTTCGTTCCCCCTAGCCACTGATGCTTCTGACAAAATTTGGTTAAAATCGGGTCAGCAGTTTCAGAGGAGATGTCGTTTGAAAATGTGGACGGACGCCGGACGCCGGACGCCGGACGCCGGACACCGGACGCCGGACGACGGACAAATAGCGGTCACAATAGCTCATCCTGAGCATTTGGCTCAGGTGAGCTAAAAATAGCATGAGGGAATGGGTAAAGCAAATCTATAGTCTACCATGCATATCTTTCATTCTTTGTCAACAGAAAGATGCATTATAATTTAGATTGTGAAGCAGACTTCTGTCATTTCTTTTCAAACAATCTGATTGCCAAACAGTAAAAATTGGATCCTAATGGTACACCAAGTTTAACTAACAAATACAAAGGTGTTTACAATGCCTGATAGGCTAAAGGTTAACTCATTCTCTCATTGGCTATTTTTAGATACAACCTCTTTGAATAAATCTACCGAAAAGGTAGAGAAATGGAGAAATTTTAGAATTTTGTAGTTTGAAACCATTGTGTATATGTACATCCTATAGGAGCAAAATGCTCTATTTATCACAATGGTTTCACAAAGTGACTGTTACAGAGTTGTCAATATCAGGGAATGGGTTAACCCATTATACACCAGTCACAACTATAGTTGCATTTGCAAACAGTGTAGACCCAGATGAGAGAGCTCCTACAACTGTTACAGCTCTCTCATCTGGGTCTGCACTGTTTGCCACAGAAAATCCATGCCTGAATACTCTATACATTTGCCTAGGAAAATTGTTTCAACATAATTGTCATATATATTTTTGTAAAAAATTGCCTAATTAATATTCAAAGAAGGCAGAGTGATAAAAAATATGTGCAGGCTAAGGGTTAATGGAGTTTATAACATAACACGTGGCTTCAGCGTGACGTAACACTATCATTTATTTTTTGATAATCATGGGCATATAATCACTAGTGAATAACATTCGAACGACCGAATGACATTCGAACGATTCATACGCGCTGTCAAAACAAACAAACTGGCGGACGGTGGTCGACCTACCTGTCCACGATTGAGTCACGATAGATGGCAAAGGATTGTTGGCACTTGCGCCTTAATTTCGATAAAATAATACAAATTGTAATCGCTGTCAGGAATCATATACAAAATGTATGCCAAAAAAGACCTACCAGCTACTCTGACCCATACAATCAATTCTACATTTAAATTAAAATGCCTCCTCAACTTTGCATTTTCTTCACCGCATGTCCTTTTGTTTATGCAAATTTCTACTCATACAAATATCTCATCAATCAACAACAATAGTCATCTGAATCCAGCACAGCACAAACATATTTCAAATATGCTATACTCACTAACTCAGCTGATCGCGAAAATCTTCCTCCTGTTCCAACACATTTTATGCAGCAGTTCGTACTGAATCTTTTGTCCATTTCAAACATTTTCACTGAACTTGAATCGAGATTTTTTTTCTCGGTGGAAATGTCCATGTCCATGTGTATACATACAACACTAATGAAGGGCTTAAATATACCAAAACGAAGGCGCATTTCGAATCCCATTGACAGTGAGTGTCGGACGTGTTGGCGACTACATATGTAGGGGGTGCTGGTGAATTCGCCTAATGACCAACTCGCCTACAATTAGATATATAGTAACCCAAATGGTGAATTCGCCTAGAAAGCGAATATATAGTGATTGTATTTCACACCTTATATTACAGGTAGATCTACCAGTAACATGCTAATGAAACAAAGCTGTTTGTAACAAGAACTTGCCTTGTTGTTTTCTTATCCAAATGTTTTTTTTTAATTAAACCAAAAGATCAGTGTAGACCCTAATCGCTACGCGCAAATTTGATAACCCGGTTGAAAGGGGTGGGTGCAAACAGAATGCACCATTATTATGCTGAAAATAAAAATGCTTTCACCAACATGAGAAAATATAAGTATTATACATATAGATGGCCAGGGTAAATATTGGGTTACTTTACTTCAGTTTAAAAATAACACAGTCAGTAAAACTAATTGGCAAAATCCGATTCCAAGTCCCATCAGTGACTTTGTAGGGAGGGAATAATGCCATGCCAGAATTTATTTACTTTCCATACACACAAGTATATATTTTGATATAAAATCGAAATATAAATGGTTATCAACGGAGTAAGTATATAAACTTTCAAATGCATATGATGATCAGGGGCTATACTCAAAAGTTCAATCTTGTTCAACACTACATGAAAACACGTTTTGTTATGTTATCGATACCTTACAATAGGTGCGAAATACAATCACTATATAATTGCTTTCTAGGCGAATTCACCATTCGGGTTACTCTATATCTAATTGTAGGCGAGTTGGTCATTAGGCGAATTCACCATAAACCTATGTAGGTCTTCATGTAAATGGCGCGCTTAACATAGACACATGTTGTGTACAATGACGTCATAATGTGACGTGATTGTAACTATGTATGTCAAAACTGTAACTCAAAAATTATTTTGACGTGTTTCTGTATGTTTTTGTATCATAAACTATCACAGTTAAATTGAATACCAGAGAGGTCTGAATTAGATCCTGGTTGATATGACAGTAAGTAGAAAATAAAGTAGGAAAATTTGGACCTACTTTGTCCCAGTTACCTAGCGAACCTAATAACACCTTTCATTCATCATTTCTATATGTAAGGAGAATTTATAACAATCCACGTTACTGCTGAAATATTGGCTGCAAATAACATTTGTGTGTGTTATGTTATAAATAGGATCTTGCATTCGTGTTCATGATTATTGGATTTATTAAATTCGTCTTTTTAAAACGATAAAAAACTCGCTAAAGCTCGTTTTTTATCTTTTAAAAAGACTCATTTAATAAATCCAATAATCAAGAACACTCATGTAAGATCCTCTATATAATCGCCACATGATTTATATCAATCATCCATCTTATATCATGAGAAAATGATTCTCCAGGACAATTGTAAACCTTTTAACCTTTACAACTCTGAATGTTCAAACAGGTCAAGTGTATGCTGAATATTTTAGGGATTTTTTCTAAAGAAAAGTGTAACATGACAAACAGTGCAGCCCCTTATGAAAGGGCTCCTCTAGCAGCCCTCTCATCTGGGTCTGCATGGTTTGTAAAGGACATTAGTGACTTGTGTTCTGCATAAAGGTTTGCAAAGGACATTAGTGACTTGTGTTCTGCATAAAGGTTTGCAATGGACATTAGTGACTTGTGTTCTGTATAAAGGGCTAACTTTTAGCATGGTACAAACAAATCCACAAATTCACTTGTAAACAATTTTTATGTAACCTTTTACCCCATAGCCTTTTCATACCATTGGAAAACAGAGTAGAGCCAGATCAGACAGTCTGTCTGAAAAAGCTATCTGATCAGGGTCTGCTCTGTTTGATTGTGACATAATATAGATCTGATTCTATAGTTTCTGTCTATGTAAAACACTTCCCTTGTTTCTACTGCCACTATAAACAATCAGTTTCATGGTCATTATTTCTTATATGAATATTCATGGTGAAATGGTTAAATAAAACATTTCCTGTAACTAACATCGATCCGTAACATGGGTATCGCAAAAGGCCAAGACCTCCTGAAACTGGGCATCTCAGTAGGACAAGTATATCCTGTTGAAAGTATTCTTGCATTGTGGACTTGCATTTAACTTTTAGATTTATGCTCAGAGTTATGTTCTTTGGATTCACTGAATAAATTTGAAATGTAAGTCCAAAATGCAAGAATACTTTCAACAAGATATACTGGAGCTTTCTACCATACTTCTAATTTCAGTTTCAGTTCTCCCCTTTTTCTCCTCTTCCCACACTTTATATAGGAAGCATTGGAAGCAACTGGGTTACCTGGAGTCGGTTAAGGCACCGTCACTGAACTAACGTAGGTCACAAGATTAAGGAACCAACATAGTCGGTAGGCATCGTCACTGAACTAACTGTAGGTCACAAGATTAAGGAACCGACATAGTCGGTAGGCATCGTCACTGAACTAACCTTAGGTCACAAGATTAAGGAACCAACAGTGTAGGTAGGCACTTATAATCACTGAACTAACTGTATGTCACAAAGTTAAAGAACAAACAGCGTCGGTGAGGCACCATCACTGACGGTACATTCAATGGCACCGTCAATGTCGGTACATTGCAACAGTAGGACAATGCCTCCTATAACTGGGTATCTCAGTAAGACAAGACTTCCTGAAACTAGGCATCTCAGTAGGACAATACTTCCTGAAACTGGGTATCTCAGTAGGCCATGGCCTCCTGTGACTGGGTATCTCAGTAGGCCATGGCCTCCTGTGACTGGGTATCTCAGTAGGACAAGACTTCCTGAAACTGGGTATCTCAGTAGGACAAGACTTCCTGAAACTGGGTATCTCAGTAGGCCATGGCCTCCTGTGACTGGATATCTCAGTAGGCCATGGCCTCCTGTGACTGGGTATCTCAGTAGGACATGGCCTCCTGTGACTGGGTATCTCAGTAGGACATGGCCTCCTGTGATTGGGTATCTCAGTAGGACAATACTTCCTGTAACTCACTGGGCATCTTAGTTGGCCAAGACCTCCTATACCTCCGGGGTATCTCAGTAGCACAAAACTTCCTGTAACTAAATATCTCAGTAGGCCAAGACCTTCTGTAACTGGGCACCTCAGTTGTCCAAGACCTCCAATACCTCCGGGGTATCTCAGTTACAGTAGGACAAGACTTCCTGTAACTGGGTATCTCAGTAGGACAAGACTTCCTGTAACTGGGTATTTCAGCAGGACAAGACTTCCTGTAACTGGGTATTTCAGCAGGACAAGACTTCCTGTAACTGGGTATTTCAGCAGGACAAGACTTCCTGTAACTGGGTATCTGTAGGGTATCTCAGTAGGATAAGGACTCCTGTAACTCAGCATTTCATTAGGCCAAGACCTGTACCTGGATATCTCATGATCATTAGGACAAGACTTCCTGTAATGTGGTATCTCAGTAGAATCTAATTTGTTTGATTCTCTGACTGTTCTTTAGAACATAAACTTTGACTTAACCCATTCCCTCATAGGCTATTTTTAGACCCAAATCTACCGAAAAGGAGCATTTACTAGCAAAAAGGTAAATTTCAAAATTGTGTAGTTTTAAAACCAGGTTTCAAAAAGTGACTTTTAAAAAGGAGTCAATATGAGGGAATGGGTTAATATTTCTGTCACTTCAAGAAGTTTGTAAGATGAAGCAGATGACAAGATGAAGAGAGTGGGGTTTTTCTCATTAGTGTAAAGGTTAATAGCTAAATTGATTTTCAATTAACCCTTTAATAAACAATTTCACTGATCAGTATTGTCATCTGCAAAATTTGTCATCAGATTCAATGTTTGATTTTTAATTGTCTCCCCTTTATTTCGTAAAAGAAAATCGCCGTAGTGGACAGTTTGGATCTAAATGTGAAACAAAGGTACTCAGCATCTCAACTGTATCCAAACTGTTCATATTAATCACACATTCAGAATATTGGCAGTAAGAGTTAATGACAAATTTTCTAAAGAATTTTTAAAATGATATTAGAGATAAGAACTTGGCAACATGCTGCTAAGGTCTGTATCACAGATACAGTAAAACCTCGATTATTCGAATTTTCGGTATAGAAGAATTTAGACCCTTTTAGGCAGGTGGCTGCTTAATGCATGGTGAAAGTCATGCAGAAAGCTCCTAGAGGAGCTTTCTGCATGACTTTCACCATGCATTAAGCTGCCACCTGTCTTAAAGATCGATAATAATACGTATTTTAGTGTTCGGATAATCGAAGTTTTACTGTATGTTGAACTATTAGCTTTCATGCAGATTTCAAATCTCATGTGGTTGCCCTCCTGCAGGAGCTGTCTCATCTGGGTCTTCACTGGTTGCACAATCAACTTGTAAAAAGTGCAGACCCAGATGAGACAGCTCCTGCAGGAGCTGTCTCATCTGGGTCTTCACTATTTACAGGTAGGTATATTGGCGTGAAGAGCAAGCGAAGGGTTAATAAGATATAATATACTATTGTTTTTGTTTATATAAAAAGCACATATCTCTAAACATACTTTGACCAATTTTGCCTAACTATTAATCCTTTCCCTGATGAATATTCATGTACCTGGTAAGTAAGAAATAACTGCATCAGAGCAATAGATAATACATACATATTCAAATACTAAAATCGTCCTTTCTCCACCAAATCCTGTGTTGTGACCACTCTTTATGCCTAGTTTACATTTGCCCTGCGATGACTTTATGGCGCCCGTAGACTTGTCGTAAGGTCATTTCCGCACGGTCTCCATACGGAGGCATACGGTCGCCGTACGATTTTCTTATGGATTCCCGGGCGCTGTAGCCTTTGATTTGTCTCTATTTATCATAATGGTTTCAAACTATAGAAGCAAATGCTCTTAATTTATCACAATGGTTTCAACAGGTGACTTTTACAGAGGCACAGAAAGGCGTATTTATGGAGGAAAGAGTTAATACATCAACAGCTATTTAACATAACCAGTGCCGACATGTCATTTCTAACTATATATGGCAGATTACATATGTCTGCTACTTCAACAAACACACATTAATGCAAATCAAATTTGAAATCATTTCAAATTGAAAATACAGAAATATTAAATTCAAGTGAATATACAGCTAATGATGTGATATCCAAGTCATCACACTTATAAATGTTCAAACAGAAACCCCTGCAGCAGGTGAAAATGTAGCAACTGGCATAACATGCAAGTTGTCATTAGACTTTCCCTTTCCTCCATGAATATTCATATAAGAAATAATGACATCATGAATATTAAATAGATTAATAGTTATAATAGCACATGGTCACGGGAATTTTTGGCCATGGCAGAAACTGTAGAATCATATATATGATAATTATATCATCAGCAAACAGAGCAGGTCCTGATCAGAAAACTCCAATAGGAGCCACTGACTGACCTGGGTTTACTCTGTTTGCAAAGGTGTAGAAAGGCATATTTATGGAGTAAAGGGTTACGGAGGTACAAAAACCTCCAGTAACTGAAATTAGTGGACTAGTAGTCTAGTTATGGGAAGGATAACTGAAAGCACAAGTTAGGAATATATACAGGCTAACCCTTTCAATAATAAACACTTTTTCACTCATTTGCAAACAGAGTAGATCTAGATCATACAGCTCCTATAAATCTGGGTCTACTCGGTTTGCAAAGGTCTGTAAAGGTGTTTATATTTTGTAAAAGGGTTAAGACAGTTGTCAGCTTAACCCATTCCCTCATAGGCTATTTATAGACACAACCTCTTAACCCTTTCCCTCATATAAACTTGTTTTCACGCATACCCAGATCAGACGGCTCCTATAGGAGCCATCTGATCTGGGTCTACTCTGTTTGCCAGTGGAATTTGAAAGATCTGTTTCTTTACTTTCTAAAATGGCTATAGTGTTCCACTTTCCGTATTTCATTACATCTATTTTGTCCATGAATATTCAGTAGGTTTTGAAATTTGGCATAAACAGTAATAAACATAGAACAGGGAAAGGGTTAAAATAAATCTAATGAAAAGGAGCATTTACTAGCAAACAGGATTCTTTTTTAGAATCGAGTAGTTTTGAAAACCATTTTGATAAATTAAATAAAGCATTTTCTCCTTTGGGGCTCTCCTTTCTCCACTGTATGCCTCTCCTATCTTTTTCGCTGTCCATTTTGAAAATGTGACCACCTTTGGCTTTTTGCAACAGTTTGGACCAAGATGAGCCATCTCATCAGGATCCTAACAGTTTCATGTTGCTGTGATTATCTTTTTTGAAACAATTCAAAAAGACACAAAAGATCAAAAATTAACAATTTTGGAGAAGGTGGTGTTTGGTAGTGAATGAGTTATGTATACAGCTCTTCATTCTATTTACAAACAGAGAATTAAACAGTATACCTTTTTCCCATTTCAGATCGCCAACGGCCATCAAACTTCATCCTGGTACTAGTTAGTAACAATCACTCTACTGCTAACAACCTGATCATTCACTGCTCAGATAGATCAGCTGTTTTATTAATTCTGATCACACTTTTGGGGAATTTCACTCTGTAGAACTTGTTCCCCATTCACTCTCTCAACTGACATATGAATAAGTTATTTTTAGAACAGACTGTTACATGCAATAAGTGCATATGTACCGAAAATCCATTTAACTCATTTATTGAGGTTACATCATGCAAACTGTAACAAATTCTTTTTCAAATAACCCTTTACTCCATGAATATTCATGTAAGAAATAATGACATCATGAATATTAATCAGAGTATTTTTATGACACATGAACAAAAGAATTGTAGAATCATATGTATATTATTTGATAAGCAAACAGAGCAGACCCTGATCAGACCGCTCCTACAGGAGCCGCCTGTTCTGGGTCTACTCTGTTTGCAAAGGCATAGAAAGGCATATTTATGGAGTAATGGGATAAAGGAAGTTCCCCATAATAATACACAACACAGAATGAAATTTTAAAGCAGGAAAAATGCTTTGTCATTCTAAATGACCAACCCAGTATGCAAGATCATCAAATCACAATGTCATAAACAAATATTGTACAGTTAAACCTCTCTATAATGGCCACTAGATTGTGTTAATTAGTTGGTATTTAGAGCAGGTGGCTGCTTAAAGCAAGGTGAAAGTAAAACAGAACGCTCCTAAAGGAGCATTCTGTTTTACTTTCACCTTGCTTTCAGTAGCCACCTGCCTTTGACACAAAATACTTGATGTAATTTAGTGGCCGTTATAGAGAGGTTTCAACTTTTACTGTACATTCATTTCTAGTGTTGAAATGCTACGGCAAATGACCTGCAACATGCTACCTGTCATTCAACTCAATGCATGCTAGCATGATTGTGTGATTATGCAGACATGTTAATTCCTTCCTTCCAATAAACACTTTTTTACACAGTTGCAAAAAGAGTAGACCCAGTTCAGATGGCTCAAGTAGGAGCTGTCTAAATCAGGGTCTGCTTTATTTCTTTATGAAATTATGATAGATCTGATATGCTCATAAGCAAACAGAGCACACCCTGATCAGACAGCCCTATGGGAGCCATCTGATCTGGATCTACTCTGTTGTCCAAAGCATAAAAAGCATTTGTATGAAGGAAAAAAGTTTTTTCAAGCTTGTTAAATATTCATCTCTGGCTACAATGTATACAAATACAAGCAAAATGTTTAAAGCGGACATTGTAAACGTGACTTGTGTCATGTATCAAGGGCAAGTTGAAGTTACTCAACCAAAACACACAGGCGCAATACAAACATTGGGCCAGTTCATGAACATGTGCAAGAATTATTGATCTGGATAAGATGCTGATTAACTACCTGTCTCATCTGGATCAAAACAGTTGCCACCATAAAAAACTAGAGGTTTTTGTCAGAAAAACGGATGTCTCCCCTCTAATAAAAACAATATGTAAAGGGAAATCACTAAAAATGTTATGGACCTGATGATTGATACTTCCCCTCATTATGCACTTTCCAAACAAAATGATAACAGCTAATAACTCCAAAAATATTGATACCAGAGTTATGGCCCTTGTGCATGACACTTACTTTCATCATGCCCTTTCCATAAATAAAATGTCATTCCAATAGCATCAGTCGAATAGGAATTATTGATCGGCCAAAAATGCAACAAAGGGCAATAACTCCAAAAGTATTGAAGCAAGAGTTATGGCCCTTGTTCATGACACTTTCTCTCATCATGCTCTCTCCATGTATGAAGTTTCAATACGATGGCAAGAGCCATGTAGGAGTTATCATCCGGACAAGAAAGCGTTAAACAAATGTACAAGGGGCAATTGAAGCCCCAGTTAAGGATCTTATGCATGACACTTTCTCATATTATGATCTTTCCATGTATGAAGTTTCACTCCAATGGCATGTGCCATATAGGAGTTATCGTCCTGACAAAAAATTGTGATTTTTTTACAAAGGGCAATAACTCCAATATTAGTGAAGCCAGAGTTATGGACCTTGTGCATGACACTTCCTCTCATCATGATCTTTCCATATATGAAGTTTCAATCCAATGGCATGAGCCATATAGGAGTTATCGTCCGGACAAAAAAGTGTGATTTTTTTTACAAGGGGCAATAACTCCTATATTAGTGAAGCCAGAGTTATGGACCTTGTGCATGACACTTCCTCTCATTATGATCTTTCCATATATGAAGTTTCAATCCAATGGCATGAGCCGTATAGGAGTTATAGTCCGGACAAAAAAGTGAATTTTTTACAAGGGGCAATAACTCCTATATTAGTGAAGCCAGAGTTATGGACCTTGTGCATGACACTTCCTCTCGTCATGCTCTTTCCATATATGAAGTTTCAATCCAATGACATGAGTCATATAGGAGTTATCGTCCGGACAAAAAAGTGTAAATTTTTTTTACAAGGGGCAATAACTCCTATATTCGTGAAGCCAGAGTTATGGACCTTGTGCATGACACTTCCTCTCATTATGCTCTATCCATATATGAAGTTTCAATCAACTGGCATCAGGCATATTGAAGTTATCGTCCGGACAAAAAGTGTGACGAACAGACGGACAGACGGACAGACGGACAGACAGACAGACGGACAGACAGACAGACAGACAACTCTCACGAAAACAATATGTCTCCCCCATATAAATATGGGGGGAGACATAACTAATGAAAATATACCGGAGACCAAAAGAAGACAATCATTGCTGTAGTACAGACATTAGTAATAACACTGACACAGAAAAATCCACTATGTGATATTTGGAATTCATTCATTGTCGTAACAGTGTACAGACAAGTTATAACATAATGACACAGAAATACACACTCCCGTCTGATATTTGGAACAATTCAATAGCTAAACAAGAGGGCCATTGGCCCTATATCGCTCACCTGAGTTACAGTAATACATGTATATTGACATGTTAATTTTTCAGTGGAAAACAATCTAGCAGATGAAATAAGCTTAGTGCACTGCTTTCACCCTTTCACTGCTGAATAAACTTGAACTGGATTCAGAACTAATACCAAGTGAATGGTTGACCAAGATCTAAACTGTTTACAACTTGTGCCATTTTTGCCTTAGCTCAAAATGCCTAAAACTGGTCTTTGAGAAATTCAAATGACTTCAATAAAGCTATGCAATTAATGCAATTATACCTTGACCCAGGTATATAGGCAAATAAAGTGCTAGGCAGTACATAATGCCAGTTTTTGTGTGAAATGACCAATAAGAATATCTTTAAAAATCGTTTAACCCTTTCCCTCATATAAAGCTGTTTTCATGCATTAGCAAACAGAGTAGACTCAGATCAGACGACTCCTACGGAAGCTGTCTGATCTGGGTCTTCTCTGTTTCTTTTGACACAATATAGATCGGATTCTACAGTTTTTGTCAAAGCAAAAACTTCTCTTCAGAGAAATAATGTGTTTTACACATTAAAAATAAGAGTAGACTAGATCAGAAGGCTGCTATAGAAGCTGTCTGATCAGGGTCTGCTCTGTTTACATTTGACAAGATATAGATTTGATTTTACAGTTTTTTTCAAAGCTAAAACTTCTATTTATGGCAATAACAATTTTTTAAGCATTAGCAAACAAGAGTAGTCCCAGATCAATTTTTGTCAAAGCAAATAGGTTAAGGGTTAATAGGTGTTTAGAAATAATTCTAGATCTAGGTGTGAATATCTCATGATAATTCAATTAAACGGTCATTAGTATTTTTAACAATTGAAATTGAGAAGAGTTACGTCTATTGTTATAATTAAGTTATATTTACTCAGTTATTTCATTAATATCATACAAAATTCAGACATTTTAGGACTTTTTAATGTGTTGTCATCAAATTTTATATAAAAATGTTATATCTAAGATGCTTTTTTGGGCAGCAGTAGTAATTTTAACACCTATCATTGTTAGGGGGGCAAATGCATTATCATGTTTTCTTAAGAATTACCATGACTTATATCAGTTGGGCCATTGCATAATCATGTTTTCACAGTTTTCTTAAACATTACCATGACTTACATCAGTTGGGTTTGGACCCAGATCAAAAGTCTAGATGGTGATCATTTTCCTTGATTGGCTGAATTGTTACTTTCCAATATCTCTCACATCTAATTTGAGAGACATTGGAAGACACCATGTAACATCTAGCTATCACTAACACTACACACTGGGGTTAATAGGTCAAAATGCCTTTAATGTTTCGTCTGCAACAAAAAGTTATTGTCATCTGCTTCAATTCTTAAATTAAACTTACTTTCTTTTTATTGCAAAAATATGGTTAAGATGACAAACAGTTTGGATCCTGATGAGACGCTGCAGTATGCGGCCTCTCATCTGGATCCAAACTGTTTGCATAGGTAATCACAGTTTCACCACTAGCATGCAAAGAGTTAAGAGTCATGCATTGACCTGGAGAGATTTTACTGCCGAGTGCTGTAACCTTTGAACTGAAGGATCTGGAGTTGTTCATTTAACCCTTAATTTCCCTCATATAAACTTGTTTTCATGCATCTGCAAACAGAGTAGACCCAAATAAGGTGGCTCCTGTAGGATCAGTGTCTGTTATTTGCTAATGGAATTTGACAGATCTGTTTCTATGCCTTCTAAAACAGCTACACTGATTCACCTTCAACATTTTATCATAAATAGATATAAATAGAATGACACTGGAACTCCAATGCAGTTATCTCCCTTTGTCCCTTATGGCTATGCTGATGGGACAAGGGAAATAACTGTGAGGAAATTACCTTTTAAGTGTTACAGATTCAGATGTTAAGTAGCATAAAACCCCAGGGTGAGACCATTTTTGGCCCAGGGGTTATTATTTGAACACACCTGATAGTGGTATATTAGGTGATGCTTCATACCAAATATCTTAGCTCTAGATTATGTGGTTTCAGACAAAAAGATTTTTAAAGGTTTCCCTATATAAGTCTATGTAAAAACTACAAGCCCAAGGGCAGGGCCATTTTTGGCCCGGGGGTCATCATTTTAACAAACTTGGTAAAGGACCATTAGATGATGCTATATACCAAATATCAAAGCTCTAGAAATTGTGGTTTCAGAGAAGAAGATTTTTAAAGATTTAAAAAAAAAACCTGTAAAAGTAGTGGGGCGGGGCCATTTTTTGCCCGGGGGTCATGATTTTAACAAAACTGATAGAGGACACCCTGAGGTACATTTCTGTGAAATTTGGTTGAAATCCTCCCAGTGGTTTAGGAGAAGAAGTCATTTGAAATAAAAGTGAACGGACAGACGGACGGACAGACGGACAGACGGACGGACGGACAGACGGACAGACGGACGACGGACGACAGGCGGTCACAATAGCTCACCTTGAGCCTTTGGCTCAGGTGAGCTAAAAATGCTAACACAATGGTGTCTAGCTGAGGTAATACTAAGAAGCACCACAAAGAGTACAGACTCTCTCACCATCATCACATTAATGGTGCTTATGAATCTTAAACCCTTTCCTTCATATAAACACATTTTCAAGCATTTACAAAATAGTAGACGCAGATGAGATGGCTCCTATAGGAGCTGTCTGATCAGGGTCTGGTGTTTGCTTTTGACATGATAAACAAGTGTAATATCTGACTCTATTGTTTTTGTCAAAGCAAAAATGTTCACATTACAAAACTTCAGGCAATAAATATTCAGTGTCATAACTTCTCGCATGAATACTCATGAAACAGGGAAAGGGTTCAAATGGCTCCTCAAATTTCCAACGAACCCAACCAGTCAAGCCAGTTTGAGGAAGTTTAGTGTAGGAATGTTACTAGTTACGAAATACCACTGAACTATTCTGCACCAATAGAATATAACTTCCGAAAGTTTATCCTTTCTCTTTTTTGTTTAAACTCTTTGTAAACATATAATCAAATGAAAATGATTTTCAAGTACATGTATTTATAAATTCCCATAAAAAAATATATTAACCCCCCCCCCCCCTTCTCTTCATATAAATGCCTTTCCATGCATTTGCAAATACAGTAGACCCAGATCAGAGCTGTCTGAGCAGGGTCTACTCTGTTTTCTAATAGAGTTAAATCAGATCTTTCTTTAGTTTCTATAACATTGTGTCACTACTGCATGCCATTGCCATTAAATTATCATTAAAAACGTTTTTTTAAAAACCCATTAAATTTTAGCAGGATTTTTATCTAGTTTTAATGGTACACCATTAAAAATGACCCATTAATAGGTAAACCTTTGATGGAATTTTAATGGTCCCTATTTTAATGGCATCCTTAAAAATCCCTGAAAAACCTGTTAACACCATCCTGTCAAAAGTCTGTTAAAAATAAAGATGTATTATGGCCATTAAAATTATAATTAAAAACAAGAGCACCGCAAGTGGGTTCGAACGCTCGTCTGTTATCATTTTGGTATGTGCGGATAGGCCTTGTCAAGATGAACATGCATACCAAAAATGAAGGTTGTAAATGAACAAGAGGGCCATGATGGCCCTGATATCGCTCACAAGACAATCAGGAGAAGATTTTCAAAGTTTTCACTATGTTCTATAGAAAACTGGCCACCCCTGGGGTGGGGCTTTATTTCTTAGCATGACTTGACTGAAATTAGCACACAGTTTGGATTCTGATCTGACACATACCTGTATGTAACTTCATATGTGGTTTGTACATGAGTTAATTGTAAGATTGATATGCATTAACCCTTTCCTCCATAAAAACGCCTTTCTACGCCTCTGTAATAGTCACTTTATGAAACCATTGTGATAAATATTTATCACAATGGTTTCAAATCTACACAATTTTGAAATTTTCCTTTTCTCTAATTAATGCTCCTTATCAGTAGATTTATTCAAAGAGGTAGGATCTGAAAATAGCCTATGAGGGAATGGGTTAAAAACAGTGTGAACAAACAGACACTAATTCTGAAGCAGACAACTTTGTAGAGTTTTGACCAGGAACTTGACCTCTGATTGCGTAAGACAGACTGAGTATCTGGGGCCCTTCTAGCTTTTGAAGTTTCTTCTGTCCAAGTTTTTGAAAAAAAATTCTTATCTTTTTCTTATTTTAATGGGCATTAATAATATGAAGGCCATTAAATAATCATTTTGCAAGAATGTACTGACATTTTATATATTAAATAACAACAATCATAACTTCAATTGGCATTAAAATTTTCATTATTTTCTTTTTCATGGTCATTAAAGAAACTTCAAAACATTTAATGGGCATGAATAAAAGTGGCTTGGATATTCATGGCCATTAAAAGGAGTTGGATGCAATTAATGGGCATTAATAAACAGGTTAAAAAAGATTAAAACAGGATTTCATGGGTTTTTTTTCATTGCCATTAACTTTATAATAATACTTTCTTTATTTTTTAATGCCTTTCCATGTATTATTAATGGCCATGAAAATGATATCTGATGGTGTTTTAAGGGTTACCCCATTAATGTTTCAAATGCTGTTAAAATCATTATTGCAGGAATTAATAGGGGAAATAATGGGGGAATTAATGAATTTTACAAGTTTAATGTACATTTAATGGTATAGTAACTATATTTTAATGGCCTTTATATGCAGTAGTGATGTTTCACCTTCATTATTTCATTATAACTATTTTGTCCTTGAATATTCATTAGGTATTGAAATTTGGACTAAACATAGAACAGGGAATGGATTTAATACAGTAGAACCTAGTGTCTGTAGTGACCACATAATGAATTACAGTCAAACTTGTATTAAGAGACCACCCAAGGGACGGTCAAAAAGTGGTCTCTTAATAAAACCCCATCAAGTGTAGTAAAGAAAACATGTACATGTACATGTGTACTTAAACATGCAAATGTTTTCTTTTCAGTTTGCAATGTTAATTTATATAGTGTATATGTGCCTGCAGATGTATGTAATAAAGCATAAAAATATTTCATGTTTGTTATTTCTGAGATTAAAGAGATACCATTTTATTGCTTGATTTGGTTTATTCATCAAAAATATGTACAGCATGTCTCCCTACCTTTAACCAAATTAGCAGTTTAAATGTCTGAATTTGACTCCCAGCTCCTTCCAGCTGGGAACCAAATAAAGGCCTTAAATCTTAAGGGTTAACACTTTCCCTGTCTTATTTCTGAATGAAATTAAAACAAATTAACCAAAAATCAGTCACTTCTTTCATACAAATTACTTAAAGAAATCACTGATTTTGGTTTGTTTGTTTTCAAACTCTGCCCTGCTGCTTGACAGGCCCAGAGGCAATTACATCCTGTCAACAAACTTGTTTTATGAAATATATACTTGGTTGTTTGAAACTATTTGCTAAATGAACCTTTAACTTCGGACATTGTTCGACCTTACTTGCTAAGAAATGTTATGAGCACGGAGACTAACGGAGTTTACCGAGTGGAACACGTACATGTTTTGTGTTGAGAACATGTCAAATTTAGGCGTGACAGGTAAGTTTCTCGAACAGTCAGTCGTATAAAGGTGTGAATGCGATTGCTTGTCATGATGCAACAACGACAATATATAATTGGCCGCTTAACAAAACAGAGCAATTATCGTAGGGACAGGTATTCAATTTGGCGGTCGCTGGTCGCGTTAGACAAAGGTCGCTTAGTACAAGTTAAATATAGAGCAAAACTTCACGGGAGGACCTGAAAGTGGTCACTTAGGACAAGTGGTCGCTTAATACACGTGGTTGCTCATGCAAGTTTGACTGTATTAAAAAACAAACATGTCTCAGTGTCTATAAAAGCAGGCACTGTTAAAACGACATAAACCCAATAAAAGCTAAAGCAAAAGCTTTATAAGAGGGCCATGAGGCCCTGAAGCGCTCACCTGAGATAAACCCCAGGGTGGGGCCATTTTTGACTCAGAAGTCATCATTTGTACAACCTTGGTAGAGAACCACAAGGCAAAGCAGCATGCCATTAATTAAAGGTCTAAGCCTTCTGGTTTCAAAGAAAAATAATATTTTATATTTTTCCCATGAAAAACTGATAAGTCTGAAGGCAGGTCCAAGTTTCGCCCAGAGGTCTGGGTCGTAAGTTGAACATTCTTGGCAGAGGATCACAAGCCAAAGTCACATATTTGTAGAGGACTATTGGATCATGTTACATGCCAAACATCAAAGGTCTAGGCCTTACAGTTTCAGAAGATTTTTAAAGATTTTCCTATGAAAAACTGATAAGCCCTTGGGTGGGGCCATTTTTGGCCCAGGGTCATAATTGGAACAATCTTTGTAGAGGACCATTAGATCATGCTACATACCAAATATCAAAGGTCTAGGCCTTACAGTTTCAGAGAAGAAGATTTTGAAAGATTTTCCTATGAAAACTGATAAGCCCTTGGGCCATTTTTGGCCCAGGGTCATACTTTGAACATTCTTTGTAGAGGACCATAAGATCATGCTACATACCAAATATCAAAGGTCTAGGCCTTACAGTTTCAGAGAAGATTTTTGAAGATTTTCTTATGAAAAACTGATAAGCCCTTGGGCGGGACCATTTTTGGCCCGGGGGTCATAATGTGAACAACATTTCGTTCCCCCTAGCCACTGATGCTTCTGACAAAATTTGGTTATAATCGGGTCAGCAGTTTCAGAGGAGATGTCGTTTGAAAATGTGGCTGGATGACGGACGACGGACGGATCGCGGTCACAATAGCTCATCCTGAGCCTATGACTCAGGTGAGCTAAAAAATTGGTGGTTACTCCTAAGAACTTTCTGCATAATTTTTGTCCTGCATTAAGCTACTATCTGTCTTAACACCTAAAATTAGACTGATTTCAACCCTTCCTTTCATATAAACATCTTTCATGCTTTTGTAAACAGAGCAGACCCAAATCAGACGACTCTTGAAGGAGCCATCTGTTTAGGGTCTGCTCTGTTTGCTTGGAGTTTGAAGGAGTTACAATAGTTTTTACACCAAGCCCTCGAAATGCTCTATTTATCACAATGGTTTCACAAAGTGACTTTTACAGAGTCGTCAAAAGTAAAGAGATCTAATTAAAGGTCTGTAAGGCAGATGATAGCTTACTGCAGGTCAGAAGTAATGGAGAAAGCTCCTATAGGATCTTTTGCATTACTAATGGCCCTGCATTAAGCAACCACCTGCTTTTTTATTAGACTGCTATGTTCATTAAATGATTGGACACTTAAGACAGGTTCTACTGTATACACAAATTTGGAGGGGACATTGCAATAAATGTTCAAAATTTAAACCTTTGTATCATGAATAACTAGAAAATTATGTCCATAGGACACATTGATGCCCCCTGGCGATCTTGTCTCTAAAACATGCACTTTTCACAGCATGTTATATAGTGAAGCAACTTTCAAATTTCATTAACTCTGATTGAGCAAAAATTCTCTTCTTTATTCTTGACCCAACCAAAAAAAAAAAAAAGATTTTTTTTTCACGAACACCCCTGCTCTATATAATAAGTAAAAAGTATTCAACTCCGATGGAAATCTGCTCAAAAATCGATGGGTTCATTCACTGTGATAATACTTGAAAGTTTATTTGACCACTGATTTCCATAAACAGTGTGTCTCATTTATCAAAGAAATCATCACTCTTGATGAGCAGTCATCTATTTTTTCTCAGAACATTAACACGCTTATACAACGAGTCGCCAAAGTGACAACCAATCCCTCTAGGACACAGAATAGACTCAGATCAGATGGCTCCTATAAGAGCTGTCTGATCAAGGTCTGCTCTGTTTGCCAATATAATACTAGTCTAATTCTACAGGCTCCGCCATGGCCAAAATTTCATGTGTTCACTTGCTGTTATAAACATTCATCTAATTAATATTCATGGTGTCTTTATTTCTTACATGAATATTCATGGAGTAAAGGGTTAAGTATGACAATTTTGAACGAGAAACAGTCTTGACCAATGTATCCATCTCGAATCCAACTCAGAAAAACATTGTACCACTCAGCTGCTCATCACAGGAATCATATTCTGTGTTTGACCAAAATATGGTGACAACTTCACAATTTGCACAGACCATCACCGCTATCAGATGAGAACAAGAACTTGGTAACAACCGACAAGCTAACTCCTATAAACTCACTTAAAACTCCGTTTCAAACACTCATTTTAGAGAAATGTAAATTTAACATGCACACTATTTAATTTGAGTTGAAAGTCACTGTGACCTGGACCACTGACCACACAGACCTCAAAATCAATAGGGGTCATCTACTAGCCATGACCAAATTTCCTACCAAGTATACAGACAGCACACCTAATACTTTTCAAGTTACTGAGCAGACAAGATTTTGAGTGGAAGGTTACGGTGACCTTGAACTTTGACAGACTGACCTCAAAATCAATAGGGGTCATCTATTACCCATGACCAGCCTTCTAACTAAGTATGAAGACAGCTTACCTAATACTTATCAAGTTTTTGAGCAGACAAAGATGTAGCTAACGGACGGACAGACAGACAAGCGCCATATACCATAATACGACAGAAGTTACCTTTGGGCGTATAAAAAATAACAACATGATGAATATTTATCAGCTGAATTTTTATAATGTAAACTTTTCAAGGGATATTTTGCTTTCACAACTAAAAACCAGATCTGTATCATGTCTATTCTGTTTGCAAAGCCTTGGAAAGGCAATTATATGAGGAAAAGGGTTAAACTAGAAAAGCAGAAGAATCCTCCTTAAAGCAAAATATTAGGAACCCAAGGTACTGTAAAACCTCTCTATAACGGCCACTAAATTTTGTTAATTAGTTGGTATTTAGGGCAGGTGGCTGCTTAAAGCAAGGTGAAAGTAAAACAAAACGCTCCTATAGGAGCCTTCTGTTTTACTTTCACCTTGCTTTAAGCAGCCTTCTGCCTTTAACACAAAATACTTGATGCAATTTAGTGGCCGTTATGGAGAGGTTTTACTGTATAATTGACTGTGCTGATTTCCATTAATCATAACATTTTCACTAATTAGGCTCATGGAAATTCTACCACTTGCCACAAAGAATCTTTCAGGGATCACATTAACCCTTCGCTTGCTATTCGTGTCAATATACCTACCTGTAAATAGTGAAGACCCAGATGAGACAGCTCCTGCAGGAGCTGTCTCATCAGGGTCTGCACTATTTACAAGTTGATTGTGCAACCAGTGCACGCCACAGCAGTGATTGCACAGCGAAATACTTGTACATAGTGAAGATATATGTAATTATACAACAGGGCATGGGTAAAGAAGGAGAAATGTATTTTAAAATTCAGCAAGAGAAGGGTTAAAAGAGAAGACCAACACAGAAACACTTTCAAACTAATGACTCTAAATAAGACATGTCAATTGCCTGTATATCCTTCTAAGTATATCCTTCAATTCCGACTGCTGCTGCAAGTGCTTATTTATAATTTTAATTTCTAGGATGAACCTGAAGCTACTGATTGAGATTTGATTTCATCTTGTCTTAAAATTATAGTCATAATGGGTCATAACTCATTGTTAAACCATTCCCTCATATTGACGCCTCTGTAAAAGTCACTTTATGAAACCATTGTGATAAATAGAGCATCTGCTCCTTAGGAGCAAATGCTCTATTTATCACAATGGTTTCAAAACGACAAAATTCTAAAATTTTCCTTTCCTCTAGTTAAATTGTTCCTTTTTGGTAGATTTATTCAAAGTGGGTTGATCTAAAAATAGCCTATGAGGTAATGGGTTAAAAGTGTTACTGTTTTATTACACTTTGTTTCATACTATTTGATCAAAACTTACTGTGACTCATTCATTTGGTTTGGAACTCATTGTTTCAAAATATGTGAGTCCCAAGGACCCATAATGTCAGATTTCAAAATGAATCACTACTTATATTATCTGGACCTCAGCATTTGTAGTCAAACAACTTAGGTTAGCATAAATTCCACACAGACAGAAGCCCAGATAAGATGCATAAATTAAAACCTTTTCAAGAATACAATGTAGCTCCTTTATTTCTCCATCAAATCCTATGTAGTGACCACTCTTTAGAATCTGGCCTCTTTGAGACTATTCTAAAGAGTGATCACAACATTGGGTTAGGAGGAGAAATGACTACAGTAAAACCTCTCTATAACGACCGCTAACTTATGTTAATTAGTTGGCATTTAGGGCAGGTGGCTGCTTAAAGCAAGGTGAAAGTAAAACAGAATGCTCCTATAGGAGCGTTCTGTTTTACTTTCACCTTGCTTTAAGTTGCCACCTGCATTTAACACAAAAAAGTTTGATGTAATTTAGTGACCATTATAGAGAGGTTTTACTGTATTTTGATATTTGAATATGCACCTTTATCTATTGTTCTATACAGAGCAGACCCTAAAATCAGTGGGTCTTAACCCTTTACTCCATTAATATTCATGTAAGAAATAATGACATCATGAATATTAATTAGATTACAGGAACCATCTGATCTGGGTATACTCTGTTTGCAAAGATGCAGAAAGATGTATTTATGGAGTAAAAGGTTAAAGGGTTAAACCTAGGCTATTTTGTTGTCAGGATACTGTTAACACTTTACTGTCCTGTTCATTATTTATTCCAAATTTCAATACCTACTGAATGTTCATGGGCAAAATACAGTAAAACCCCTCTAATGCGACCAGCAAAAGGGGCATAACTCACAGTGGCAAAGGCAGGTGGTAGCTTAATGCAGGACGAAAGTTACAGGAGCTTTCTGCATAACTTTCGTCCTGCATTAAGCTATCGCCTGCTTATGAAGACAGCCATGTTTGTTCATTAAGTGGTCGCATTAGAGGGGTTCTACTGTAGTTACCGGTATAATGAAATATGGAAAGTTTTATTCTATTGGTGTTTTACAATAGTGTCAATTAACCCTTACTGTGTGGGACACGAGTCAATAATGTCCTTTGCAAACAGTGTAGACCCAGATGAGAGGGCTCCTAGAGGAGCCCTCTCATCAGGGTCTGCACTGTTTGTCATGTTACACTTTTCTTTAGAAAAATCCCTAAATATTCCCCATAAGCTTGGACTGTTTTTAGTCCACTCAGCGTTGTAAGGGTTAAGCAAAGCTACAGATAAAAGGTGCATACTCAAATACTAAAATCCTCATTTCTCTACCAAACCCTATGGTGTGAGCCCGGGCTCTTTAGAATCTTCTCTAAGATGGTTCTAAAGAGCGGTTACAACATAGGGGTCGATGGAGAAATAAAGGAATTATTCTTGAAAATGTTTTAATTTACATGTCTTATCTGGACCTCTGATTAAGTATGAAACTGTGTACTTAGAAGAGGATTTTGAACGATAAACAATGCAGACTCTGATCAGGAGATTCTCTCTGAGCTCTATGATGTTGGTCTACACACTTTGCAAACATCGGTATATTCGTTTCCCAAATCCAAAGGGTAATTAATGGAGATCATTGCAATAGTCTGGAGATAAGAAAATAGTATTCACTGACTTATACGGTCTTGACTAATACTTAGGAATGATAAGCAATGTATGCATGCGAAAGGCTATATTGAAAATAATGTGTTACCATGACAATTTATTGAGTCATACATCTTTAACCATTTAGAATAAAAAGAACTGTATACAGTAAAACCTCTCGTAACCCATTCCCTCATATTGACGACTTTTGACGACTCTTTCAAGTCACTTTGTGAAACCATTGTGATAAATAGAGCATTTGCTCCTATAGGAGCAAATGCTCTATTTATCACAATGGTTTCAAACTACAAAATTCTAAAATTTTCCTTTTCTCTAGTAAATGCTCCTTTTCGGTAGATTTATTCAAAGAGGTTGTATCTAAAAATAGCCTATGAGGTAATGGGTTAACCCTTTCATTGGCAAGAATGCTTTTATATAGACATTATATATATATCACGCATAACATATCAACGCACTAATGGTCATTTTTATTGGGAAATGTGTACCACAGCATTGGTAAACTGAAAGTAATCAAAGCGTTGTAGACGCTGCAATATTCTTTGCATGGTATCAATCTGATATCAAATACCGTAAGTTCGCTTTGGCATGGAATTGCATATCTATAAGGAAAGGGATTAACACTGTCTTTCCAGTTGGTGATACTGTTGCAGCTGACACTTCAGCCATTTCCTACTATGCTTATTATCACACAGACCACTCACAGTTATGGGCATGATTACCTGATTGGTTCCAAATGCCATGTTATTAAACACCTTTTGTATCCATCGAATGCAAGTCAGTAAATTGCACTATATTGTCTGCGAGAGTACAATGGGTTAGACTGTGGTACGCCACCTTTGTATTCTATTGCTTCACAAAGAATACAAAAATCTGCGAAGTTGAAATGTGAACTATAACTTCATCTCACTTGAAACAGATTCTTGGTATCATGCGGTCATATTACTACCTTGATTTTTTTTATTGTCTTTAATCATAATGATGTTTTCACACTATGTCACTTGAGTACCTGTCAATTCTTCTGTTTACTGCTATGAAAGAAAGGTAAAATAAAATCATTAACCCTTTCCTCCATGAATATTTATGTAAGAAATAATGAAGTCATGAATATTAATTAGATTAACTGTTATAATAGTACATCAGTGTTCTGCCGAGGCCGCGTATCCGCGACATTGTTCCTTAAAATATACGATTGTCGCATTTAAAAACGTCTAGGTGCGACAATTGTCGCGGTCGAAATTATTGGGGCCGAATCTTAATTTGGGGTGTAATTCTCACGAGTAAGCAGTTTTTACGGTGTCCGCAACATTTTACTCGACTGGTTCTATAATTATTACTGAAATTAATATTAGCGACAAGACGGGTGAATAAACCAGTCATGTTATAGCGCGAGACATTTAAAAATGGCGTCACCTGCAAAGAAAAAACCTAGAACAATCTTAATTTTTCCTTAAACGAACAGAGGCAGATAAGTTAGATGGATCGACCGGAACAACTTCCGATCCCTCAACCCCTACTTCAGAGTCCCCATCTACGCTTCCTTTGCATGCAGAATCGCATTCTTCGGGGGGGAAAATCGGAATCTGATTCCTCTAGAAAGGCTCATCGCCATTTTCAAGACAGATGGTTACGTGCTCATTCCTGGTTGTTGTACGACCGCGAAGGGAAATTCATGCAATGTAAGCTTTGTACCAATAGACTAAACCCAGAGACTGTTGATGACATTATGACAGTGAAGGTAGTGGGTGGGGAGATTGATGACTTTGATTTTATTAGGGCTCTTGAACACAAAAGCAAGAAAACTCTTTCAATGACAGGTAATATCCATGCATTTTAGCATTTAATCTAAAATGTTTTCATTTGTCCCATTGTTTTTGAAAATGTCTCCAACTTTTCATGCCCACTGAGACATGTGTCCCCACTTTTTTGAGGTCTTGGCAGATCACTGGACTACATGGACACAGGAAGTTTTGGTCCCGATTAACTGGTACAGGATTTGTCTATCTGGAACTGCATGCGACTTGTTAGTGATGACATCTGCTTGATGAATTAATTCAAATTTCAAAACCAGCAACTAATGTGTCGACATTTCAAATTTGGCAATTTGGTAACAACCAACATCTCCCACATTCCAGCATAAAACTAGTACAAGCAGAGATCCAGATAACTGTGCATACTCAAATACTAAAATCGTCATTTCTCCAGCAAACCCTATGTTGTGACCACTCTTTAGAATCGTCTCTTCGAGATGATTCTAAAGAGTGGTCACAACATAGGGTTTGCTGGAGAAATAAAGAAGTTATACTTGAAAAAGTGTTAATTTACGCATGCTATCTGGAGCTCTGAGTACAAGCAGAGATCCAGATAAGATGTTGTGACCAGTCTTTAGAATCATCTGGAAGACAAAATTCTAGACGGTCACAGCATAGGGTTTGGTGGAGAAATGACGATTTTAGTATTCTTAATATTCTCTTGCTCTTACAAGAAATGTAGGGAAAAATCTCCAATGAGCATTGAAGCAGACAATGATTGTTTAGACTGAACAAAACTTTACATATCTTTGTAAACAGAGAAGACCCACTGCCAGATCAGATGGCTCCTGTAGGAGTCATCTGATCTGGGTGTGCTCTGTTTGCTTATAATGACATTTGATTTTACAATTTTTGTCAAAGCAAATATTTCACATTATAAAAATTCAGTTAATAAATATTAATAACAATGTCATTATATCTTACATGAATATTGAACAGATAAAGAGTTCAAAAATAATTTCCTTACCCGTATATTTTGAAGCAACCTCACCTCAATCCCTTCCAATCACAATATGAATACTTAGTGTACTTCAGCTACTATATAATTATACATGTATCTGATATTGGACAAGTGATAACAAGTCTGCTAGAAGCCATTCAATTCCCCTGTCACAAATGCCTCTCTTTCGCAGTTTCTTTCTTATCTGTTGCTATGAAACCTCTGATACATTTATACGGAATTAGCAGGATTTGTGTTTATTTTCTCATCTATAGCAGTTCTTTACAATAACAATCTTGCTGAAAGAGACAATCTGCTATCGATCTGAATTTCAAATGTTGACTTAAATTATACGAAAGGGGGATAATGATTATGTATTGCTCACCAGAACAAAAAAGTCATGACATCTACATGTATTATTGTTTAAAATATAGCAAGAAGTTTACCTACATGTATGGCAGCTGTGTTTTTTAACTCTTTCAATGTTCTATGTTTATTCCAATTTTCAATACCTACTGAATATTCATGAACAAAATAGTAAATAATGAAATATGGAAGGTGGAACATTGTAGCCGCTTTAATTAGAAACAAAAGAAACAGATCTATCGAATTCCATAAGCCAAGAGAGCAGACACTGATCAGACAGCACCTATAGGAGCCATCTGATCTGTGTCTACTCTGTTTACAGAGACGTGAAAAGGCATTTATATGAGGGAAAGGGTGAAGCAAAGGGTCACCTAAAAATTATCAAACCCAGTCAGTGGTTTAGGAGGAGAAAATTGTAGAAAGTTTCACAAAAGGCTTATGAGGAAAATTAACCATGCCCTTTGTCTAATTCTGGCAAGCCCGATCATACTTCCGAGTTCCGACTATACATTACGTCAGTAAATCATGTGACAAGACCGTGCAAAATTGACATGTTTGCTGCATGAACTTGATATTTTACCAACGTTTCTTGGGTTAATCAGACGAGGTATTTTGACTGATAACATTGCTTTTGTTCCTTTCTGTAGTCTATTCTAATATCATCTTTGAATGCGAACTCCAGCATGCCATTCGCGGCTTGTTACTTACCAATTTTTCGTTTACCTTCTTGGCATTATTTGCCATAACATTTAATAGAATTTGAGCTGGGACTTGAAAATTCTCTCAAAACAGGGAAGTGTCTCTGAAGAATGAATGTCGAAATAACGCCGTTTTACTGTAATAACACTTAACAGCGAGGTTACATAAATAATTTCACTACAAGTTGCATCGTAGCGACTATCGAGAGGGCCATTACATAGTTTTATAAAGGCAGAAGTTTACAAACAACTGATGCAGGTGTGATTAATGGCCATACTGTTTTAGTGACAGAAGTCTACACACAACTGATGCTGGTGTGGTATTGCTGACATCACTTAATGGTTCTGATTGGACATTAACCCATTCCCTCATATTGACGACTCTGTATACATTGTAAGTCACGTTGTGAAACCATTGTGATATTTATCACAATGGTTTCAAACTGCAAAATTCTAAAACTTTCCTTTTCTCTAGCTAATGCTCCTTTTCGGTAGATTTATTCAAAGAGGTTGTATCTAAAAATAGCCTATGAGGTAATGGGTTAATGGATCTTTGCAAGGAAATCGTAAACCCTAAAAGATCGTAACTTATTATGTACTAAGCTATTCATTCTTTGAATAATTAGGACATTAAAATGTTATCATTTAACCATTTATCTGATGAATATTCATTTGTCACATAACCCGCATTGTGGGAGTGCCAAAACAAAGTTCCGTAAAGCACCAAAATGCACTAGTTCAGTTTTTAGTCAAATTAGCAGTTTGAATCTGACTGATAATGAATCTTAAAAGAGAATACATGGAACCAATCCTTGATGCATTTCCTTGATGCATTTAATCGTTAGACAATCGTAGTACTGCATGACCGATTCACTCCATGCGGGTCATCATGATCTGTCGTATTACTACACTGTTTGTATTTTACAATGCCTGAAACAGACGATTTTATCGCCACAGACTTCATCAAAACTGATGGAAAAGGAAAAGCCAAAATCCTTGGAACATTTTACCACATAAGACTTTGCGACAGTGAGTTTGAATGTGAAATTGAAAACCACACACTGATCCCATTCTCCGAGGTCAGCATTCCAAACCCTGTGCCAGTTGAGAAAAAAACCCTGACCACACTGAATGTGTAAATGTATTGACAAAGCCTGAAGGTCACAAGTGACAATTTAAACCGTTCTATGTTTATCATAAATTTTATTACCTACTGAATATTCATGGACAAATTAGTTATAACGAAATATGGAAGGCGGAACATAATATATTGTACCCATTTTAGAAAATATTGAAACAAATCTATCAAATTCCATTAGCAAACAGTGCAGACTCGATCAGACGGCTCCTGCAGGAGCCGTCTGATCTGGGTCTACTCTGTTTGCAAATGTGCGTGAAAACGCATTTATATGAGGAAAGGGTTAAATCACAATTTTATGTTAAACATTGCTTGTTTGTTGTATAGATAACTTGTTTTCAATGAATAAATCACTGTATGTGCTTAAAAGACAAGACTTTGTACTTTTATTACGCATTGTACTGAAAGAAAAATAAGATTATAGGGACTACTTTTACTGCGGCTGCATATATTGTAGTTTCTGTGTAAATAGTCATCTCTAGCTTGTTCACCCATTCCCCCATATGCTATTTTTAGACCCAACCTAATTGAATATTATAAATCTACCGAAAAGGAGCATTTACTAGAGAAAAGTAAAAGTTTAGAATTGTGTATTATTGAAACAAAATGGTTAAAAGAGCAAAATTTTGCTCTTATGGAGCAATATTGCTCTATTTATCACATTATGGTTTCAAAAAGTGACTTTTACAGTGGCAAAAAAATAGGCGTATTTATGGAGGAAAGCTTAAAGGTTAATAGTGTGTCTGCTATAGATTGCTTCACTTTCTATGGTATGGCTCTTTTTAATGTTTATGTGATAAAAAGAATCTTACATGCATGTTCATTACAAAAGCGCATGTCATATTACTATAGTAAACTCGTTTCATAAAAACAAATTATACATGAACATTCAAGTTAGAAACTATATATGATATCAAGCATATTTTTTGCTAAATATTTATAATGCCATATGAACATAGGATTGTTCATTGCATTAGCTGGGTTAATCATTCTATTTAGATCATATCCAACAGAGGTCAGTCACTCGCTGCGTGGTTCACATACAGTTAACATGTCATCTGGTACAACCAGTTCAATACTCTAATTCTAAAGACTCTGGCAAATAATACATGTGTTCTAAAGACTCTGACAAACTTAAGCAAATAGTACAGACTAAGACCGTAACTGCTATATGGAAACTTTGATCAGGGTCTTTACTATTTTCTACTTTACAGGTTTAAGTTATAAAGATGGTACCAAATTGACTTACAAACAAATGGAGAAGGGTGGTCACATAGAGTTTGGTGGAGAAATAAATTTTGATAAATTCAAGTCAATGGGTTGTAAAAAGTAATCGCAGTCATTGTGGTTTTGTAAGACAAATTCTAAGGTGAGCATTAGGAGTTGTGACCAAGAAGTTGAAATTTATAACTTTAAAAGTAAAAGTATGCCAGATGCATGAGTTTGTTCCAGTTCAAAGTATTTCTGAAACATGTTCTGTTTCAAACTTCAGCAGTAAGCCTGTAAGGCTCATGTTAACATGCATGTACACTTTTACCCCCAATAGTGCATAATTGTTTGTGGTAAAGCTTGCTTACTCAAAAGCCATTCTGCAACTTTCAAGCTGATATTAGAGCCTTCTTTTACTGTTAGCTCTGACAGTAATGATCATAATGACAGCTACATTGTACTTCATCAGAAATGCAGCATCTGATCTGGATCTACACTGTTACCAATACCTTACAGCCATTTTTAGTTGGGATTGCTCCCTTTTTCACCAAAGATTCAGAGAAACAGAATAAGGAATGATTTGAATTTGGAGTGAAAATGAGTTTTTTCTCTAATTGAGTGAATTAAACCAAAGTTCGATGATTATCTGATAGTCCAACTTTTTGTGTTCTGTGAAATTTTAAATACCGGGTAGTTACTCTTACCATCATTTTAGTTTTCTTACACAGTACACTGTAAATACTATACTGTAAAATTATATCATTGAAATTGATTTACAAACTGAAGAAACATTGATTTTTCCTAATGCTTGATAAAGTAATTGAAATGTTACACCAGTTTTTGATAAAAGCAAATTTTTTACACTAAAACCATTTCCCCAAACTTTAACCAAAATGTTTGGACAAACTCGAGTCAAACCATTTCTTTTTAAATTTAGAGAGTACCGGTACCCAGTACTCATTGAGATTTCTTTTGAGTATTTAACTATTTATGGATCTTATTTGGTTGAAATACCAAAATACTTAACTGTTACATCCTCTGTAGATAACTGACTGTTGATAATAAATAATTGCTACATGTGTAAGTTTCAAGATTTTCATAAAGTCAATACAAATGTAGAAATTGGTAACCCATTCCCTCATATTGACACCTTTTGAAGCCTCTGTAAAAGTCACCTTCTTAAACCATTGTGAAAAATAGAACATTTGCTCCATAGGAGCATTTTAATGCTCTATCTATCACAATGGTTTCAAATCTACAAAATTCAAAAATGTTCCTTCTCTCAAGTAAATGCTCCTTTCGTTAGATTTATTCAAAGAGGTATGATCTAAAAAATAGCCTACAGTATGAGGGAATGGGTTAAGGCAATTGCATGAGTGGTTAATCATTTCCTTGTTGAATATTCATATGGCATGCATGTATATGTACACACATTTTGTTGAGATTGGCAGAAAATAGTCTGATCTATTATAATTTCATAGGCAAACAGAGCAGACCCTGATCAGCCAGCTCTTACAGGACCCATAGGATCTGTCTGATCTGGCATGAAAATATGTTTATATGAGGGAAAGAGTTAATTTAACCAAGCATCTGTCAATGTTGTACAAATTGTCACCCACTCAAATTGATGTTTGTGTCATCTTGTATAACTGTTTACCTCTAAAATAAATTCTTTGTGTCATACAGTTTCAATCCTAATATCGGTTGAACTTGGCACTTAAATTAATATCCATCTCAATAAAATGTCAATAACACTGAGAGTTCCAAGGACAACCATATTACTTAAGGAGTCTCATTTAACCCGTAACCCGGTCCTCCATAAGTACGCCTATCTACGCCTCTGTAATAACCACTTCTTGAAACCATTGCGATAACTAGAGCATTTGCTCCTATAGGAGCAAATGCTCTATTTATCACAATGGTTTCAAACTACAAAATTCTAAAATTTTCCTTTTCTCTAGTAAATGCTCCTTTTGGGTAGATTCATTCAAAGAGGTTGGGTCTAAAAATAGCCTATGGAGTAAAGGGATAACATCATGAACATTTTGTAAGAAATAATATTCAAATTAGCTGATTTTTTTAATGACATTATGACCATAGGATTATTTTATCATGGCAGAAACAGTAGATTCGAATCATATCTGTAATTGTTCATAGGCAAACAGAGCAGACCTTGATCAGACAGCTCCTATAGGAGCCGTCTGATATGGGTCAGCTGTTTGCAAAGGCATGAAAAGGTGTTTATATGAAGTCAAGGGTTAAGTTCACAATGTTTGCAGTTGTATGTCATCAACAGCAGGCAAGTGTGGAAAATATAGGCTCTGCAAGCAGTTTTTATCCATATGCCCAGCACTCTGCATTTTAATCTGGATCCGACTTATTGACACTCTGATCAAGTCATCAAGAAATTAAGAAAAGATTAACTTGCTGACTTGTAGCAGACAACATTTTTTGTAGACAGTAATTAGCTACTTAGAGTTCAAAGAGTTACATATTTTTCTTTATCTTTATATCGCAGCCATAATACTCATGATTACAAAAATGCATGTAGATTATAATGCTTGACAAAACACAACTGTGTTTCATATTGCACAACATCAATTTTCATGTTTCCTAGAATTTGTCATCACTTTTAAAATGAAAAGATCTTTTAGCCCTTTTCATAATTTTTGCCATATGGCAGACAATGAAGAATAAAATCTATAACATTATTACAGCATACAGATCATACCTAGATCAGATAACTGTACTGTTTGCAAATGCATAAATAAGCAGAAATTAGGAGTAGATGAGGGAGATTGACATTTAACAAAATAATTATGCAAATAAGAAAGATCTTAACATTTAATCACATGAATATCCATGTAGGTAATAATGACTTCATGAATATCCAATAGATTAATTGTTATGATAGCACATGAACACAGGAAGTTTTGGAAAACTTTTGGCCATGGCAAATACTGTACAATCAAACCTATATTATATCATGGGCAAAAACAGCAGACTCTGATCTGACAGATGGCTCCTACAGGAGCTGACTGATCTACGTCTACTCTGTTTGTAAAGGCATAGAAAGGCGTATTTATGGAGTAAAGCATTAAAACATGAGGAAAATATGAACAACATATTTATTGTTTTATTCCATAATCTTTCACTGAGTAATGAATCCAACAGCACTGTGAATGTCATGTATCATTAACATGTGAGAAAGAATTACATGCACTGTATCCTTTAGGTTGTTAAAGCCAGGTTTCTGATAAATTTGCAAACAGTTTTGATCGGATTCATCCAAACTAAACTCTCACTAAATAGACTTCCTATTAGGTATAGGTGTCAAACTATTGTAGTATTTGACACTATGAATGTCATTTGGCATCAAATATAAGACAAACCTTCCATACATGAGAGTTGAAGTACATGTATACACCAACTGCTTTTTGTCCCAAGTTCTTTCAACCCTTTGAAAGTTTACTCCATGAATATCAATGTAAGATTTAACGACATCAGCAGTATTACCGTAGCGAATGACAGTTTATTTTTTATGATATGCAAACACAGTAAGTTTTGACCTGGGGCACAGGGTAGAACCAAGAATCATATTTATATTATTTCATTAGACTAAGTACACTGTAATTTTAATTACGCCAGGTCTGCAAAACAGACCCTGATCAGATGGCTCCTATAGGAGCCATCTGATCTGGGCTCTACTCTGAAAATGCAAAGGCATTTAAAGGTGTTTTTATGGAGTAAATTTAAGGTCTAAACAAGATGTGTTTGTGAAACACTATGCCCCCTCATATATTTGACCTTTGACCTTGAAGGATGACCTTGACCTTGACATGTCACCCTTCAAAATGTGCAGCCTCATGAGATACATAAGCATGCCAAATATCAAGTCTCTATCTCTACTGGTCCAAAAGTTATGGCCAATGTTAAAGTCGGCGATTTGACCCATATATTTGACCTCTGACCTTGAAGGATGACCTTGACCTTGACACGTCACCCCTCAAAATGTGCGGCTTTATGAGATACATATGTATGCCAAATATCAAGTCTCTATCCATACTGGCTCAAAAGTTATGACCAATGTTAAAGTTGCTGACAAACAAACAGACAAACGGACAAACAGACAAACAAACAGACAGGGCAAAAACAATATGCCCCCGACTATCGTCAATGGGGGCATAAAAAACCCTGAAAGTTGCTGAACAATTAGCATATCCAGGGTTTTTTCCCCAGTTCTGAGGGAAAGGGGTCAGGGCCCATAGCCGGGGGAAAATTGTAGCGCGGATGAGCCAAAATGGGAATTTTTTCATTGAATGATGTCTAACCTATTTGTGTTAAAATCTTAGCTTAGCATGTTAATATGGCCAATTTAGCTATAAGTAGCTAAAATACGATCATTTACTTATTCCATAATTTATATTAACTAAGTCTAACTAACTGGTGATCGTCTGGCGAGGGGAATTTTTGGGAAGATTTTTTTTTTTTTTTTTGGGGGGGGGGGGGGGGGGGGGGGGGGAGATACTTTTCAGAGGGGGAATGGGGCCTTATTTCTCCGTATATTTCAGTGAAAAAAACACTGATATAGATAGTGTAAGCAAATGGGCAAACTGGAATGAAATTCTGCCCAGTCGGGTAAATTAACAGCTAAAATTATAAAAAGAAACTAAAAAGATCTGGTGGTTAAAGTTACAAAAGAAACCAAATTGGCCAGACTGAAGACTGTTTCTATATCATCATTACCGGTACATATGGGTCTTGTACTCCGCACTAAAGAGTTCCACCTCAAGAAAACTCCTACTGACGCATTTTGACGCCACTGTAAAAGTCATTGTGATAAATATTGCATCACAATGGTTTCAAAACTACACAACTCCTCTTTCCTCTAGTAAGCGCTCCTTTTCGGTAGATTTATTCAAAGAGGTTAGGTCTAAAATTGTCTAGGAGGGAATGGGTTAAAAAATAATAAGAATGGCAGAATAGGTACATTTTGACCCTTTTACTTGATAAAGACTCAAAAATGCTTCTTTCAGACACATTTTTCACATCTGCAAACAGAGAAGACCCTTATCAGACATATCTGGGTCTGCTCTGTTTGCTTAATGGAATAATATCAATGTGATTCTATGGTTTCTGCCTTTGTCAAAAAATCCCTTTTTCATATACCACTATAAAATATAGCCAATCAAATTGAATCAATATTCATAAAGTTACTATTTCTTACATGAATATTCATTTAATAGTAAAGAGTTTATGGAGATGGTGAAGACAAAAATATGGTTCTCAGGTCAAAAATCTTACCATATACCATTGGGATCATTAGTCTTGATGTTAGTTTTGAAAATTGATTCAATAAAATACTGCTTAAGCAGGTGCTAGGGGACGTGTCAGTAGTGTTGCTCTTTTAATTACTATACTCATGAACAGACTCAATAAAACCGAGTCTACAATTTTCTCTTTTTGCACTTCTACTTTTGCTTTCGAAGGATCGCCCATTTTCAGAATATTGCGGCTAAAGATCTTTTCTGCTTAGTAAGCAGAGAAGATCCTGGTCAGACGGCTGCTATAGGAGCTGTCTAATCTGGGTCTACTCTATTTGCATTTTAGGCGTATTTATGGTAAATGGTTAAAAACACAAACAAACTTCATTGAAGAGCATTACCTAAACACTATCTTAACCTTTTCCCTTTTATTGTATAAATCAATTTGCAAACAAAGTAGGCCTAGAACAGACAACTCCTATAGGAGCCATGATGGCATCTGATCAGGATCTTCTCTGTTTGCATAAATGGTATCTGATTCTACAGTTTCTGCCTACGAAAAAATACGACCAGGATTTTCTCTGTTTGCTTAACTCTTTCCTCCATAAATACACCTTTCAGTTTCTACGCCTCTGTAATAGTCAGTGACTGTCACTTCTTGAAAAAATTGGGATAAATAGAGCATGTGCTCCCATGGAGCAAATTCTCTATTTATCATAATGGTTTCAAACTTACTACACAATTCTAATGTTTTCCTTTTCTCTAGTAAATGCTCCTTTTGGGTAGATTTATTTGAAGAGGACTGGCCTAAAAATAGCATAAGAGGGAACGGGTTAAATGGTATCTGATTCTACAGTTTCTGCCTACGACAAAATATGTTGTGTTCATATGTAAATGACCACTTTGGTAAATTGAATTTATATTGTAAATAGTACTATAGTAAGTAGGTCAGTAAAAAGCTATACATATATAGCTTATGTTACTACTGTAACACCGACTCTAAATAAAATTTGTATTGTATGCCATTATAAAAGATAATCTTATCAATATTTATGATGTCATTATTTTCTTACATGAATATTCAACAGGTAAATGGTTAAACACACATAGGGTGTGGAAACTAGGTCAAGTTCAGAGATAGTGACACAGTTTTGTTTTAACTACAGAATCCAGTTGATTACTGGTAGAGAGTATAGTCCGCTTCTATACTATGTTATGGCTGAAAGAGTGTGTTAACATAAGTATCTGACAATCATAAATGCCATGACTCTCGTTCTTAATTACTAGATACCTATAGTATAGATATACCTTTCTTATTTACATCTCATCTTACGTGGATCATAGATTAAAGATACCGCATTGGAAGCATATTGTAAATAGTTCAACAGTACTTTTTGACTGCTTATTTAATGTGAGTTATGAATTATTGATAGCTGTCAACATCTAAACTTAGATGACAATCAAATTAATAACAATAAACAAATTATCTTACCTGTTTATTTGCAATCCATAGGAAGTTCCCAATAAGTTCACTGTCTCCAAAACGATTGATCGCGTAGGAAAACGTTTATAACCAAGCGTTTAGAGATCAAGTATGATCTTATACGGAAATCACCGACCCTTGTTTCGTTTTAATCGGACATCTTCGATACGGTCCAGATACTGTATTGGGTTCAAGGATACTTCTTCAAACTCGGGGCGTAGATCTAATCCTAGTTTATTATTTCGGAGACAGAATACAGTAATAATATCTGTTGAGATGCATTGGTTATTGAACGAAAATGTAGAATAATGGATATTCTTATGAATTTAAAACTCGCTCAAAGTGGAACTTTACTTGCGAAACAATGTGAAGTCTGAATCTATACTACCATATCTGTTGAGATGTCTACATCTACATGAGCACGTTACGTTGTCCTGTCAAAACTTGACAATTATACAACGGTGCGCCTAGAGAAAGATAAGACAAAAAGACTCGCCTCTTCGCAGATGACTGCATCCTCTACCGCCAGATCAGGTCCGAAGATGTATGGGTCAATGACTCATTGAACGAAACTGTAGCATAAGGTATATTATTATGCATTAAAACTCACACGAAGTGAAACTCTGCTTTGGAAATGAATGGTTTTAACCGATGGCATGGAATAATATAGAATGATCTATACATCTAACCCCTTTACTAAAGTGCTCCCGTGCACTTGCATGAATGACAAAGGATTAGTAAAATGCTTAACACGATATTCCCTGTTCAATATTTATGTAAAAATAATGATATTATGATTTAATTATTGTTTACAACAGCAAATGCACACAGAATTTTTGGTATTGGTAGAAACTGTAGTCAGGCCTATTATAATTTCATAAGCAAACAGACCAGGCCCTGATCAGACGGCTCCGAGCTGCCTGATCTAGGTCTACATTTTTTCTACTGCATCACCGTGAAAGGCATTTTATGATGTAAAGAGTTAGATCTAATATTTTGAATGCTGAATATGCAAATTAAAGTGGAATATCCCACCAGTGTTATAATTCATTATATATATGTGAACTACTAACTGCGAGAGGACTTTGAATGATAAACAATGTCGACCCTGGTTAGAGGGATCCACTAAGAGCCGTATGATCTGGGACTCTGGGTCTACACTGTTTGCTAATGTCAGTATAAACGTTTTCCGCATTTAACCCATTCCCTCATGGGCTATTTTTAGATCCAATCACTTTGCAGGGTTGCCACAAACCAGAGGAAACAAAAGTCCCTGATAATTCCCTGACATTTCCCTGACATAATTTCAAATTTCCCTGACACATTTCATCGCGAAATTTGGTCTTTCTTTCATAATTTCTATAATACATTAATGGATTTTTAAAAATATATAACATTCATTCTCATGTATTCAAAATTCCCTGACAATTCCCTGACATTTGCCTATACATATATTTTCAAAATTCCCTGACAGTTCTCAAAATTCCCTGATAATTCCCTGACCTTGAAAAAAAAGGTTTCCCTGACATTTCCCTGACGCGTGGCAACCCTGCTTTGAATAAATCTACCGAAAAGGAGCTTTAACTAGAGAAAAGGGAAATTTTAGAATTTTGTAGTTTGAAACCATTGTGATAAATAGAGCATTTGCTCCTATAGGAGCAAATGCTCTATTTATCACAATAGTTTCATAAAGTGACTTTTGCAGAGACGTCAAAAGGCATCAATGAGGGAATGGTTTAAAGAGTTAACCCTTTCCTTCATATAAACGCATGTTCATGCGGTTGCAAACAGAGTAGACCAACATAAGACTGTTAGAGACTGTACTACAACACATCTAGGAGCTTTCTGCATGACTTTCACCTTGCATTAGGCAGCCACCAGCCTTAAAGTATTTTTTCTCTACTAGAATTCCGGTTAAGAGGGGGGGGGGGGGGGGTACTGTATATCATGTGCTTTTAGATCTAATAATAAAAATAGTATTAGAGTCAATTTGAAGCAGCAGTGATAATTTGCAGCATATTACTTGTTTACGGGAGAAAATAATTTGAAACTAGAGGATTGTTTTTGTCACAACACAGATGTCTCCCCTCCCATCCTCTTTCCAATACACAAGTGTAATGTCTGTAACTCCAAACTTATCAGGGTCTAATTTTAAGTAAGCAGGGGCAATAACTCCAATATTATCAAAGGGGGAGACAATTAAAAAAAAACCGGGTACACAACACAGGCTGGTCAACATTCCTGTGAAGTTTGGTGACTCTAGTTCTAGTGGTTTCAGAGATACACACGGCACAAAGTAAAGTTTCTCTTATTTTAAGTCATAAGGGACAGGAACTCCAAAGTTATCAGGGGGAGACAATTAAAAAAAAACCAGATGCACAACAACTCATGCTGGTGAACATTCCTGTGAAGTTTGGTGACTCTAGCCCTAGTGGTTTCAGAGATACGCGCGACACAAAGTTTGTATAAATTTAAGTGTTCATATCAGGGGCAATAACTCAAGAATTATATTATCATGACATAATAACATGATGTGTCATTCGAGTTTGAAGAAAAGCTGTGGTTTTGCGACTGGTCAGGACGAAGACACCATTGCACGTGTGGCCAATAAGCTGGGGGAGTAAATCGACTAAGGACCATTATTAACTCTTTTGGCGCCAAATTTAAAAGTGTCGTTTGCAATAATAATTTCATATTAAATATAATTATGAACTAAATGATAAAGGTATATTAGTAAAACATTTGTTTTTAAAAACCTGTATGCTTGGGCTAAAACAATACAGAAAACAGTGAAGTGCTAGGACGGCACTGTTTTCAATGGTGTCAACAGGCGACATTGGCGCCAAAAGAGTTAAGCTCAATGTCAAATATGAATAAATTATTCTGAATATTCTAATGGAACGAAGCCAATATCTACTAGTTTCTAGTGTATAGTTTCTATGATCATTTCTACTAAAGGAACCAAGGTGTCAGGTACACACGAATTAGTTACAACGAATCACATGAACTTAACCCTTTCCCTGGTTATTCCAATTTGAATACCTTCTGAATATTCAGGGAAATATAGTTACAACGAAATATGGAAGGTATAACATTGTCGCCATTTTAAAAAAGTAATGAAACAGATCTTTCAAATTCTATTAGAAAACAGAGCAGACCCTGATCAGACGGCTCCTATAGGAACCGTCTGATCTGGGTCTAATCTGTTGGCAGAGACGTAGAAAAACGTATTTATGGAGTAAAGGGTTCACAAGGATGCATTTCATTGGACCTAATTATGATTTTCGTGTTAATGCGAAGAAAGATTAATGATAAACTAGAAAATTGTGTCTGTAAGACACAGCGATGTAAGACACAGTCATTTGACCTTGACCTTGGACTTGTGGGCAGCATGGGCAGGGTGCGTAATGAAAGTATGGATGGTGTTTAATGTGTATATGCAATTCCATGCTAATAGTTATAGCGGTTAGTGAGATATAAGACGAAAACTGTGACAACCAACTGCACATAAAATTCCTAAGTCATTTGACCTTGACCTTTGGCTTGCGGGCAGCATGGGTCGGGTGCGTAATGAAAGTATGGATGGTGTTGAATGTGTACATTGTATATGCAATTCCATGCCAATAGCTATAGCGGTTAGCGAGATATATAAGACACTGTAAAAACTGTGACAACCAACTGCACGTAAAATTCTAAGTCATTTGACATTGACATTGGCTTTCGGGCAGCATTGGTGGGTGTGCAATGAAACTATAGATGGTATTTAACGTGTCTATGCAATACCATGTGAATAGCTACAGTGGTTAGGGAGATATAAGACGATGAAAAAACTGTTACAACCAACTGCACGTAAATGTGACAACCAACTGCACGTAAAATTTCCAAGAAATTTCTAAGTCATTTGACCTTGACATTGGGCTTGCGGGCAACATGGGTTTGGTGTGCAATGAAGGTATAGATGGTATTTAATGTGTATATGCAATTCCATGTGAATAGCTACAGTAGTTAGGGAGATATAAGACGATGAAAAAACTGTGACAGCCAACTGCATGTAAAATTTCCAAGTCATTTGTCCTTGACCTTGGGCTTGAGGGCAGCGTGGGCTGGGTGCGCAATGAAAATATGGGTGGTGTTTAATGTGTATATGCAATTCCATGGCAATAGCTACGGTGGTTAGGGAGATATAAGACTATGAAAAAACTGTGACAACCAACTGCATGTAAATGTGACAACCAACTGCACGTAAAATTTCCAAGTCATTTGACCTCGACCTTGGGCTTGCGGGCAGCATGGGTGGGGTGCCAAATGATAGCACAGATGATAATTGATGTATATGTGAAGTTTCATGTGTATAAGTGTAGAAATTACTGACTTATAGCACTTGAAAACTGTGACAACCAACTGCACCTAAAAGCGTGACAGACGGACGGACGGACGGACAGACGGACGGACATGTGCAAAACAATGCCCCCTGACTATCGTCAACGGGGGCATAAAAATACGAACCCTGGACGAATGCTATTGCATATGGGATTAAGGCACCTTTATGAAGCATATTCACGAGTCTCATTGCCATATAAGGCCTGATTAGACTGCACATCATGAGCAGGCTAATCTGGAGCTATACTCCATGAGCTGCATATACGACCGACTTAATATATTGGATTAATCACATGTAAACGCTCGATGAACGAATACTAAACGAACACGTAAAAGGTGTACTTTAACGCCTGCAGGGCTGCAGATCTGTAGCAAATACATTTTATATTGCAAGTTCTTAATCATAAATGTATATACATGTATATATATATGATTCACATGTTTCCGGTATGATAGATCTACTGAGTCAGTTATTATTATTTTAGAAGATACGAATTGCGGTTTATTATTTGCACTTATTATCATTGCAGACAATGTAAGTCTACCAAACTGGCATATTTTGGAATTGTTTTCATATTTGACCTTGAAATGACCTTGACATTGACCTTTGCAAATATTGATATGTATGCCAAAGTAAAGCCTGCAAAGGTGAGCCATTTCTATATACTGCAGAATGAACTTCAATATTTGCTGAACAGTTTGGTATAGATAACAATGCTTGTGTTTTTATTGATATGAAGGAAAATAACAAAATGAAGTTACCCAAATTGTTTATTGTTACATTCATTCTAACATGTGTCAGTTTGACTGTTAATGAAGCTTCAGGGAGGATGTAAAGCTACCAAAATGGTATAGTTTTGACATTTTTTTTCGCATTTGACCTTGAAATAATTGACCTTGACAATTGCAATTATTGGTAGATTAATTCTGTGTCTATGCCAAAGTGAAGCTTGGTTGAAGTGGTATTGTATTTAGCCAATCATATCCTCATTCAACAAAGGATTAAATTTGAAATAAAACAATAAAGAGCATTGTATATCTACCTGTTTTTTAGTTTGACTATTAATTTGACATTGACCTTGATATTTTCAAACTTTCCACCCAAGGTGAGCTCTTTCTAGATAGATCTACTGCACGATAAACTTCAAAGTGGCCTGAACAGTTTGGTATACAACACTGCTTGTGTCCTTTTAGGGCACTCTAGGACAAAATAAATGACAGAATGCTGCTCTACCATTATCATATAATTTATGAAGGAGCTTTGAGATGCCTTTAATTTAAGCAATTTATTCAATGTTCAATGTAGAAATGCCCAATGTGTTCCTACGTCACAGTGTGACGTCATATTTCAATCAGGGCTTACCGGAAACGATTGGTGATCATTGAACATTAAGCGGCTGGATCATCCGGAATTTTTACATAACATTTTCATAATTTAGCAAAAACAACCACTCTAAATGGCGAAGAAACTTTTTTGTATTTTGTTTTCTGTAGCAATATTCATTATTTTTGTGCATTTTCTTAACACAATGAAGCTATTTTATGGTAAGTATGGCTAGATCTAATGTTGTTTTGTTACGACTTGCGACGATTCAAATTGCTACGTATGGAGGCTCTGTCGCTATGTGCTTATCGGGTGTCCAAATCACACAGCGGTAGTGTACCCACCTTTCACCATTTAGGTCAGCTGGAGACGGACAGACTTTGTAATGGTGTACGGTGGTTGCTTGTCCGGATATATTGATGGGCTCTCTCCGAGCATATCGGTCCCTGTCGCGTAAATTATAACCACACAAACATGATCCACCCAGATAATAAACCTTTGATTTTCATGAAACGTCATATGATTAATCAGCACCATGCCTAGTTGTGCAGGCTTATTCCTGTTCCGGTTCCATAATTTTCTACAGAGTTACGGGACTTTGAATTTTTACATGGAAAATTTTGTCCGCGCTGTTTCTTCCAATCCTTTAGAAGGTCGGATTTTCACAAAAATTCATAGGACATCATATGTCGCAATATCTTGGTAATAATGTCGCAAATTCGCAATACTAAAATCAAATTTCGCAATATCCTCGTGGGTGGGTGATTCTGTGATCATTTGGCACTCAGTATATTGAGGAGGATCATCGAAGACGTCAGACAAAATAATTTGTCATCTGTAGATCTACTCTGTTTTATAGACTTAGGCTTTCTGTTTTATAGACTTCCGCAAAGCCTTTGACTCCATCCATCGAGGCAAGATAATCAGAATACTTAAAGCATATTGCGTCCCACCAAACCTGTTGCATGCAATTGAGTCGATGTACTCTAACACGCGAGCCAAGGTTGTTACCCTGGTTGGGGACAGCGAAGATTTCGGGATCACAAGAGTATTGCAAGGAGACACCCTAGCGCCCTATCTTTTCATCATTGTGCTTGATTATGCCCTTAGAAAGCTATCCAGGGAAAAGAGGCGGACCTAGGGCTTGCCATCACACCCGGAGATCATCAAGGACACTGAGGTCGCCCTTACTGATCTAGACTTCGCAGATGACATTGGTCTCCTCTCCAACAACATACAGCAGACACAGGTTCTTCTAACCAGAGTGGAGAGAGAGTGTGCAAAAGTCGTCCTGGCACTCAATGCCAAGAAAACTGAAGTAGGCCTAATTACCATCGGCCAATCACAAGACCACCCTCCCTTAACCACTGTTGGAGGCTCATCGCTTAAAGGGGATGTCCCTACATTTGACGCGTTTCATAAACACTTAAAATATACAAAACTCATTTGTTTATATGCTGAAAAGTAGTATATCGCAAAAAGGCCCATCCAATTACCGTTTATAATGACAAAACATCCATGTGTTTGATATCGCCGATCCCGGTTTTACTCCCCGATGTTTCAGTTTTATTTGGGTTGGGTTTTAGTTTCGTAACTGTTCGCCCTATTCGCGATTCTCCGACCACTTCCGAGAAAGCTATTACGTAAACAATGGAGGGATCGGGTGATCATCGGCAAAACGCGGAAGAACTTAACGGAAAAGGCCGATAATATTGTGTTGTAGAACAAAAATTATCAGTATTGATGAAATCGATTTATTTGTATTACCGGGGCATTTTTCGATATAAGTTCAAATTGGGAACCTTCATAATAATGATAGAGCATAACAAATACCAAGTGTTATGATATTATTGAAAATATGCGATCATTGTAGGGACTTCCTCTTTAAGGAGGTCCAGGGTCCATGCTTATAAAGCTTTTTAGTTGAGTCTGAGTTCGTTCTCAAGCTTTTGATTGGTCAGATTTGAGTTCTCACTCAAGCTTTTGATTGGTCAGATTTGAGCCTTTGGCTCAAATCTGACCAATCAAAAACTTGAGAACGAACTCAGACTCAACTAAAAGTTTTATAAGTATGGACCCAGGACTTCAAATACATGAGATCATGGGTCAATACCTCCGAGAACAATATCAAGGTCAGGAAGGCTCTTGCATGGAAAGCTCTGAATAGGTTAAAGTCAGCCTGGGGCTTGCTCATGTCACGCAAAATCAAGCTCAGCTTTTTCTTTGCAACTGTCGAGTCCGTCTTGCTCTATGGCTCGGAATGCTGGACAATCACCTCACAACACCAGCGGACCCTTGACGGCTGCTACACCAGAATGCTAAGACAAGTCCTGAACATCAACCCCAGTCAGCACATCGAAAACAAGGCCCTTTATCAGGATGTTCCAAGAATAACGGACAATATTGCCTACCGAAAAATGGGACTTGCTGGGCATTGCTATCGACACCCAGAGCTGCCAGCAAGTAAAGTGGTGTTGTGGACCCCTACACACGGAAAACGGACCCGAGGACGAACAGGCTCAACAATGGTCGACATCATGATGCTGGACACAGGCGCATCAAGCCCGGATGAGTTAGGCCGATGCGTGAGGGAAAGGACAGATTGGAGGTGCCGACAGCGTGTCCGTCTGCGGACGACCTGAGAGAGATATTTATATGCACAGTATTATGACGCTCTCACTCAATATTTACTAATTAAGACACATAGTTCAGACTGTACAGTGACAGTGTAATGACATTCGCATTTTATAATGGAACTAGGTATTATTAGGAGTGCAGTATAATGACACCCAGTATAGTGACACTCTCACTATAATGACATTTTCACTCAATATAATGACACTTTAAATCAGTAAAATGATACTGTCAGTATATTGACATTCTAACTCAGTATAATGATATTCTCACTCAGTATAATGCTACTTTTGGTATAACAAAATCCATAATTTACGTCCCGTATTAAGCTACCACCTGTATAAAAAGGACTAGAATTCAGACCTCGTTTTTGTCGTTGTTGAGAAAGTAAAATATACTGACCTAATATAACACATGCGTTGCGTTTGCAGGATTCAACAATAAAGCCGTGTGTCATGATTGCATTCGTGCGGACTACTTGAACGATACCGGGGCGCCTTCAGAAAAAGGTAAATAGGATATCATTTGATCTCTGTCGCTGCCCATCTCGCATTTGCAGTCATTCTGGATCCAGATGTGGCACCGATCTACTTGAGAACTTGTTCAGATTAGAAATCGGATGGCTCGAACCTCTGTTATGTTGAAGTAATTTGTATGGTCCGTTGAAGTTCCAAGATACTGAAATTCAACTTGTAGTTTGGATCTAGAATCAAGTTGTTTGACACCATGGTCACTGATTTTCATGTGTCATGTCTATTGGCCAATAGGGCCTACAGCAGAACCTGTTTTAAGCGACATTGAATTGAATGATCAATGGAATATTAGAAATCAGATGGTTGCTTAATGCAGGGCAAAAGTAATGCAGAAAACTCCTACAGGAGCTTTCTGCATTACTTCTGACCTGCATTAAGCTACCACCTGCTCTACAGAGCCATAATTAGACAGCCTTTTGATTGTTGCTTAGTATAGGTTAGAGCTTATAAACTGCAGTCTTCGAAAATAAGACGGCCGATAACGCGAGCGAAGCCGTCTTATTTTCGAAGAGTGCTGTTTATAAGCTCTAACCGATTTAGTGATTGCCCTACTTTTCAACAGGCTGAGTTTATAAGCACCGCCCACTGAGCAATGACAAACTTGTATATAGTCACGTGATTATGGTACATCTAAAATCCACATCCGTTTATGCAAAATACTCAGAAAACCCACCAATCAAACAAACGTCGTCTTTGTTAATATTCTCACGTGTTTATGTTTTGAAAATCCTACACAGTGAAACTGATTTCGCGCCTTTTTCTTGTAAACATTGCCATATTTGACTTTGTCACGTAATCAAATATTCCCCGTCTATGTGTAAAACAGTTTGACGCAATTTTCTGGAGGCAAAATAATAATGCTCTCTGGCACCGAGCTTGCAGACTTATTTAACGAAGATTTGTAAGCCGAGAAGACCCAGATCAGACAACTCCTATGCTGTCTGATCAGGGTCTACTCGGTTTACACAGATTTAAATCTTCACTGCTACCCCCATATATAAAAAATAAAGCTTATTAATATTAAACATTCATTATATTATTATCAGAATATTGAAATAAGAATAATTACAAAAGATTACAGGTTCGATTGTTTATGTTTTGTTGAACGGATTACGGTTTCAAATACAGGTGCTCTTATTTCCTAATTTATTTGCTTATTTACATGAGTCCTTTTTCAATATAATCCTGCTTTAACAGGTGGGATGTTTCGTGATGTATTTGTCCATTTTCTGTTGGGTCTATAATTCTGCCTCTCAGTTTATTTGCCCAATTACTATTTTATCTACAATTCTGCCTCTCAGTTGTTTGCAATTGCATAGTCTTCCTCTCCACGTTTTACACACGTGTACTTGTGTATACTCGTTCACGTGTCGATAGCGTCATAACAGCAACTCGTTCGATTTGTCTAGTAGTGGGCGGAGTTTTGTTGCGCATGTGCACTGGAAGGTTTGTCTTCGAAAGTTAAGAGTCGATTTTATAAAATTTATGAGGATTAGAGTCTGAAAAAATTCAAAAATGCGGCTCGTTGATTGGATGGAAAAGTAGGGCAATCACTAAAGAAGGCTCTATACTGTAGTTTATTAAAAAGCTTGATATAATAGGAAAGAAACAAAAATCGCCCAAGTTCAAATTTGGGCGGATATTGATTTTTTCAAAGCGATGTAAGGGTTAGGGGTCGACGATAACACCGGTGCTGTTGCAGGCACAGGGGTCTGGACCGCTTCATGGGGGTCTACATGTACTATATATATTATTATATAGTACATGTAGACCCCCATGAAGCGGTCCAGACCCCTGTGGTTGCAGGTGCCAAGTGTTTACCTTTTTCAGTGCTTCTAGAACACAATGTGTCACGCACGAGTTCACCGATACTTTTAGTTAATCGCACGGCGAAAAGTATTTTATTCTGTACAGAGCACTTGTAATTTATTATTTTACTATAGACTGTTTTTGTTGTTTTTCAAATAGAATATTCCAATGAAATACCAACCATATATGTGATAACCCCAACACACACGCGACTGGAACAGAAGGCGGATCTTACGCGTCTGTCGTACACACTTCGGCACGTGCCACGCCTTCATTGGATATTGGTTGAAGACAGCGTTGACAGGACAAGACCAGTAGCGAACTTTCTACAAAGGTCCACATTATCATATAGTCATTTAAACGCTATCACACCAGACTATATGAAGTTACAGAAGGGGGAAAATCGCCACAAGCAACCCCGCGGAGTTCTACAGAGGAATACTGGTATTGACTGGATAAGACTTAACGTGCATGCACGTGCGCCAGGTGTAGTTTACTTCGCAGACGATGACAATACGTATGACATTCGCCTTTTTGAAGAGGTGAGAAGACCTTTCCCTGTTGAATATTAATGTAAGGAATAACATAATGAATATTTATTAGCTGAATTTTATTACGGTATATGTACATACGACTTGTTTGGGATATAGGTACAAAATGTAGAGTCAGATCTATTATAATTTCATATTCAAACAGCAGATTCTGATCAGACAGCTCATACAAGCTTTGTTGCTTATGAATCTATAATTGAGATGACACTGCAGTTTCTGCCAATACCAAACAATCCTGGGTACATACAAATGTATGCCATTGTACACAAATCAGACAATTTGTCACGATGATATTTCTTACACGACTATTCAACAGGAATAGGGATTAACCCATTACCTCATAGGCTATTTTTAGATCCAACATCTTTGAATAAATCTACCGAAAAGGAGCATGAACTAGAGAAAAGGAAAAGTTTAGAATTTTGTAGTTTGAAACCATTGTGATAAATAGAGCATTTGCTCCTATAGGAGCAAATGCTCTATTTATCACAATGGTTTCACAAAGTGACAAAAGTCGTCAATATGAGAAAATGGGTTAACAGAAATCTCTCATTGTAGACTGCAGTACTGGTTGCTATGCATTAACCGTAACTGCATAAATACACCTTTCTACGCCTTTGAAAACAGACTTGACCCAGATCAGACGGCTACTGTAGAAGCCGGTCTGCTCTGTTTGCTTATGATATAATATAGACATGATTCTACAGTTTCTACCATGGCTAAATGTTTCCATGACCATGTGCTATTATAAGAAAATAATCTAATCAATATTCATGATGCTATTATTTCTTACATTAATATTCGTGGAGGAAAGGGTTAAAGACTTTGCCAACGTGCCGTCTGATCAAGGTCTCTGTTTGCTACATCTGGCAGGGCCAATATGTACATGCTCATATGCCACAAAAACACCAGCTTAAAATATGCGGATTTTGCTGAAAAAATAATCGTTTAGATAATTCATTTTCAAAACACTTTATTTTTTTCATTTACATTTATGACCCAGGGTCCCGTTTTATGAAAGCTAGTCGAACATCATAATTTACGCCAGTCATAAATATTCACAGATTGTAGCCGTCATTATAACAGATGACTGAAATTGTCCTAAGTTCTTAACACACGATGATCGAAACTTCCAGTTGCGCTCCTCCTATGTTGGAACTTTCGACGACAATTTCAGCCGTACGACCCTCCATAAAACGGGCCCATATGCACGATAACCTAAGTAGACAGTGTGGATTCTGATGAGACGTCGATCATCTCGTTTCATTTAGATCCAAATTGCTTGTATATCTTAAGAGAAACAGAAGAAACAATATCCATCAGAATTGTTGCAGAGGGCAGTGTCTTGTAAACGGACAAGTGCTTATCACACAGAGAAATGAACGTTGCAGTTACAACTCCATTTTGGTAATTAAGAACTGAGAAGTTTTTAGGCAGGTGGCTGCTTAATGCAGGGCGAAAATCATACAGAAAACTCCTAGAATAGCTTTCTGTATGACTTTCGTCCTGCATTAACCCATTACCTCATGTTATTTTTAGATACGTCTTTGAATAAATCTACCGAAAAGGAGCACTAACTGGAGAAAAGGAAAAATTTAGAATTTTGTAGTTTGAAACCATTGTGATAAATAGAGCATTTGCTCCTATAGGAGCAAATGCTCTATTTATCACAATGATTTCACAAAGTGACTTTTACATAGTCGTCTAAAGTCGTCAATATGAAGGAATGGGTTAAGCAGCCACCTATCGTAAATATCTATAATGATACATTTTAGTGTTCGCACTATCGGGCGTTACTGTACTTCTTATTTTCAGATGCGCTATACTCAGAAAGTCTCAGTCTGGCCTGTTGGGTTGGTCGCTTCGCAGCGGTACGAGTCCCCAATTCTGGAGAATGGCAAGGTATGAACTGGTCAGTGTGATGACAATGAAAGTTGTTTGCTGCAACTTTCTTCCCCATTCTCTCAGAAACATAACCACAGGAAGCATTTTATCTTGGTCCTAAGTATTTTTACTCTAGTAGAGAAGAACTTAAATATTTATAGGCAGGTGACTGCTTAATGCAGGATGAAAGTCATGCAGATATCTCCTAGAGGAGCTTTCTGCATTACTTTCACCCTGCATTAAGCTGCCACCTGTTTTCAATACCGATATTTGAACTAAATGTAACGTCCGGTTTAGAGATGTTTTACTGTATATGTAACCACACGTTCGCCGCTAGTGTACAAAGAGTCGAAATGCTGTCTTATAGGGTCACTATTGTGAGTGTGAGGTGGGCGTATATGTACCTTCTTATGTAAAAGGTCTACTCAGATCAGACTTGTTTTGTATACATACATGTAGTATTGAAACTCTCTGCGAAAGGACGAAAGTTAAACTGAGAGCCCATAAGAGAGCTTTCTGCTTCACTTTGTGCCTGTAGAAAGAATCCATCTGCTTTTAAACACATGCATATTAATTCATTAAATGGTCCCATTAGACAGGTTATACTGTACTGCAATTTTGAAAACTCCGTCACGTTCAAATAATTGTATACAGTAAATCAGACATATTTCAACACGTCTGTCCAAGAAAAAGGATCGTGTCCTTGGCATCGTCAGTTTGAAACGTCAGTTTTAGCATCATCTGGTATAGGGACATCACTGTATGAAACATATTTAAACCTTTCCTCCCTAGGCTATTTTTAGACACAACCACTTTGAATGAATCGACCCAAAAGGAGCATTTACTAGAGAAAGGTAAATTTTTAGAATTTTGTAATTTTAAACCATTGTGATAAATACAGCATTTGCTCCTATATGAGCAAATGCTCTATTTATCACAATGATTTCAAGAATTGGTTATTACAGAGGCGTAGAAAGGCGTATTTATGGAGGAAAGTGTTAAAGAGTTTTGGTCCTTTACACCTTTGATTTTCGCGAAAACAGACGAGCGTTAGTATTCCATTGCAATGCTGTTGTTTAAATTTACGGTATATATATTGTGGTTGTGGCAGTAGAGTCTTGAATGAGTTTCCCCTTGTGTGTACATTACAAAATGTGTTTTCTGTTACAAATACATTAATACAGTCTATCAGTTGTTTTACAAACTGGTTAAATATTCGGGGATGTGCCTGTCTGAGTCTACACTGTTTGCTTTACATTAATATTACTTTTCAAAGAGAATGGTTGATATGTTCTATTCAGTTCAGCTACTGCAGCTACATGCATTGCTCTTTTCTACGGTCAAGGTCATAAGTTGGCTGACAACCTGGGCCCCGGAGCGTACGTTTGCTACTGACATGGCAGGCTTTGCTATCAACATCTCGTTCCTACATGCAATACCGTCACTAAGATTTAGGAATAAGAAAGGCAGACTGGAGTCTGACCTGCTAACACAACTCAATGTAACACTTGATGACCTGGAACCGAAGGCAGACAACTGCACAAAGGTGTGTAAGCACGGTTACAATGTAAGCAGATATGAATGTTTAGCGCAAAAATATTGTAACACCTTGAAACTTTGTGAGCAATCAAGATTCACTTATAGAGTATCGTTTCACTTTGTTTGCACAAAACCTAATATATACAGTGAACCCTATTTGAAACCACCATGGACTGATTAAAATAACTACAAATAACTCGCCTGTTCTCTACCAAACCGTATGTTGTCACCTCTCTTATGAATCGTCGCTTCGACACTCACAACGTAGGGTTGGGTGGAGAAATAACGGAGTTATTCTTGAAAATGTTTTAATTGTTTTAATTTACGCATCCTATCTGGACCTCTGGTCTAAAACATGGTGGTTGCTCACTGCATTGCAAACGTCACACAGAAAGCTCCTTTGGCACTCGCTGTACATGTATTACTTTTGTCCTGTAGTAAGCCAGACCTCTCATAAATACATTGTACTTCAGACTCTTTCGCCGGACAAGGTGTCATTACGGTGCCATTTTAATATTTGTTCGTCAGATCTGAAGAAAACTTTCGATATCCTGTTGCACACAATGTATGTGAAATGTACAGTGACCCTGTCTTAATATAGATGAATCAATATTATCCTTTTCTTGACCGACTCCATTTCAACGAGGCATCGTCAGCATTGGTCACGCCAGTGTCTATTGCCTTTGGAAATATTTTGACTACTCACAATTGTTGATATAATTTGCATTGCAAAGGTTTGGCTATTTATGTTTCAATTCAGAAGCAGAAGAAAAACCCATTCCTTCATTGCCTTTGAAAACAAAGAAATATCCAGACCAGATAGCGTCTACAGAAGCCGTCTTATCTGCTTATGGAATGAAATAGATGTGATTCTACAGTTTCTGCCAAGCTAAAACATCCTATTTTCATGTACCATTATAAAATAGCTAATAAATATTCATGATGTGACTATTTGTTCCGTGAAATTTGACCACTTAAAGTGTTAACCTTTACTCCATTGATACGTTTTAACGCCCTTTGCAAACGGACAATATCCATGTAGGATCTATACATCCTACAAAGTTTCATGATACTAGGTTACATATGTTTAGCGATATGCACGACGCGGAATGACGGGCAAAGGTTAACCTTTTTTATTTCATGAGCAATTATGTAAGAAATACATCGTGAATAATGATTATCTGAATTTTTATAATGGTATATGAGCAAAGAAATGTTTGGCCACGGCAGAAATTGTAGAACCATATCTATATTATTTCACAAGCAAGCAGAGAAAACCCTGATCAGACAGCTCCTACAGAGGTCCCCCAGAGAAGCCCCCGATCAGGGTCTACACTGTTTGTCATTCAAAACCCTCCAGCAAATTTAATAATTTCTCACATAATTGACTTCCTTTAAACAGTTGCAGATCATGCCACGTTAATTAACCCGTTCGCTGCCAAACTGTGTCGTCTGCTAACTTTGTCGTCTGCTACAAATTTTAATTATTTTTATTTTCTTCATTTTTGTTTTGAAAACATAGTAGCAGTAACAAACAGTTTGGATCCTGATGAGACGCCGAGTTACTCGGCGTCTCATCTGGATCCAAACTGTTTGCATAGGTAATCACAGATCCGGCATTGGCAACGAAAGGGTTAACTATTCAGCATTGAGAGGTTTAAGAATGTTACACTATATGTGTTTGTTACAGGTGTTGGTGTGGCATACCCGTACAGTACCTTCCTCCATCGTCAACGAAAACATTCTTCTTCGAAAATTCGGACGGAAAACAGACGCCAGTGTTGAAGTCTAATTTGATGTCTATAAAAACAGTTAACCGTTTACATGTTCAGTAAAACAGGTCTTACACGACCATCAAAAATAAATATAATGCTGACTTTTTTAAGACAGGTGGTAGCTTAAGGATGAACGTTATGGAGACATCTCATCTAGGGGCTTTCTGCGTTACTTTGTCCTGCATTATGCAACCACCTGCTATAATAGACCTACATGCATATTTATTAAATACATGGTCACTATAGACAGATTGTACTGTACTTGAGTTTTAGCTTTAGTTAACACAGTTACAATACTGTATGATACAGTTACATCATTCATGACGGTGAAACTGGATGGTCCAGTTACACAACTGATCCAGGTACACCTTTGGATGATACAGTTACATCACTGGAGGACAGTTACGCCGCTGGAGGAGTCTCACCACTGGAGGACACACTTACACCACTGGAGGTAACTACATGTACAATACTGGAGGGCACAGTTACGCCACTAGAGGAAACAGTTATACCAATGGAGGACACAGTTACACCACTGGGGAGCACACACGTCCATTAACACAAATCTGAGACAATCGACACTGTCATTCCTGCATTGTGCCGTTTAAGTCCTTACATGTTGTACTCTACCATTGAATTTGTGATAAACTTAAGTTACTTTGCAAATAGTTTGAATTCAGCTCAGACTAGACGCCGAGTAACTCGTCATTTCATAAGCATCCAACCATATCACTATCTAACTCGGGAAGAAAAATATACTTTTAGAATTGGAGCAGGTCGAAGTAGCCCAGAGTGATTAGTAAACCTTTGATCCTGTTTTGAAGCAGGCGACGCACTATCAACATTATTAACGTGTTCCTTATGTGTTTGACACACATACAGCAAAACATTTTGCATATATAGATGAAAGAAAGTTTATGATTACACAAAACATTGGTCTATTGATGATTGACGGCAATATCCCCAGAAACCACTTCATATTTATTGTAGGGTATTCATATTCACATGGACTATATTTAATATAAAACAATTGGTTAACGATTAATTGCACTTGAGCGACATATGCGTGAACAGTCATTTGCCTTAAGTTATGCATGTATGGACATAAATTTCACCATTATCCAATCAACACAGTTTAGGGTAATATCCCCTACCGAAGGCAATGCCTTTCCGTTCAGAGTCATATCATAAAACTACTCGCTCATAATTCATTGAACCTTTGTAGGAGTGTATTATGGACAACTGAATTGGGTACATCAAATGCAGTCGTAAATGATTAATTTATAGTAGAGTTATTGCCTTTTGTTACTTTCAAATTGCCCTTTTATAGGAGAATTTGATCCACGTGGAGCCCTTTCTTGGAAATGCTTGATTAGATTTAATTCATGGGAGTATATATATGGACAACTGAATGGGGAATACCAAATGCAATCGATCAATCTATGATAGAGTTGTGAACTTTTTGTTACTTTCAAATAGCCCTTTAATAGGAGAAATTGGTCCGTCCGGAGCGTTTGGTCCATTGAAACAAATTTGGAGAGTATATATATGGATAAGTGAATGATGCACGCCAACTACTGCTACAATCCACCGATTAGTAACAGAGATAAGTCCCTTTGAAACCTTCAGTTGGCAATTTTATATAGGAAATGTGTCAGTTACGGGTCATATCTTGGGAGAGTTTGCTCAGATTTCATTGAAACTTGATGGGGATATATGTATAAGTGGATGATGCACACTACAAATGACTTACGACCCTTTACTACATTCAACTATCCACCTTAGCCCACCTGGCACACAATGCCAATTTGAGCTATTAGAATCGCGCTGTGTGCGTTGTGTGTCGTCAATCATTTCTTTAAATGATATCTTCTAAACCACTGACTGGATTTTCACAAAATTCACAGCAATGTTCTTTAGGTGACCTATCAAAATGATATAAGCAGTTGTTTCACTTCATAAGTAGGCCACCGGCGTTATGTATAGCTTTTTAATAAACGTTTGCTTTAAACACCATCTCCTAAACTGCGGAAATGAATAAATATGACAAAACTTCACAGAAACGATGCTTAGAACTAGAGGTCAACTTGTTTTGTAAATGGTCCAAGTCCGTTCCTACATAGCTTCTTGTAAAGCACACTCGATATAGATGGTCCGAAACAGTCAGTACTATCAGTGCGTTGATTATTGTTTTGGGCGTTTAAATCATTCTTGCCAATGTGAAACATTATAGACACTGTTTTTAAACAAAACTTGTAGATCCAGATCAGTGAACTTCCGAATGAGCCCTTCGATATGGACCTACATTGTTTGCTAGGTCCTTATTAACCCTTTCGGCGCCAAATTTCTAATTGTCGTCTGCAATCCAATTTTGTTAAATCATTCTGTAAAATAAGGAAATAAGATAAATAAATGCAAACCTCAAAGGAATAAAGCACAGATATAGAAGTACAGTTTGAGACAAATAGTGAAGTCCCTGATCAGACGCCGCCTTGAAAAGGCGGCGTCTGATCTGGGACTGCACTATTTGTCGTGGTGCAATTATGTGACATCGTCGGTGAAAGAGTTAAGGGACATAAGCCACATCCGTGGTGTTCCAGACCTTTTCGCAAACTTATTACATTTGACAACAAACAAAAATGAAGTACATGAGCTTAGATGAATTCATTTTCCTGTCATCATTTTTCACCACTAGTTCACTAGCACTGAACATGGCCTGCAGTGGTAAATACGCCATTCCTACCCATTTACCCGTTTTTCTACGCGTAAGAAACGGGTAGTGAACGGTTACGCGATAAACGGTTTACACGCGTTAAACGCGTAAAGAAACGATTATACCAGAGAAGTTGCGGTAGGTGCATAAGTTTTCCGTTTCATGCGGAGATTTCGGATCTTATCGATGATAGCCGTTTTCAAAAAAGTCTGAATGAAACGGGTTAGCCAAAATAAGAATCGATTCGTCACTCAACGAACGTTTAGCGGTTCAATCCCGGCTAGTGTCAACGATTTGCTCATTTAGGTAACGATATGTTCTTAAATTTTGTTTGTAGACAGCTATAATATCAGATATCTACTGTATATCAAACAAATGGATTGAAGAATTGGTTCTTCTTGAGTAGGTTTCTACATTTCAGAAAACTGACAAAGTAAACCACCAAATTTTGGATTTAGAATGAAGAAACCTCCTACTAAAGAATTCAGATCTATTCTATTTCTTAACCCTTTCCCATTTTAATATTTCTGTCAGAAAAAAATGACATCATGAGTATTTATTAGATCTTGCTGAATTTAACAACGGTATAAATGCACACGCCTTTTTGATATTTGTAGAAAATATAGTCAAGTTTATTAATTTATAATTTCATAAGCAGAGTGGGCCCTGATCCGACGGCCCCTACAAGAGCCTTCATGTCTAGGTTTACTCTGTTTGCAAAGGCGTTAGAGTGTTATATCCATGTGTATGTAATGGGATAAGCAAATAATGCAGATCCAAGATCAAACGGCTTCCACGCGAGCAATCTGATCTGAACCTATTACGTTTTCAAAGGTGTTTCCATCATCATGCTAGCATATAACTATGAAACGTTCTTATTAGTTTGTTACTTTGTGAAGATTAAACCTTTGTATGCCGAAATTTAAAAGTGGAATGGCCCATCATTGTTTAACTGTATATTATATTATTATTATTATACCACATTTATATAGCGCTCTTTTCACACTGGATATGTGCGTTCAAAAGCGCTTCACATGGATAAAATCACTAACCGGAACCATCCGCATGATTATCTATCCAGACAATGAAAGATGTACAATATATATGAAATCGCTAGCCGGAAGGAACTACATGATTTTCCACCCGGTCAGTGAAAGATAAGCAAAAGATATACAATAGATATAAAATCACTATCCGTAAGAAATAGCATAAACTGTATTAACAAACTTGATACAGACAAGTTGACTGAAAGCCATGCTCATCAATATCACAAATTAGAATAAACTATATTAACAAACTTGATACAGACAAGTTGACTGAAAGCCATGCTCATCAATATCACAAATTAGAATAATCTGTATTAACAAAACTTGATACAGACAAGTTGACTGAAAGCCATGCTCATCAATATCACAAATTAGAATAATCTATATTAACAAACTTGATACAGACAAGTTGACTGAAAGCCATGCTCATCAATATCATAAATTAGAATAAATGGGCTGACTGAAAATCATTCCATTTATATGACTATTGGGTCAACTGTTAGCTTGATAGGTTGGCTGAAAGCCATTCCTATCCTGAACTCAGTTGCCACTGTACATGACTACTGGGCCAACTGTTAGCTTAATAGGTTGGCTGAAAGCCATTCCTATCCTTAGCTTAGTTGCCACTGTACATGACTATTGGGTAATCTGTTAGCTTAATAGGTTGGCTGAAAGCCATTCCTATTCTGAACAAAACTGTCCTAGTAACAAATGTTGAAAAAGTGCGTTTTCAGACACCTTTTGAAACATGCCAATGACCTTGCGTCTCTAATGCCTGAAGGTAGAGCATTCCAAAGTTTCGGAGCTGCATGCATGAAACTTCTCTCACCGTATTTTACCTTACGACTTTTTGGCACAACCAACGACAATGATCTGCTTGCTGACCTTAACTCTCTGCGCGGCCTGTATACGTCAAGCATGTCGACAATGTACTTGGGAGATTCATTGTGCATGGCTTTATACGTAAGAGTCAGAATTTTGAATTCAATCCGATGTTGAACCGGAAGCCAGTGAAGTTCCTTCAAAACCGGCGTGATATGATTATATCGAGAAGTTCTGGTTATGATGCGGGCTGCTGTGTTTTGCACTCTTTGAAATTTCCGCAGTGAGTTGTTTGAAATCCCATGCAGCAGTGAATTGCAGTAGTCTATTTTCGATGTAACAAGAGAGTTTACCAAAGTCTTGGTAGCATCAGGTGAGAGGTACTTTCTAATATGGCCTATTTGTCGGAGCTGTGCATAACTAGACCTACACACGGAATTGACATGTGATGTCATATCCATTCGTGAATCGAGCCATGCACCGAGATTCTTTATACACAAAGATGGCCTGATTTTAGAGGGTCCTACTTGCACACTAACCTCTGCAGGTACTTCTGTGTTTTTTGTATGAAACAGAATGACCTGAGTCTTGTCAGTATTGAGCTTCAGCATGTTCTGATGCATCCAAGAGACTACTTCTTTGAGACAGTCCTCAACTCGCGATAAAGCCTCCAGTTGACAGGATATGCCCTTGGGCTTAAAGGACAGGTATAACTGTGAGTCATCGGCATAGAAATGGTGATTAAGCCCATGGTTTCTGCAGATTGAGCCGACAGGTTTCGTGTACATGATGTAGTGTTTTGGTCCTAGGACGGAACCCTGTGGCACGCTATATTCCATTTTAACTGGGGTGGACAGTTCTCCATATACTGAGACTATTTGATAGCGGTCATTCAGGTAGGAGGTTATCCACTCAAGAGGTTTTCCAATAATTCTGAAGTCTTTTTCCAGGCGTTTTAGCAGAGTTTCATGATCGATAGTGTCAAATGCAGCCGATAAGTCAAGCATGACCAGAACTGTTATTTCGTTTTTATCTAGGGATTGAAGGATGTCGTTCTGAACTTTCAGGAGAGCAGTCTCCGTTGAATGATGCTTTCGGTATGCCGACTGATGATGCTCATGTAGTCCGTTTGAGGTCAAGTGGGACTCAATGCGCTTGTCGACCACTTTTTCTAACACTTTAGAGACAAATGGCAAATTCGAAACAGGCCTATAATTCCTAAGTTCGTTTGAATCCAGATTCTGTTTCTTCAGAATAGGTCTGACATGTGACATCTTGAAGTTTTTTGGAACGTAGGCCGTGTCTAAAGAGGAGTTTACAATTTTTGTCAGAATCGGTAGGAGTTCACCAAGGCATGATTTTAACAGCCATGTAGGTATAGAATCCAGTTCACAGGACTTGCAAGGGGATGCCTTAATGATCTGTTCTACTTCTTCTTCTGTAGCTGTAACAAAACTATCAAAAGCGTTCGTTGCATGCTGCATTTCAGTAATAACTGGTGCACTCGATACAGTGTTTGATGCAATATCTGCCCGAATTTTGTCCACTTTGTTGACAAAAAAGTCACTGAAGTCTTGTGCAAGTTGTCTTGAGGACGAAGTCTTAGGCAATTTGATGTCACTAGTTGTGCCTAGCAGGTGCTTAGTAACTTTGAAAAGACTCTTTGAGTCTGCCTGGCAATATTCTACTTTCTCTGAGTAGAAATCAACCTTTGCCTTTGTCAACAGCTTGTTTACGTTGGCACACTGTTCTCTGTATAGTTGATGGTCTATTGTGAGTCTGGATTTTTTCCAATTTCTTTCCAACTTGCGCCGTGCATGTTTAGCATCGTGCAGTTCCTGGGTATACCACGGACATGATGGTCTGAGCGTTATGGTTTTAGTACACAATGGTGCATGTTTATCGGCAAGTGCCGCCAGCGCTTGTGTATATGTGTTAACCAGCTCATCAACATCTGTCATTTGCGGGTGCTACTAAACAGAGTCTGGTAGAGTCCGGTAGAGTCTGGTAGAGTCCGGTAGAGTCTGGAGGCCTTTTTAGAAGTTTAAGTGCAATTTAAAGATTATAATGCTGTTATATAGCACTATTTTGTATGTTTGCAGCAGTAGTAATTGACATCCGTAAATAAATGAGCATATAATAGCTTGAAACTCCTTGTAAATATTACCGGGGTCACACGGGAATGGTCGACCTACGTCGGATAGAGTCTGTTATAGTTTTAGAAGTCTATATGGTATTAAATTTCCCCCTTTTTATCAGAAAACATTTTACATACATTAATAAGTGAATTTATTATAATTTCAAAGGCAGTATGGACATGATATACATGTATTGTATGACAAGATTGTTGTTTCGACTTTTTATACGCCCGAAGGGACGTATTATGGTATGGCGCATGTCGTCCGTCCGTCTGTCTGTCCGTCTGTCCGTCCGTCCGTCCGTCCGTCCGTTAGCAATTTCTTGTGCAACTAACTCCTCCTTTATTATTCAACATAATTTCTTCAAACTTTCAGGAATGATAGATACTGATGTGTAGTTGTGCATATCAGTGAGATAACTCTGATATCATTTTTCATTCTGGAGTTATTGCCCTTTGATAGTTTCGGGTAGCAATTTCTTGTGCAACTAACTCCTCCTTTATTTTTCAACATAATTTCTTCAAACTTTCAGGAATGATAGATACTGATGTGTAGTTGTGCATATCAGTGAGATAACTCTGATATCATTTTTCATTCTGGAGTTATTGCCCTTTGATAGTTTCGGGTAGCAATTTCTTGTGCAACTAACTCCTCCTTTATTTTTCAACATAATTTCTTCAAACTTTCAGGAATGATAGATACTGATGTGTAGTTGTGCATATCAGTGAGATAACTCTCATATCATTTTTCATTCTGGAGTTATTGCCCTTTGATAGTTTCGGGTAGCAATTTCTTGTGCAACTAACTCCTCCTTTATTTTTCAACATAATTTCTTCAAACTTTCAGGAATGATAGATACTGATGTGTAGTTGTGCATATCAGTGAGATAACTCTCATATCATTTTTCATTCTGGAGTTATTGCCCTTTGATAGTTTCGGGTAGCAATTTCTTGTGCAACTAACTCCTCCTTTATTTTTCAACATAATTTCTTCAAACTTTCAGGAATGATAGATACTGATGTGTAGTTGTGCATATCAGTGAGATAACTCTCATATCATTTTTCATTCTGGAGTTATTGCCCTTTGATAGTTTCGGGTAGCAATTTCTTGTGCAACTAACTCCTCCTTTATTTTTCAACATAATTTCTTCAAACTTTCAGGAATGATAGATATTGATGTGTAGTTGTGCATATCAGTGAGATAACTCTCATATCATTTTTCATTCTGGAGTTCTGGCCCTTTGATAGTTTCGGGTAGCAGTTTCTTGTGCAACTAACTCTCCTTTATTTTTCAACATAATTTTATAGAACAGCCTTCGGGCGTATATTGCCCCGTCTTGCGGTGCTCTTGTTCATATTGGCGAAAAGTCGGAGGGTACCGGTAGTGTCTGGAGATGAAAACGGGAGTTTTAGGCCAACATTTGCAAAATTAAGCGAATTAATGTATTAATAACAAGGTAGAGATGTATCTGCAACCATATTTCACATAAAATTGTGTAGCAATTTGTGAATAATTGGACTCAAATTGTTAGCATCGAAACCTAAGTATACGACTCTATCCGACGTAGGGCGGCCATTACTGCGTGACCCGGTAATATTTACCGGGTGTTTTCAAGCTAATATACGATCATGTTTTAATGGATATTAACTACTATAGCTTCAAACATACAAAATAATGTTATATAACAGCATTATAATCTTTAAATTGCACTAAAAAGGCCTCCAGACTATACCGGACTCTACCAGACTCTACCGGACTCTACCAGACTCTACCAGACTCTGTTTAGTAGCACCGGTCATTTGCAAACTTACTTTGATGGGTTCAGAGTTGATGAGATCTCTTTTAAATGAGTCAACATTAATTGCCCTAAGCTTTCGAAATAAAACAGTTTTTCTCACTGTTGGAGGTTTAGCCGCCTTTGCTTCGAAAGTTACGGAAAAATGATCGCGCGAAACTTTACCAGTGCCGTCAGATAGTCCTGGATCGGCGACCTCAATATTTGACACACAGTCATCACCGTTTCTCGTGATAATAACATCAAGGGTATGTCCACCTACATGAGTGGCTTCATCCACATGCTGTTGCAATCCAAATGACTCTAGTGTACTAACAAAGTTAACTGTGTTCCTGTCACTTTAATTGTCAAGATGGATGTTTAAGTCCCCTACAATGACGACCGGTCTGTCACAAGTCACAAATTTAGATAGGAAAAGTGGCCATTCATTATCAAGAAAATCTCCGGTTTTAAGGCCATTTCCCCGCGATGGCGGTGGTCTGTAAACGACTACTAGGCGTAAAGTGAAATCTCGGATGCTTACGGTGCAGTCCATGTACTCAAAATTTGAGAAATCGCCATCTCTTGTCGACGAATGGAGGCGAAGTCCTATTGAAGTCTTATGTATGACTGCCACCCCACCGCCACGGTTGCCATTGCAGCGAGGGACATGTTCAATTTTGTAATTGGTGGGAACTAGTTCACTTAGGCATGATTTGTCTACAGAACTACCGAGCCAGATTTCTGTAACGGCTACCACATCTAAGTCATTTGAAACAATATAGTCGCAAATAGAAAGAGCCTTGTTTTTGACTGATCTAGGATTTATGCTGCATACTTTTACAAAAGTCTGAATTCTGGCTGGCGTCGGAGGTTCGCGTTTTACAAGTACAAGATTGTCCGTTTCCCTGGAAAAGGGCACTGCTGAGAATTTACCAGTGTTTCTGTGAGGTTTTGAAACAGTGGGTCGGATTATCTGGGGTAACTCTTTCAAGCAAAGACCTATGATAACACACAGATAAGAAACTTAGACAAATCTCACCAAGTCTCGCGGCAAATGTACCAAATCACGCAAAGTCACGTTTGCAAATATCTCCAGTTGTAAGAAAGGCTCAAGAAATATAAACATATCATTGTGTAGCACAATTATTCAGCTACAATATGGTACATTGATCGTTAAAATCGGTCCACAAACAAAAAAGTTTTGTGCAAAGACCCAACCCACCTGTCTGAATTGCAATCTACTTATTTTGATGAAAATTACCTTAGTTTGCAATTAAAAATCAAGATTTCTAAAGATTTGCATACTTTCTTCAAACTAATGTGGTATATTTTAATTTGAAAACGATTATAAAGACTATTAATACAATTTTTATCACAGATAAAACTTTTGTTTTTCAGTAGTTTATAAAATATAAGAGTTTGCCACGTGCTGAAATAAGGTATGATTTTAGCGTGTACAAAATCAAACAAAGTCACGTTTGCAAATATCTCGGATGGTAAGAAAACCTTAGGAAATATAAGCATATCATTGTGTAGTGCAACTATAAAGCTACAATATGATACCTGGATTGTTAAAATCTGTTCACAAACAAAAAAGTTTTATGCAAAGAACCAAACCACCTCTCAGAATAAGTTCTCCTAGTGTTATACAGTAGTTTCTTATCTATGTGTTATCATAGGTCTTTGTTTCAAGTGATAGAAATTTACGCCGGCTGATGGAATTTCCCTTTTGATCTGACGGTTTCCAGAAACAATTGGAATTGATTGGGGTATTTCCCTTAATTTGTTTAAATGAACACCTTTATTTACATCCCAAACACGCTTTGATTTCGAGTTGCCCCCTCTCGAACCCCTAAATTTAGCTAAGCCAAATTGCCCGAAGTCTAACAGTCCTAGCTGTTTTAATCTTGATACTAATAGGTTGCTGGGTTTTAAATTGGGCGATAATTGCCCTATAAAAGAAAGATCACATCTTGTATAAGTACTCCGCTTCTCCACTAATCCACTTCTCATCTCCACCTGTATATCCTGATGCCTGGGGCTCACACATTTGGTTTTAAAAGTCCAATATGGCACAAAATTGTTTTATTAAATTCACTTTTTTCTGTCAAATCACACAACAGAATCGCCTAAAAAGTACACCAATCTGTTCACAATCCCTTCATGCACATTTGTGTCACGTTTCGGAAAGTTTTATAAAGTATTTTCCTCTTAAAACTATGCAAAACATCAGAGCAAAATTAATGCAGCCTTCACACTTTGGCGCATGAATAATGAATAATATTCCATTCATTATTACCAGGCTTAAATTTTAATTAGGCCTACGAAAATACTAGTGAAGATTTTGTAGCTATATTGTCTGTGTTTACACTGCTTCCAAATGTCAGTACTTTTGTTCCCCGCATTCAAATATTTAAAAAATACTAACTATATAATTTTTATGAATGCATGAAAATAAATTGTCTTAGTTGAAGACTTTATTATTTACCCAGCCTAAATATACGATCAAAGCTGCCAGATGGTCAGTAAATCTCCTAGCTATTTTCTCAGCAGGGGACAATGGTCTTGACAGTGATCACACCACTGCTTTCTTATCAATAAAGTTACGAACTATTACGTAACAGAAATACCAAACAATGTGCCCAATGATCTAAAAGTATGATTTGTTAGCTTCTCCAAAAATACAAGAAAACTATGTTTTGAATAATTGTAGATCTATGGCTAAGCACAAAGTTAAATCCAAACGTTTTAGACCAATTTAAAATTTAGATTAATATAAATTCTAGTTTTAAAGATAGTTTAGATTGATATGATCTAGATCTATTGTAAAATACTTCTACTATATCTGCTACGGTACTGTACGTACAGTAGCAAAAAAAGACATTTTACAACACATAGATGAACGCAATGAGACTGTAGATCTATATTTTAATATAGATCTAGATCTAGCTAGATCTTAATGGAAATGAAACGAGAATTAAAAGTTTAAATACTGTTAATCTTAATTTTACATATCAGGAGTGTCCAACAGGTAAATGAGACTGTCTCCCATTTCAAAGAAAGGCCATATCAAGGATTACCCCCTTTCGTCCATGATTACTGCCCTTTCATCCGGGCTCTTAAACGTTTAGGAAACGCGTTAAGAAACGCGTAAATAAACGGTTAGAAACCCGTTTAACGAAACGGGTAACGAACGGTTATGTAACGCGTAAGAAACGTAAAAGTATTTTTAAAAGCCATTAACCGCAATCAACCATTAATGTGTGCGAGAATACCATAATCATTTTGTAACAACAAAAGTATTTGAACAAGATCACATTTTTGTTTAATTAATATTCAGAGAAGGAGAAGGCAGTTTAAATAATTCACCAGCTTATGAATTAAACTTTAACAGAATTTACACCAGCGCACGTTTTGCGGTTTTATCCAGTTTCGGTAGCGTTATTCGATTTTGGACAAAGACAGAAATGGGATAATTTCTAGTTTTTTTCTGTTATACGATTAAAGACAGACATTGGAGTTTACCTAACCCTTTCCTTCATATTTATATATAAACTAGTTTTTACGCATCTGCAAACAGAGTAGACCCTGATCAGACGGCTCATCAGGGTCTGCTCTGTTTGCTTATGGAATTTTATACAATTATTCACCTTCCTTATTTCATTATAACTACAATGTATATTGTTCAGTAAATTTGGAATAAAAATACAACAGGGAAAGGGTTAGTATATTGTATTCACTAAACACCGAAACTTTCTCAAACATTACTATTACTACTTCAATTTTGACTTTAAATCGTAGAAGGTTATACTAATCTACATATCAACAGTTTACTCTGTATTTTAGTCTCTCTCCAAATAAAACTTGCGTTAAATCTATCTCCTGGCTAATGTGATAAACTGAGTTTCCTGCCAAATTTCCGCGAGGGTGAATTTATGGCCTATACAAAATTTAAGCACCCACCCATTGATATGAATACTATTATGAAACCTTACATTTTATAATAAAATTTCTTGAGGCAATAACAATATTTAACCGTTTGCTTTTTCTACATTTATTTCAAGTTCAATACCTACTAAATATTCATGGACAAAAGAGTTATATAATGGAAGGTGGAAAATTGCAGCTATTTTAGAAACTAAATATCTTGATATACTCTGTTTGCAAGTACGCGAAAAGACGTTTATATGAAGGAAAGGGTTAAGCATTTTAGGCGTTTCGTGAATAGAATTTTTATAAAGTTTGCAAAAACAAACTCATATATATGCCTTAATTCTATCCCTGTTTAATATTCATGTGAGAAATAATGACATCATGCATATTTATGAGAATACATGACATTTTGGCTTAGGCAGAAAGTGTAGTATCTCTATCCATGCTTATAAAACTTTTTAGTTGAGTCGGAGTTCGTTCTCAAGCTTTTGAGTTGAGTCCGAGTTCGTTCTCAAGCTTTTGATTTGAGCTTATAAGTATGGACCCTGATCTATTGTAATTCCTTAAGCAAACATATCATACCCAGATCAGACTGCTCCTATAGGAGCCGCTGATCTGGGTCTACTCTGGTTGTAAATGCGCGAAAAAGCGTTTATATGAAGGAAGGGGTTAAATATTAGTTTGGATCATGATGAGACGACCTTTCATCCGTATCTAAACTGTTTGCATATGTCGATACGAGTTCACAGATAGGTGCGTGCAAAGAGATGAATAATTAACCCTTTCCCCCTTGAATATAAATGAGATTTTTTATAATGGCACATGAACACGGACACGGTTGCCAAAGGAAGAAACTGTATATCAAATCTACTTGTATATTCCTTCTCCAGCAAGCAGAGCAGACATTGATCTACTGGCTCCTTAAATGAGCCGTCTGATCTGGATCTAAGGCGATTTGCAACGTATAAAGATGCATACTCGAATACTAAACTAGTCCTTTCTCCACCAAACCCTGTGTTGTAAGTACTCTTTAGAATCATCACAACATAGGATCTTGTTCAGAAATAAAGAAGATATTCTTGAAATGTTTTAATTTACGCATCTTATCTGGACCTTTGTGAATAATTACGGGAGGAAGACTGCATAAATATACTATAATAGACCAGTAATAAGCATATATATACACTAATACTGCACGATTACTACGAGTTTCTTGTGACAATCATTGTCCACTTACCCATAAGAATGGTTGCAATTTCTATAAACAGAAAAGTGCAGTCACCGCTCAGAGCTCGAAATCGAACTATAACTATGCAATATCGTTTGCCAATGATTGTAAAACTTTCAGAAAAGTAAACAAATTAGATCACAAACTTGCAGATTAATACGAATTTATTCAACTAGCTCTCCCTAACAAGCCTGGTTAGTAGTATTGGGACCTCTTTGGTTGTAAACAAAGATGACGTAATCTTGCCTAATCGCGGCCATTTTGTTTCTATATATAGTAACACGAGAGGAGCTCATTTGCATATAAGGAGATTGTAGTTTGTCACGGGTATTCGCGGATAACAGTCGGTCATGTATGACGTCACATTTAAATTGTGAAAGATCTGGAGCTACACGGTATACAGAGCTGACGTGTATACCTCGATCTGGTAAGTACTCACGGGCATTGAGGGTCAGGCCCTTTCCTTATCAGACCATGTATTAGAGACACACGAGTCTAATAAATAAATAAATAAATATATAAATAAATAAAAATAAATAAATAAATAAATGAATAAATAAATAAATAAATAAGGTACCTCTTTCTACCATGTATACTCTTCGACGTCCTCAGATCAAATGACTGAAATGATCAATGTTGTTTTCCTTCAAGCGCATGCGCGGGTAGAGGGCGCTGTACGCTTAGCTATTTTTAGAATGACATCATAGTTATTTTTAGTTACAGTATTTCACCATCATTGCATCAGCCAAGCCTAACAATGGTCTTTTCAAACCTCGGAGTTAATCCCCTTAAAGGCTCCATACAGTCTGGGGATCTATTGTTAGAGGACCGGAAGGTCTAACAATGGTCTTTACAAACTTCGGGGCTAATCCCCTTAAAGGCTCCATACAGTCTGGGGATCTATTGTTAGAGGACCGGAAGGTCTAACAATGGTATTTACAAACCTAGGGGGCTAATCCCCTTAAAGGCTCCATACAGTCTGGCGTTCTATTGATAGAGGACCGGAAAGTCTAACAATGGTCTATTTAAACATCACGTTTATTCAAACATCAGGTACATCAAGTTTGATACCCTAAAATTCAAACAAAATGTAAAAACTACATACCGGTACCTTAATTTTGATATTAACCATACGGGCAGTACTCAAGATATACATATAAGGAATACAGTTGCGTGTTAAATAATAACAGAACTTATTACAAATTGCACTTGTTCTAAAATCTTTTGCAGCTTCGATCAGCTTCTACCCTATTGAAACCTAATAAAAGTGTCAATATATATATATATATATACACGCTATTCACTCTTGACTTGAAGGTACATATTTATAAACCTTTATATGCACAGTAAATTGCCGTCTGCTGTCATTGCTTTCTCAAAAACAAATAAGTTGTGCTTGGCCTCGTTACAGTAGGGTTAACATTTTATCAACAAATCAAGATACTAATCATAACGCTACTAACTAGATCAATATAGACATGTTTACACTCATCTAAAGCGGAAACAGTTTAGATCTAGATCAGATACTGTGAGATAATTTAGGTATGGGTAGTTGGTTAAAATCACATTCACATAAAAGATCAATATGGGGCTGACTTGGGGATTAGACCTAACACCTATTCTAAAGAGGCATCGGTCAATGTTTACGTAACTACTGTAATAGCCATGGTAACGGATTAAAATGAAATCAAATTTGCAAACTTTATACAGAGTTTATAGCGAAGTGAAATACATGATTGTAATATGTTTCGCTACAAATATGGTAAATAGATATGTGTATAATAGAAAAAGGAGATCGAAAACTTTATATTTATTACCTTAAAAAACAAATATGTACAAGTAAATGTAAACAATTAAATCCATTTCACCCCTGTTTTAGATCAATACTTTTTCGCTAAAGTTCTTTCAAGACCATATTCGCCTAAAAATCATCAAAACCTTTCAATTAAGTATAGGGTTCTCAAAATAAATGTTTATGATTCCATAGTTATTATTATTTATTGGTTTTTTAAACTTTAAATTTTAATCTCCTCAAACTGTATAAAACTATACACCATTGTAAAGATCTCGTCGCGCAGATCAAGAAAATGTATACATATAAGGTCCTGCCTCTTACCGTTACCCAGTTATGGCATTTTCAAAATAATTCTATGACGCCATTTAGCTCATGAATATGCACCATTCAACTCTAAATTTTAAAACCGCCATAACACCTTTAGTTTTCGACCGATTGTGATGATGTTGGTGTCAATTTAGCCTAAAATTGTCTCATGAATTCATTGGTAAAGTCAATTTAAGGCTGTCTTATATCATGAACAAAGTTTAATTTTTCACATACATTTTATTATGTATTATTATTATTATTATTTTGTTATTTTACTTTAATTAAAAGCGTTGCACATGGACATATCATCTGTATATCACCAGAAAGAATGTTTGATACTGAATTTATAAAATATATAGGTTGATGTGCTTATCTCTATTAACCCCCCGACAAACACACATTTTAAATCAAATCAAATGTTAAAAAACAAAATGAAATTTAAAACAGGTAAGAAAATTTACAAAGGCCATATCTCCTTTATGTATTGACCGAATAGTGTCATGTTTGGTATCGTTGGAAAGGATTTTAACAGATCTACCTGTTTAACACACTGAAAATTGGAGGTGGTGGTGGTGGTGGAGGTGGTGAGAAGCAGCAGCAACAGCAGCAGCAGTAGCAGCAGCAGCAGCAACAGCAGCAGCAGCAGCAACAGCAGCAGCAGCAGCAACAGCAGCAACAGCAACAGCAGCAGCAACAGCAGCAGCAGCAGCAACAGCAGTAGCAACAGCAACAGTAGCGGCAGCAGCAGCAGTAGCGGCAGCAGCAGCAGCAAGTGGTACTCTTAGTTTCATCTCGTAGAGATTACTCACGTTCTGAGCCACGAGAAGGCGATACCACATCTCAGAACACCCCCTATCCCACACATGGCCCCCCATTACCTTTCTTCAATTATTGTTCTTCAAGTTGTCTCTCTCTCTCTCTGTTTACCATTTGTCACCAGTGTTATGTTTTCACTTGGTGTATTTGTCAAGTTCTTGCTATGGTGTAAATATGATCTCTGTAGTTTACTGACTTAAAAATGCAGAATGGTTCTGTTTTAGTTATTAGTATTTCCATTTTCTCCAGTCTAACTTTGACTGATCATTCTGTAACACCCTGCCATTTTCTTTTTGCTTTGCAGCAGCTCGTTTTACTTCTGACAGAGCCATTTCAATGCCTTGGGCAACGGGTGTCACTAAATTGACACTGGGACCATGTTTTAATTTTGCTTCTGCTTCCTTCAGTTTCCGTTCTGTATCCCTCAATTTTTCATCTTTGTCCTGTAACAGTTTTTCCATGTAACCTGGTCCATGCTTCTTTTCTTCTAATTTAGCTTTATATTCCTGATATAATCGTTCAGCTTTGTTCGGGTCAGGTATATAAGGGATCCATTTCATTTGTTGGTAATCGTAGACTTCTATGGAACCCATGTTTGTTAACTTTACTTGCTTAGACCCTTCTTACGTAGTTTCTTCTGCTATCCTTCTTACGTGGTTTCCTCTGCAGCATCTTCATAATACTTTTCAATACATCGTGTCAAGTCTTCAGTGTCATGATTAGGCCATAACTCTTCAAACAGATTTTTCCTCAGTTTGATGCCCTGTCTGATTGATTCAGCCATACTCATGCCATGTAACCATCTGAGGTGTTTAGCTGACTGAAGAATTTGTTGTTGTAATGGATCTTTTTGCAGAGCATAAAAATCGACCAGAAACTGACCATAGTCTCGTCTTAACCTCTTTCTTAACTGAGGTAAACTATCGTTAGCCGCCTGAAGACATGCTTTCTCCGAAGACAGTCCTTGTTCTGAGTACCAATCACATTCAGCTTTGAACTTTTCTGCATTTTGCTGTCTGAGGGGATCTTGGAAACGTCTACCCCATATATCACGGCACGCATAGCCTACCTCACACCTTCTACGTTTTCCCGGAGGTTCCATATATACAGATTGATAGTGTCGTTTTCTTGATTTATCTTTGAATGTCACTGTATCCTCCTCTTCATTAGCATCATCATCATCCGTATCATCATCATCATCATCCTTATCATCATCAGTCTTATCATGATCTTCATTTCCATCTTCAGTTTCATCATCATCATCATCATCATCATCGTAAGCAAACAGTGTTTGCTTATTATTCTCAACCTGTTTGGACATACACGACCCTTGGTTAGTCAAGCTATTTTGAAATATGTTTGTGTTCAAACGATTATGTTCCGGAGTTTGAGCTTTCAAATCCACCACCAGATGACCTCGGGGTTTACGTACTGCCTCCTCATACCGTTTCATAAAATGTGCACTAGTATTGGGATAAATGCGTCTGGCCAAAGTGGCCACCTGTTGTCGGTCGATAGGATTATTGAACAGTACAAGATACTGCGTATTTAGGGTGATATCTCGACACGCTTTACCTTGTGGAAACAGGTTCTGGGTCAAATACACCACCGAAAGATTTCGATGATGACTTCCTTTGGTAAAAAGATCAGCGATGCGTTGATCGCACTTAGCTTCTGTCATCAAGTCGTCTAACACAATAACTGTACGTTGTGTGCCATCAATAAAGTGTGAGTCGTTGAGATGATCAGGAATTCCATGAATGAATTGGATACCAGGTAACTCCTGTTGTAAATGTTCATAAAGAGGCTGCCATTGTCCGTAACACCAGATAATTCTTTGCGGGGAAGGTTGAATGAGGGAAGAATTCAACAACTGTCTGGTCCAATGAGTTTTCCCGCTTCCACTGGGTCCACTGACTACCATTGTTAAAGGATGGTGAAAAACAATAGCATGTTGCTTTTTGCCGAACTCCTCTGTAGTCTCCTGTTTCAACATATTTAAAGCTTTTGGAGTATCAGAATGTTTATTTTTTGTGTGACGTTTAAGGTCATGAAGCCAAACATAAGTGTTGTCACAAAATTCGCATTTATACATGATCAAAATGATACGTATTTACTATGATAATTACCGTGGTTATTCTTACGTTGTTTCAACTTGGTAGTAGAGTACCACTTGCTGCTGCTGCTGCCGCTACTGCTGCTGCTGCTGCTGCCGCTACTGTTGCTGCTGCTGCTGCTGCTGCCGCTGCTGCTGCTGCTGCTGTTGTTGCTGCTGCTGCTGCTGCTGCTGCTGCTGCTGCCGCTGTTGCTGCTGCTGCTGCTGCTGCTGTTGCTGCTGCTGCTGCTGCTGCTGCTGTTGTTGCTGCTGCTGCTGCTGCTACTGCTGCTGCTGCTGCTGCTGCTGTTGCTGCTGCTGCTGCTGCTGCTGCTACTGCTGCTGCTGTTGCTGCTGCTTCTCACCACCTCCACCACCACCACCACCTCCAATTTTCAGTGTGTTAAACAGGTAGATCTGTTAAAATCCTTTCCAACGATACCAAACATGACACTATTCGGTCAATACATAAAGGAGATATGGCCTTTGTAAATTTTCTTACCTGTTTTAAATTTCATTTTGTTTTTTAACATTTGATTTGATTTAAAATGTGTGTTTGTCGGGGGGTTAATAGAGATAAGCACATCAACCTATATATTTTATAAATTCAGTATCAAACATTCTTTCTGGTGATATACAGATGATATGTCCATGTGCAACGCTTTTAATTAAAATAAAATAACAAAATAATAATAATAATAATACATAATAAAATGTATGTGAAAAATTAAACTTTGTTCATGATATAAGACAGCCTTAAATTGACTTTACCAATGAATTCATGAGACAATTTTAGGCTAAATTGACACCAACATCATCACAATCGGTCGAAAACTAAAGGTGTTATGGCGGTTTTAAAATTTAGAGTTGAATGGTGCATATTCATGAGCTAAATGGCGTCATAGAATTATTTTGAAAATGCCATAACTGGGTAACGGTAAGAGGCAGGACCTTATATGTATACATTTTCTTGATCTGCGCGACGAGATCTTTACAATGGTGTATAGTTTTATACAGTTTGAGGAGATTAAAATTTAAAGTTTAAAAAACCAATAAATAATAATAACTATGGAATCATAAACATTTATTTTGAGAACCCTATACTTAATTGAAAGGTTTTGATGATTTTTAGGCGAATATGGTCTTGAAAGAACTTTAGCGAAAAAGTATTGATCTAAAACAGGGGTGAAATGGATTTAATTGTTTACATTTACTTGTACATATTTGTTTTTTAAGGTAATAAATATAAAGTTTTCGATCTCCTTTTTCTATTATACACATATCTATTTACCATATTTGTAGCGAAACATATTACAATCATGTATTTCACTTCGCTATAAACTCTGTATAAAGTTTGCAAATTTGATTTCATTTTAATCCGTTACCATGGCTATTACAGTAGTTACGTAAACATTGACCGATGCCTCTTTAGAATAGGTGTTAGGTCTAATCCCCAAGTCAGCCCCATATTGATCTTTTATGTGAATGTGATTTTAACCAACTACCCATACCTAAATTATCTCACAGTATCTGATCTAGATCTAAACTGTTTCCGCTTTAGATGAGTGTAAACATGTCTATATTGATCTAGTTAGTAGCGTTATGATTAGTATCTTGATTTGTTGATAAAATGTTAACCCTACTGTAACGAGGCCAAGCACAACTTATTTGTTTTTGAGAAAGCAATGACAGCAGACGGCAATTTACTGTGCATATAAAGGTTTATAAATATGTACCTTCAAGTCAAGAGTGAATAGCGTGTATATATATATATATATTGACACTTTTATTAGGTTTCAATAGGGTAGAAGCTGATCGAAGCTGAAAAAGATTTTAGAACAAGTGCAATTTGTAATAAGTTCTGTTATTATTTAACACGCAACTGTATTCCTTATATGTATATCTTGAGTACTGCCCGTATGGTTAATATCAAAATTAAGGTACCGGTATGTAGTTTTTACATTTTGTTTGAATTTTAGGGTATCAAACTTGATGTACCTGATGTTTGAATAAACGTGATGTTTAAATAGACCATTGTTAGACTTTCCGGTCCTCTATCAATAGAACGCCAGACTGTATGGAGCCTTTAAGGGGATTAGCCCCCTAGGTTTGTAAATACCATTGTTAGACCTTCCGGTCCTCTAACAATAGATCCCCAGACTGTATGGAGCCTTTAAGGGGATTAGCCCCGAAGTTTGTAAAGACCATTGTTAGACCTTCCGGTCCTCTAACAATAGATCCCCAGACTGTATGGAGCCTTTAAGGGGATTAACTCCGAGGTTTGAAAAGACCATTGTTAGGCTTGGCTGATGCAATGATGGTGAAATACTGTAACTAAAAATAACTATGATGTCATTCTAAAAATAGCTAAGCGTACAGCGCCCTCTACCCGCGCATGCGCTTGAAGGAAAACAACATTGATCATTTCAGTCATTTGATCTGAGGACGTCGAAGAGTATACATGGTAGAAAGAGGTACCTTATTTATTTATTTATTTATTTATTTATTTATTTATTTATTCATTTATTTATTTATTTATTTTTATTTATTTATATATTTATTTATTTATTTATTAGACTCGTGTGTCTCTAATACATGGTCTGATAAGGAAAGGGCCTGACCCTCAATGCCCGTGAGTACTTACCAGATCGAGGTATTCACGTCAGCTCTGTATACCGTGTAGCTCCAGATCTTTCACAATTTAAATGTGACGTCATACATGACCGACTGTTATCCGCGAATACCCGTGACAAACTACAATCTCCTTATATGCAAATGAGCTCCTCTCGTGTTACTATATATAGAAACAAAATGGCCGCGATTAGGCAAGATTACGTCATCTTTGTTTACAACCAAAGAGGCCCCAATACTACTCTGGTTGAACCGTATATACGTATGTCACGGATCTAATATGTAACACGAGTGAAAATTCGACCGAATATGTCACACATGTGATATATTCAGTCGAAAATGACACGCGCGTCAAGTGAATATGGCACATACAATGTGATATATTCGTGTGGCTTAAGATTTCATATGCACACCAAAACGAATATGTTACACCCAAAAAATGGACACAAAAAAATGGCAACGAAAAGTATTATTTGGCTGATCATCATCATCACCATCATCATCATCATCATCATCACGACCATCATCATCAAATGAAAACTGACATTTATTAAACTCCAGTTATGCAGTTTGTATTTGCCAAGGTCAGTAAACACTTTAGATAATTTATTCGGTTAATGGTTATTCAAAGGCCAGAGATCTATATAAGACCAGACATTCAACTGAATAATCGACCTCCCGTCAGTGTTCATTTTCTGCTTATGACGGCAAGTAGAAACAGCGGTCTCACATTGGCCATTAAACAGATAATAAAGAACCAAGATGGGCAAATGCCTGGCTAGTGGCGTTAACTGGTATGGTGGTATCGACATTAAGTATTCACGGCAGTGATAGTAGTATATTGGGAGAGACAAGCTGCATCTATATGTTCATGTCCATGTCCTTGTCCTCAAATTGATCTTGTAGGTCGTCTTAATAGACGCGGGAGCGTCCCTGTTGGTCAAACTGATCACAACTCGATTGGCACCGGAAGTCCTTGAAGTGTGCGGGGGTGCCGGTCTTTATCCGTGCACTTTATCACGAACATGTACTTAAGAAATGAATGACGTGCTTCCGGTGTTCATGAGGTTATGCAACGCATAGCTTTACGAGCAAAGTTAGTGAAGCCCGAAGGGCTTCACGTGAATCTTTGCTCGTAAAGCTATGCGTTGCATAACCTCATGAACACCGAGAGCACGTCATTTATTTCTTATATTTATATTCCATTGTATTTCTTATATTTCAACGGATTTTTTTTTAAATATTATATACCGGTCACGTAATAGCCGCTATCTAGGTCGTTGCCAGGTTCGTTTCTAACGTAGTAGGATCTCTATATATGGTATGAAAAATAGTCCCAAACACATATTATAAATATAGAATGAATGCAAGATTTTAATCAGTAAATTGTCCAGCTATGTTTAAAGAAAAGATTATCGAGATATTTCAAATCATATATATTTACGAAATGTTGGTATTAAAGCATCTTCTTAAATGTAGGTCGCGGTGTCGAAGCCAATTTACTCACCCGCCATGCTTGATCGAAAGGTCACAACGTTGGATTTTATTCTCGGATTTTTCTTTGTTAACGGTAAGGACATTGACTTATTTATGCTTCACTCATTACTTGATACTATGTTTTGATACGCCACGGCTGTTAAAGTTGGCAATATTATGTATTCAAGCGATAATTCTCAGTAAGAAGATGCCACATTTCAAATTTTCAGGGGCCGCTTGAACGGAATTCTGGGAAAAGGAGAACCGACTCAAACTGTTATAGAAATGAACGTTCATGGGAAAATGCAACTTTCTTTTTAGAATAAGGTTATATAAGGACGTTGCAGGGCGAATGTAAATATATAGAGATGCAGCTGTCGCTCCCAATATACATACTAGTGATATTAAAATGGCACTTAAATGTAGTCAAATGAAACTGATCAAATTATGTTTAAAACAATTATGACATCCTTATTAAATTGAAATAACATGCCGTATAATTCTTTGAAATCACTGTTCAGAGTTATATCAGTTTCCTATTTATTTGCGTATGAGTGCCATTAACTGGTATATACTGACACGAAAAAGAAACTGTGCACTTTTATATTTGAGATACCGTTTTGCTACAAAGTTTATAATGACATTTTATCATCATGAGTGCAGAAAGTAACCCTCCACATTTTGAATTCATTTATGGACATTTTAAGTACATAGACGGCCTTCAAATTGATCGCAGACGATTATGCAACTTTTCGCTCGTGCAGCCCATGTACAGGTACAGATTAACCCTGACCGATATCTCTACTCGTTGTGCAATCATAAATCACAATTCAATTTTGAATTTCACTCGTAAGCAAGATGCCACGGCTTCTAGAAAACGAACGAATTCAAGCTCTTATGCAACTCGCAGCTGGCGTCAGCGTTTCTGGCGTCGCTAGGCAGTTCAACTGCCATCGAAATACAAATCGAAGTCTCCAAAAACGTTACCAGCAGAATGACAGCGTTAGAGATAATCGTCGATCCGGTAGGCCGTGAGTGACGACGGCACGTCAGGATCGACATTTGACGTTGACGCACATACCCCAACGATTCAAAACGGCTACAAGCACACCCAGACAGCTTGGCATATCTAGGGATACGGTTTTAAACCGATTGCGGCAAACGCCAACACATTGAGGGCTAGGAGACCTTATGTTGGCCAGATCCTAAATAACAGACATCGTGCTGGTCTGGGTCCGCTGTCATCTCCGTTGGAACCATGCAATGTGGTCCAGGGTGCTCTTTAGTGATGCATCAAAATTCAACCCAAGCACTGCTGACGGTAGAGTCCGGGTATGCAGACGTAAAGGTAAACGTTTTGCATAGAACTGTTTACTGGAGCGAGATCGCTTTGGAGGAGGGGGTAGTGTAATGGTATGGGGAGGTATAATGGGAGGAAGGAAAACAAACCTTGTTGTTGTTAATGGTAACTTAAATGCCCAAGGTTATGTTAACCAGGTTTTACACCCAGTCGCTGTACCTTTCCTACACCAGAATCCTGGTTGTTTAATGCATGACAACGCAAGGCCACATACTGCTAGACTCACCATGATCTACCTGACTGCAAACAACGTTAACGTCTTACCTTGGCCGGCTTGCTCTCCAGACATGAATCCCATAGAGCATATATGGGATTTACTTGGTCGGAGGGCAAGGAAAAATAATGTCATCAACAATATCAATGACTTGTCTGCAGCCTTAATGCATGAATGGAACGCCATTCCTGACCACGTCATTAGACGTTACGTCAGATCCATGTGGTCAAGAATATTAGCATTGATCCGTAGACGAGGAGGCCATAACAGATACTGATTAATTGTCGCGAATCGTTACAAATATTCAAAATCAAAAGGCAGATACAGAAAATTACAAATCTGCAACTTTCACTTTTCACCCCTGCGTTGTTCAGACGTTAAATACTTTTCGGACAATTATCACATCTAAAGTAAAAGTAAACCATCGCAAAGCCAATTCATTTTCGCACATTGTGGTACAAAATATGCATATATTCCGATACTAGAAGTCTAAAATAATGCCATTTTACCAACTGCAGTTTCTTTTTCGTGTCAGTATATATTCGACATTACATATTTTGCAACAGTGATATTAAAATAACAAATAAATATAGTCACATGAAACAGTATAAATATGCTTGAAATTATTACACGTATGCCACCGTTATTATATAGAAACTACATGTATGGCAATGATGTTAAATTCGTTGAAATCACTGTTCAGAGCTGTATCAGTTTCTTGTTTATTAGTTATGAAACTTTTTTCTCTGATTTAGATACCCCTTTCCACATGAACTGAAAGTCACTTTCAGTTATGCAGAAAGAACAAAAACGCTAAATAAAATGGTGATGTGTTGAATGTGACGATGATGTTGTTGATGATTATGGTCGTAATGAGGGTGATGTTTTTGGTGATGATGTTGATCGTGATGCTGGTTACGACGACGACGATGATGGTGGTGGTGATGGTGATGGTAATGATGAGGGTGAATGATGATGCTGATGGTGAATGATGATGATGATGATGACAAAGATGATGATAAAATGATGATGATGATGGTTGGCATCATGATAATGATCGCGATTCTGGTCGTTATGATGATGATGACGACAACCATGATGCTGATTACACTAATTATGATCGTGGTGGTGATGATGATGATGATGATGATGATGATAATATTGATAATGATGATGGTGGTGGTGATGATGGTGATGGTGAATGATGGTAATGGTTTTATATTACAACGTATGTGACATATACGTTTATTATTTTACCGTCATACTGAGCAGACGAATATGACACATTTGACAGGTGTGATTTTTAAGGTCGAATATATCACACTCGTGTTACATATTCGATCCGTGACATATACGGTTCAACAAAGCCTACCACGGGCCAATCCGTGAACAGTAGAACACCTCTAAATTGGACGTTCAGTTTAGCATAAATATCGATCTCGGAGACAGGTGTCAGCTTAATGCACAGCGAAATCATGCCGAAAACTCCCGTTTGAGCTTTTTACATGACTTTCACCCTGCATCTTCCAAAAAGTATCTATAGTCTTCTCTTCTAGAATTCCGGTTTAGACGAGTTTTACTTATTCCAGTGCTAACATTACTGTATTCCACTCCTAACACTACTGTATTCCACTGCTAACACTACTGTATTCCACTGCTAACATTACTGTATTACACTGCTAACATTACTGTATTCAACTGCTAACATTACTGTATTCCACTGCTAACACTACTGTATTCCACTGCTAACATTACTGTATTACACTGCTAACATTACTGTATTCAACTGCTAACACTACTGTATTCCACTGCTAACATTACTGTATTCAACTGCTAACATTACTGTCTTCCACTGCTAACATTACTGTCTTCCACTGCTAACATTACTGTATTCCACTGCTAAACGTTACTGTCTTCCACTGCTAACATTACTGTCTTCCACTGCTAACATTACTGTATTCCACTGCTAAACGTTACTGTCTTCCACTGTTAACATTACTGTATTCCACTGCTAAACGTTACTGTCTTCCACTGTTAACATTACTGTATTCCACTGCTTAACGTTACTGTATTCCACTGTTAACATTACTGTATTCCACTGCTAACATAACTGTATTCCACTACTAACATTACTGTATTCCACTGCTAACATAACTATTCCACTATTAACGTTACTGTATTCGACTGCTAACAGTTCTTTTTTGCAAAAAAGTAAATCGGCGTCTCATCAGAAGCCAATCTTTTTTACACTCTAATATGGTGATTAATTAACCCTTCGCTTGCTAATCGCGTCAATATACCTACCTGTAAATAGTGAAGACCCAGATGAGACAGCTCCTGCAGGAGCTGTCTCATCAGGGTCTGCACTATTTGCAAGTTGATTGTGCAACCAGTGCACTCCACAGCAGTGATTGCACAGCGAAATACTTGTACACGGTGAAGATATATGTAATTATACAACAGGGCATGGGTCAAGAAGGAGAAATGTATTTTAAAATTCAGCAAGCGAAGGGTTAGCCTAAGTCTTTGAAAATAATTTTTTGCATCCCAATTTTGTTAAAACGTTAGGGTTAAATGAAGACGAGATAAATAAATGCAAATACTAGAGATTGAGACAATCGGCGACGTATCAGATCAGTCGTCGCCTTGAAACGGTGACATCTGCATTGTTTATTCGTAGCACATTTTGGTGAAAGACGTATGAGATCAGAACTACTTGTTAGCAAAAGGAATTAGCGCTATGTGCTTTTAATTTTTGCTCTATATTTTAACATATAGTAATTAGTGTTCTATATTGTAATTTGTGCTCTATATTTTAATATATAGTAATTAGTGTTCTATATTTGTAATGTGTGCTCTATATTTTTAACATAGAGTAATTAGTGCTCCACATTTTAACATGTTATTAGAGCTCTATATTTCCGTACAACATAAAACCTGAACGGCCACCTCTCTAGTCTATCAAGGATCAGTTGTGTAACAGGCTAAATGTTAGATATTTGTATTTCTCGTTAGATTTAGTCAATGGTATCTAAGTTAAAAGAAATAGTCTTTCCACGGAAACTTGCTCAGCAAGATGATGGTTAAATTTCGACATTTCTGGTTAGATTTCCCCCGTGAAGTTCTTGTAATATTGATTCCTGATCAGTACCTGGTTTCTCTGTTCTTGTGTGCCACACCAAAATCTGTAAATGAAAAGACAACAATGAGATGTGTGTGACAGCAATGTGACACTAAAAAGGTCGCACATGTCTAATGAGTGACGGTGACATTGTGGCACTTAATAGGTAGCATAGCTCAATTCGGCACCGTGATATTAAATAGGTGGCATGGCTCAAATGGGTGATGATCTCACCGTTACATTAAATTGGTGGCATAGCTCAAATGGGTGATGACGGCACTGTGACAGTAAATAGATAAAACACGTCGATGGATACGGTTATCCGCAAATGTATGTGACGCCGTTGCGTCCCAACGCAGCGACGTCACTTCCGTTGTTATTTTCATTTCCTTATGAAGGCTTTTTCAGCCGAAATATGTTGAAGTAACAGAATAAAATATACTGACAACACGTATTGTAGATTGGTTATTTACACACTACAGTAAATAGATGGCATAGCTCAAATAGGCGACGACGGCACCGTTACACTAAATAGATGACATAGCTAAAATGAATGATGACGGCACCGTTACAATGGCGGTGTCTCCAATATGGCCACCAGCGGTGCGCATGACGTCACCAGAAATCGTACTATAGGTGGCATAGATCACTTGGGCGATGACGATACCGTGACAGGTAATAGGTAGCATAGCTCAAATCGGTACTGTGACACTAACTAGACAGCATGGCTCAAATGAGTGACGATGGCATCGTAACACCTAATAAGTGGCATAGCTCAAATGGGCGATGACAGCACTTTTGAGTGTCGACGGTGCTGCGACACTAAATATACTGCACTGCTCTATGGAGTTAGAATTAACTTGTTTCACAAGTGTTGATACAGGTAAACTACACCTCTGACATAATGATGATAGCACTGTGACACAAACATGTCTCTATTGCTCTATTGAGTGAAGACAACACCATGACACAATATAGGCTGTACTGTATTGCTGTACTGGGTGATGGCATTGCTATCTCGCTTATATGCCACATTGCTCTACTGGACAATGACATCACTGTGACACTAAATAGGTGGCATATCTCAAATGAGTGATGACGGTACTGTGGCACTAATATGCAACATTGCTCTATTGACTGATGCCAGTCCTGTGACACTAAAGATGCCATACTGCTCTATTCGGTGATGAATGCACTCTAATAAGTGAAACCAACACTGTGCCATTAAATAAGTCGCATTGCTCTATTAAGCGATAACAGCACTGTGACGCCAATAGGTCCAATTACTCTATTGAGTAACAGCACTGTGACACTAAATTTTTTGCATTGGTCTTCTAAGTGATGACAGTGCTGTGGCACTATATGGGCCGTATTGCTCTATTGACCACTGACAGCACATTGCCACTAAATAAGTCGCGTTGCTCCGTTAAATGGTGACAGAATAATGACACTAAATATGATACGTGTATATGGAATGACACTTAATATGCTATATGGAAATATGTAATGATGTCAGCACCGTGGCACTAAATATGCTGTATGGAATGATGCAATGATACCATGCCACTAAATATGCTATGTGGAATGATGTAATGATGTCAGCACCGTGACACTAAATATACTGTATGGAATGATGCAATGATACCAGCACCATGCCACTAAATATGCTATGTGGAATGATGTAATGATGTCAGCACCGTGACACTAAATATGTTGTATGGAATGATGTGATGATGTCAGCACCGTGGCACTAAATATGCTCGATGGAGTGATGTCAGTACTGTGGCACTAAGCATGCAACATTGCTCTTTTGAATGATGACAGCACTCTGACAGTAAATGGGACACATTGCTCTATTGAGTGATGAGTTGATGAACGATAAAGCGAATGGTATCCGGGTGATTTCGGCTTATCAAACTCACAAAAAGAAATACATTGGATCAAAACAACCGACCTGCCTTGCTTTTAATTTTTGCCAGATATGGTATGTTTTGCCAAATCAGCAAAACCATCCCAAATGACAATGAGCCCGAGAACCACAACAAAGCATGAATATTTCCGGGTCAGATGAGTACAAAATACGGTAAAAACTCGAAACTACGAAAATTATGTCTGTAGGCAGGTGCATGTAAATGCAGGGTGAAAATCATACAGAGCTTTCTGCATGATTTTTACGCTGCATTAAGCTGTCAGTTGTATTAACCCTTTCCCTCATATAAACCTGTTTTCACGCACTTGCAAACAGAGTAGACCCATATCAGACGGCTCCTAGAGGAGCCGTCTGATCAGGATCTTCTCTGTTTGCTAATAGAATTTGATAGATCTGTTTCTTTCCTTTCTAAAATTTCTACAATGGTCCACCTTGCATATTTCTTTATAACTGTTTTGTTAATGAATATTCATCAGGTATTGAAATTTGAAATAAACATAGAACAGAGAAAGGGTTAAAGATCGATAATGTGTTGAACTATCTGGCGTTCACTGTACAACTTCGCAATGTCTAACACGCCATGTATCATTAGATGTGTGTTGTTTTTGTCGACATTCATTTTCAACAATTAAGCCGATTTATTTTATAATAAAATGAACAACAGAATCAGAAATAACTTCAAACTCATTCATCATCAGTAAACAGAGTGTACCAAGACAAGACGGGTCCTACAGGAGCCCTCTGATCTGAGTCTTCCCTGTGTACAAAGGAGTGAAAAGCCGTTTCTAACATGGAAAGGACTAAACAATATAACAGCCAACGTGTAGCAATCTTTCTTAACATTCTCGGTCCGTATTAGTCTATAGGATGCCGATTCTTTTTCGAGGGACTCAGTGACCGAGTGGTAATGGTCCTCGACTAGAATAAACTATTCTATAAATGAATGAATATTTTTTTTAAAGTGTTTAAGATTTAATATCCCATACCACACACGAAAACAAATATATTTAAGAAATGTAGGCAGTGAGTCTGTGTATGCAAATATCTTATTTGAAGTATTTTTCACAGAAATAAACTCAAGTACAAAGAATCTTTAAAATACGAAAAAAGGGTGATAAAAATCAACCCAATAGAGGCGGATGAGGTTAACCAAAACACTCCCTCATGCAAACTACAATTGGACCGCTCTAACCATGTACAAAATGGAGACGTCTTTCTCGCCTTTCTAAACGGAGTAGACCCAGATCAGATGACTCCTGTGGATGTCGTTGATCAGGATCTGGTCTGCCAATGAAGTTATAATTGATCATACGATCCTACTCTGCAGTTTCTACCAATACTAAAAATCCCATGTAAATATGCCATTATAAATTTTCTGCTAATTCATATCCATGATGTCATAATCTCTTACATGAATGTTCAACAGGGAAAGGAAGAACGTGAACACAGAAACAGAACCACATTGTTTTTATCATGGATAATTCTCTTAAGATCAGCAGAACTAGTAAACATGATTATACATTTGTAATAAAACGTATGATAAAATCGCATTAGAGGCAGGTCTATCACATATTGTACAATCACCTTAACATGACAAAGTTGAGGAATGATTATATTGTTGAACCCATTCTTATATAGGATGTTTTCTAGAAGACCCAACCTCTTTGATTAAATATACTGAAAAGGAGAATTTATTACAAAAAGAAAAAGAAATAGAATAGTGTTGGTTTGAAACCATTGTGATAGCAAATGTTCTGTTGATCACAATGGTTTCAAAAAGTGACTTTTACAGGGGCGTCAAAAGGCGTCAAACTGATAGCAGGGTTAAACGTTCATTAAGTTTCAGGTAGCTATTACTTTTTCAAACAAACTCTGCGCATATAGAGGGTCGTTGTACACCCTCTCTAAAGCGGCCACTTTATGAATAAACATAAATATCTTTGAAATCAGGTGACTGCTTAACGCAGGTCGAAAGCAATGCAGAAAGCTCCTGCTCCAGCTTTCTGCATAACGTCATGCATTAAGCTTCCACCTGCCTTTAAGATCCTGCAATAGACATATTTTTGTTGGTCGCTTTAATAGGGTTTACCGTGCACATCTTTCTTATCAAATGAGTGGACTTATTCAAATGGCATGAACCTGGAGAATTGTCATATAAAATGTTGTCAACGAGTTTGATAACAGTACTTATAAGTAAAACGAATGTGAGCTTTTTTATCAAATAAAAGGGAAAACAGAAATGCATATAGCATTGATTGTACACTAACATCACGTTTTTTTCACAAAATGTTACATATCAGTGGGAAACATTTTATAACACAAGTAACATTATTCCATCAGATTATCTTTTTCGGGAAGGCTGAAATATGATTTCATCTAATGCTTAATGATTTGTTCATTCTGTAAGCAGTTTTTAGCCGATTGGAAATTTGTTACACTGTAGTTCGCATGTCAAAGTGCTTTTGTCCCCCCGTCTAGGGCGTTTTTTGCCCAAGGCATTTGTCCCTACGTGTAAGGAGTTTTGCCCAATGCGGTTTGTCCAATGCGTTTTGCCCAATGCGTTTGTCCTTCCGTCTGAGGCGTTTTGTCTAAGGCATTTTGGCCCTCCGTCTCAAGCGTCCGTGCCGCCAGATTGAAGGAAGGGGCCATTGTAGTGGTATGTAGACCAATACAGGGCCATATACAGTTAGGGGCCATGGCCCCTTGACCGGTTGCTAAAAATTGCTGCAAATGCCTCAGAGGGCCTCAGGGGAGGTAAATAACCACCTTTTAAAATAATGCCCTTTAACCACATGTCCAAGGTAAGTACTAATTTACCCTCAAAGGGCCATTTGGTTGACTGTTTAGTGTCAATGGGCCCTATGGCCCCCTGTTTTTAGACAAAAAGGCCCTGTATTTACATTGTATTGTCCAAGACAAAATGGCCCTAAAGCTCAATCTAGTAGACAGCATCTTGCTCCTCAATCTAACGGGTTTTGCTGCTTCGTCTATGCGTCTTGTCTCTCAATCTAATGCGTTTTGCACTTTCATCTAACTCATTGTACACCTCCATATAACGCATTTGCCCCTCCGTCGCAAGCGTTTTGCTTCTTCAATCTAAAGCGTTTCGCCCCTCCGCCTCAGGCACGCGTATTGCACCTTCATCTAACACATTTTGCCATTCAATCTAACACATTTTTTCTTCATCTATTGCGATTTACTACTCCGCATTTTGCCTCTCCATTTAACGCGTTTTGTCCTTACATCCAACACGTTTTGGCCCTTTCTTGAAACATGTTTTATTCCACTGTCCAAGGTGTTTTACCCCTACATTGAATGCGATTTATCTTTCCATCTAACACGGTTTGCTCCTCCATCTGGCGCAATTTTTCCTCTTTATCTATCGCATTTTGCCCCCTCCATCTTACACGATTTGCCCCTTCATCTTATGCCTTCTGATTCTCTATTTGACACATTTAATCCCCCGTTCTAACGTGTATTGCCCTTACATCTAACTATTTTTGCTCCTCCATCTAGCGCACTTTTGCCCCTCCATCTAATGTGTTTTGCCCCTTAATCTTATGCGTTTTTCCCACTCCAACTAACTCGTTTTGTCCCTCCATCTAACGCATTTTAACCCTCATCTAAAGCATTTTGCCCCCTTCATCATACCCGTTTTGATCCTCCATCTAACGCATTTTGCTCCTCCATCTAGGTTGTTGTGTCCTTCCATCTAACGCGCTTGCGCTCCGCTAACGCATTTTGTCCCTCTACCTACGTTTAGTCCTACTATCTAATTTAACACATTGAGTCATTCCACACCTCCTACTGCTGGGTAAAGTGACACATGGAATAAACGGATGTTAATTGACGTTGTTCTTTTAAACATTACCCTAAGGCCACAATAAATAAAATACATGTATATATCTCCAAAAAAGTTTACAGGAAATGTTTCGAGAGAGAAGAGTAAACCTCTTCCCGTTTGAACAACTACATGTGACTTAAAGTGCGCTCTGTCCAAGTATGCTAAAGTGCGCTTTGTCCCAGTATGCTCTACTCAATACAATTACTAACAAGATAGGGTTGTTTTCAATAAAAAATAGAAAGATCAGCACGCCTATTGTCTTCAGCTCTGCATTGTGTCCAAATATACTTTTGAGTTCTCTAAAAGTGTACCAAAGGTCAAAACTAACGCTTACCTGAGTACAGTTTTCTGCCTTTGGTTCAAGATCTGTCATTTTCACACCTAGGTCTGACAGAAAATCGGTCTCTAAATAACCTGGAGTAGCGTTGAACTTAACCCATGAACTATTGTGAATTAATTGTATGTTCACTGCAAATCCGGCCATGTCTGTCGCAAAATTTCTTTCCCTGGCGTATGTTGTGTACCATCCAACTACCTTAAATACGAATATACAGCAATACCTCTCTAATGTGGTCACTTAAATGAAGTATGACTGTCTGTATGAGATTATTTCATACTGCATGAATCGAATATTGCAGAAATCCTAAAGAACCTTAATGCAACCTAAATAAACTAAAACCATAAGGACATTATTGAAACCTGAAGAAATTTATTGCGGCCTAAAGGAACTTATTGCAACATAAAGAAATGTGCTGCAAGTTAAGAAACATATTGCAACCCTAAAGAAACTTAATGCACGAGTTTTATACCAAACGAAACGAATATTGTAGAAAGTTCCTAAAGAAACTTTTCACAACCAAAATAAATGTATTGCAATCTAAGAAACCTATTGCAACTTTAAGGAGCTGATAGAAACCTAAAGAAACTTATTGCAACCTAAAATACGTATTGCAATCTAAGAAACCTAACGTATTGCAAACCTAAGCGAAACTCATTAACCTAAAGAAACTAATTACAAATAGATGAGTTTCATACTGGACGAAACGATTATTGCATAAAGCTCCTAAGAATCCTAGTGCAACCTAAAGTACTCAATGCATTCTAAAAGAACGTATTGGAACCTGAAAATAACTATTGAAACCCGGAGAAACTTATTGCATGAGATTTATACTGGGTGAAACGAATATTGCAGAAAGCTCCTAAATTAATTTATTGCAACTTTAGAAACTTATTGAAACCTAAAGATACTTATTGAAACCTGAAGAAACGTACTGCAACCTCAAGAGTTAATGTGTTGCAACCTAAAGAAACTTATTTCAAACTAGGACATTTATCAATCTAAAGGAACGTATTATATGTGTTATATATTGAAAGAAATGAATATTGCAGACTTTTTCTAAAGAAGCTTACTGCAACCTATAGAAACTTATTGCAACTTTTTTAGGCTTATTGCATCACAAACTAACCTTTTGAAACATTTAAACTTACTGCAATCTGATTAAACTTATTGCGTGCGTGTAATATTGGACGAAACGAATATTACAGAAAGATCATAAAGAAACTGTTTGGAACCGAAGGGAACTTATTGAAACCTGACGAAACTTATTGCAACCTAAAGAACATTAATTTAATGCCCCTCTAAAGGAACTTGTTGCAACCTGAAGAAATGTATTGCAACCTAAGAAATTTATTGCAACCGAAATAAACTTATTGCATCCTAAAGAACTTAACCTGTTGCAACTTGAAGAAACTTATTGCAATCTAAAGAAACCTATTGCAATACTGTCGTTTTGCATTCAGCACACTTGGGCATGTTTTACTAACGATTGTACGACTGAAATAATGGTAAAATCCAACATACGACGATCGACACTTCCAGTAGAGATCGTCGTATGTTAGAACTTAACCATATTATAGTCGTACGAAGTAAGTCTTAAGTATTGCACGGAAGAATGTGCGATATTTCCAGCCATTCTAATAGAAACGGTTGTCGTAATTTTGGTCGCCCCAGACCCCGAAGAACCTGGAATGATGACGACTGCTTCAATGTTCACTGTTTACTTTTTTAACACTTTGCACGCTAGCGGAAAAAACTGTGATTACTTATGCAAACAGTTTGGATCCAGACGCATAATGCGGCGTCTCATCATGATCCAAACTATTTGTCACTTTGACCATATTTTTGCAAAGAAATGAGATAAAGTTTATTTTTGGAACTGAAGCAGACGACAATTGTTTCAGACGAAAAATTACTTGCAAAGAGTTAACTAGAGCTGTCACAGGACAGCGCACTCGACTATTCTCAGTGTAAAAATGCTTGATAGTGACCTAAAACGGTGTCCAATCATACTAGCAGCAAGTCATCAAAGTCTCAGTAAAGTATCTATAATAGTATTCAGTAAGTATTCATAGTCTCAGTAAATATCTTTAATAGTATTCAAAATGCTGGATCTCTGAAATCTTTAATTAATAGAAAACCCTAAGTTAAAAAGAGCAATGATTTCTGTCACAATGCTTGACAGGGTTATGTACTCTTGCCTACAGATGAAGCTTGTGATAGTGAACAATTGTTCCAAGTTTCAGAACGGGTTATGTAAATAAGTGCACTTTAACAAAAACTTAATCAAAAATTCTAAGTTAAAGGGCCATCATTCTGTCAAAATTCTTGTCTTGACAGAGGTATGTACTCTTGCCTACAGATGAAGCTTCTGATGGTTAACAAGTATTCCAAGTTTCAAAGCTTTATCTCAAAGGGTTATGTAAATAAGTGCACTTTAACAAAAACCTTAACCAAAAATTCCTATTTAAAAAAGGCCATAGTTCTGTCAAAATGCTTGACAGATTTACAGATGAAGCTTATGATGGTGAATAAGTGTTCCAAGTTTCAAAGTTTTATTCAAAAGGTTAAAGGCAAAATGTGGACTTTAACAAAATCTTAACCAATGTGTGAAGCGGAAGCGGGCGCCGACACCGACGCCGACGCCGTGGCGAGTAGGAAAACTCCACATTTCTTCGAATAGTCGAGCTAAAAAAAGCATTCATTGCATCAACTAGTTTGGATCATGGTGAAACTCCGCAATTGAGAGGTTCAAGCAATTATTTATAACAGTGAAGGAATACATGATATTTTGGCACTGGTATAAACTGTAGGATTAGATCTATATAATTCAATAGGAAAACAGAGCAGACCCTACAGGAGCCGTCTGATCTGGGTCTACTCAGCAAATGTTTGCAAATGCGTGAAAAGGCGTTTGTATGAAGGAAAGGTTTAACTATCATTATGTAACAAGAAGCCGCTGTGTTGCATTGAACATTGCATTTTCTTACCTTTCCATCTTTGCACATTGGAGATTCGTACTTCAATGTCGCCACAAAAGCCACGGGCCACACCGATACCTTCTTAGTGTAACGCATCTGAAATTAAATATCGGAGTTTAAACAGCACAGCTTTACCCTTTTACTACATTAATACGACTCTGAAAACATTTGCAAACAGAGTAGACCCATATCAGAATGTTCCTATGGGAGCTGCCCTGTTTGCTGATATCACTAAAGGTGATTTATACCCCACTAGCACATATGACACAGAGGTGGGGTTATAGAAATAAAACTCCCGACCGCTAAATTTACGAAAACATAGATCATTCATTCATGCACGAAGCGACAAACCAAAACCTTTATCGCAGGTGCAGAACTTCAGACGGTGTTCAACAATACTGCAAAATTAAAAAACGTTTGTTGCGGTATGACAGAGAAAAGCTCCGAAACAAAACTCGTTTATTAAAACAAGCCAGATTTTGACAAAAAAACCCACATCAAAAACATTGAAGACAGTTATGGACTGCACTCATGGTCATCGTGGTCTATCTGTATATGAAGCTTGAAGTCAATAGCTTTTATACTTTGAAAGTTATGATCCGGACAAGCCGGATTTTGAGAAAAATAACAAATGGCAATTAAAAATACTGAAGACAGAGTTACAAACCTTGTGCACTGCACTTGTAGTCAATGTGATCTATCTGGATATGAATATTGAAGTCAATAGCTTTTATACGTTTGAAGTTATGATCAGATCAAACCAGATTTTGACAAAAAATAACAAAGGGCAATAACTCCAACAATACTGAGGACAGAGTTATGGACCCTGTGCAGTGCACTTGTGGTCAATGTGTTCTTTCTGTTTATGAAGTTTGACGCCAATAGCTTTTATACTTTGAAAGTTATGACCCGGACAAGCCAGATTTTTTAGAAAAATAACAAAGGGCAATAACTCCGAAAATACTGAAGACAGAGTTACGAACCTTGAGCACTGCAATTATGGTCAATGTGATCCATCTGTATATGAAGCTTGGTGTCAATAGCTTTTACACTTTGGAAGTTATGATCCGGACAAGCCGACCGGACGGACAGACGGCGGGCGGGCGGACGAACAGACGGACGGAGATGTGACTCCAGTATACCCCCATAAAACTTCGTTTGTGGGGGTATAATGATGTAGATCTGATTCTACAGTTTCTGTCATGATATAAAATGGCTTTGCTCGCAGTGCCATTATAAAAATGCTTCTAATCAATTTTTTATGATGTCATTATAAAATTATTCTAATCAATATTAATGATGTCATTATAAAATTCTTCTAATCAATATTAATGATGTCATAATTGCTTGCGTAAATACTCATGGAGTAAAGGGTTAAACTGTCATTGTTATACGAAAGGATATTTATTATTGCTCTAAGAGAAATTTTGAATAAGCTGACATATATATTAAAATAAGGAATATTTTCTAACAAAAACTTAAATCCATCAGGCGTATTTTCTAAAGGTGAGCTATTGTGATAGTGATGGATACGTCGTCTCATGTTGTGCATGTTAGTACCTGAGACAAAATAAAGATATGTTCTGTTCTGTCTAGCGTCGTCGACCGTCGTGAACAATTTGCTTTCACTTCTTGTCATGGTAACCAAAAGGACAAACAAAACATATGACAACCTTCTTGTTTGGAACAGCTGGGTAGTTTTTAAAATAAATTGGAAGAAATTATTCTTAGCTGGTCCTCTACGAAAAGTGTTCAAACTATATCGACTTAAAAAACCATGTCGACTAGGGACGGGGATAAAATTCCATATAGAGATATGAAACCACTGGGCAGATCTCAACATGTGTAGAATTATAATATGTATGTAAATTGTAAGAGGTTTTGTTAATCCTCTACAAAAAAAAAATCCAAATCCGTTTTGGTACGTATCAGTGAGCGTTAATTTATCACACGTGGGTATGGTGAATATTTCAAAATACCTCCGAAACCACTTGACAATTTTCAATAACATATTGCTAAGGCGACCATCTACCAAAATGTCCAAGCCATTGTGATTCATTTAAAAACGTCGCCACCAGAGACAGGGCTTAGCATCCTTATATGGCTACTAGAACTGAGACATTAAAAACATTTTCCTTTGAAACAACTGGACATTTATGTATTCATAAACAAGATGTGTTTGTGAAACCCTATGCCCTCGGCAAATTTACCTTTGACCCTGAAGGATGACCTTGACCTTGACATGTCAGATACATATGCATGCCAAATATCAAGTGTCTATCTGTACTGGCTCAAAAGTTATGACCAATATTAAAGTTGGTGACCAACAAACAAACAAACAGACAAACATACAGGGTACCCCCCCCCCCAATCTGATCTGGGGGGCATAAAAATAAAACAAAATAGCAGACGAATATAGTTGCAGCTGTAATGGCAAATAGCGAGGTTAGCACCAACTCTTTCACTGTCAATGTCCAATCTGTTATTACCTATGCAAACAGTTTGGATCCAGATGAGGTGCCGTATAATTGTTTGTTACTGTGACTAAATGAAGAAAATGTAAAAGAAAAACAAACAAGAAAATTGCAGCAGACGCCAAAGATAGCAGACGAAACAATTTGGCAGCGAAAGAGTTAATATGTACTGGCATTAACCATTTATTACACAGATACTTCTTTTAACGTCTTTGCAAACATAGCAGATCCAGCTCATTGGCTCCTGAAGAGCCGTCTGAACCACAGGGGTCTGGACTGCTTCATGGGGGTCTATATGTACTACATGTATATAATAACAAGGGTTCCAACTAGCAGAACGGATATCCGTGTACCACGAGTACAAATATGACTGTAACTCTTACAATTTAAATGATAATTTCGTAATTCTTTCGGCTATTGAAAGCAAATATATTTTTCTATCAAATAAATATAATCTTATAACGGTAGCTTATGAACAAGTATCAATCTAACAACGATTTTCTCAACTTTTCACGTGTTTTCTGGGTCATTGACAAACTTTCGTTCACCCCGGTCTCACTTTATCACAGCCATAACCTGGCAATTTCAGTTCAAAATATGGCGTGGTTCAATAAAACAACCCAATTATATCACCAATCGCCATTTGTTTTGTCCTCTAAATAGGTAAGCAACTAGCCACAGCGGCCTCTCCGTCTGTCGCTATGTTTCTATTTCGGATGGTGCCATTTTGCAACAAATTTGAATGGAGCCATTTCATTGGATGAGCAAAGGAAAAGTTGGGAAATCCGTGACGTCACGTACAATGGCTCCTTCCTCGACAATTTGAAGCTAACTGACAAAACTCGCTAGTTTTACATCATTATTTTGATACTGGGGACTAAAAAATTGGAGGTGGGTGATTGCATTGATTCGTTTTATTGAACCATGCCATTTTTAACTGCAAATTGCCAGGTTATAGCTGTGATATAGTGAAACCGGGGTGAACGAAAGTTTGTCAATGACCCCAAAACACGTGAAATCTTTAGAAAATCATTGTTGGATTGATACTTGTTCATAAGTTACCGTTATAAGATTATATATATTTGATAGAAACATATATTGGCTTTCAATTGCCGAAATAATTACGAAATTATCATTTAAATTGTTAGAGTTACAGTCATATTTATACTCGTGGTACACGGATATCCGTTCTGCTAGTTGGAACCATTGCTATTATATAGTACATATAAACCGCCATGAAGCGGTCCAGACCCCTGTGGTCTAAACAGGGTCGACTCTGGTTATGAAATTATTAAGATCCGATTCTTTAGTTTTACCATGGTCATAGATGTTCTTGTCCATATTCTTTTATTAAAAGTAAGTTCATTCATATTCATACATACATTATATTTACATGAATATTCATGGAGTATAGGGTTAACAAACAGTTTGGGTCCAGACGAGTGACAGACCCAAACTGTATGATGCATGCTCCTTTGATTTTGTGTGTGAACGAAAGGAAAGAAAACACATAAAAATGGAGTCAGATTCCACATATCGGAGAAGGCAATTTTATGTCGGCGAAAGAAAAAACGCGATACCTCTTCGAATAGCCGTACGTCATACGCATTGTCATCATCCGCAAAGTAGACCACGCCCACACCTTTCCTCGAATTATTTCGTAGCCACGATAAACCGGCATTTCGTTGCAGTCTTCCTCGAGGTTTCTCATATGGATCATCGCCATCTTTTAACCGCAGCTCTTTCGGAGTTTCAACGCTTAGATGTGTATATGACATTTTGGATGCCTTTAGGACGTTTCTGACTACACTTGTTTTAGTTTTACTGTCTTCCACTAGAATCCAGTGAAGATTTGGCACGTGTCGCAGTGTGTTGGATAAACGAGTAAGCTCCGCCTTCTGCTCCAGGCGCATGTATGTTGGAGTCACCACGTACACCTTAGGCATGAATTTTGGAGCCTCTGTAAAACATAAGATCAAGACGGAATTACTCCCGCGCCAGACCAGTGTCAGTGAAAATCAACGAGTAACAATACCCTAAGGTCATGTTAACCATCTACGCCATAAATACAGGTGATTGCAGACTGAAACTGATGCAGAACAGAAAGTTCTGTCTTGCTTTCATTCTGCATTAAACAATCACATGTGCACAGAATGGAAGACGCGCCTTTAAAAAACTAGAAAGGTGTTCATCGGAACATATGTGTCGCCTGCCTGCGTACTGACCCCCTTCCCATCTATTTTAAACTTGACACAATTGCAGTACATGTTTATATGTAAATTGGTATAACATAAATCCAGCTATGACGCTACGTATCTATATGTAAGAAGTGTGAAATTATGATAAAACAATAATGAGAATAATGACCAAAGTGTAATATGCGAAGTTTAAATTTAATGGCATCAGTAAATCAGGACTTATTGGCCGGACAAAAAAATGAAAAAAAGGGGAATAACATCAACAATACTGAAGTTAGAGTTATGAACCTTGTGCATGACACTTCCTCTCATGCCTGTTCCATGTGTGAAGTTTGAATTCAATGACGTCAGTAAAATAGGACTTATTGGCCGGACCAAAAACTGAAAAAGGTGAATAACTCCAAACATATTGAAGCTAGAGTTATGGACCTTGTGCATGGCACTTCCTCTCATCAAGCCTGTTCCATGTGTGAAGTTTGAATTCAATGGTATCAGTAGAACAGGCATTATTGGCCGGAAACAAAATGAAAAAGGGAAATAACTCCAAAAAGATTTAAGCTAGAGTTATGGACCTTGTGAATGACACTTCCACCCATCAAGTCTGTTCCATGTGTGAAGTTTGAATTCAATGGCGTCAGTAGAATAGGACCTATTGGCCGGACCAAAATCTGAAAGAAGGGCAATAACCCGAAAAATATTGAAGCTAGAGTTATGGACCTTGTGCATGACATTTCCTCTCATCATGCCTGTTCCTTGTGTAAAGTTTGAATTCAATGGCATCAGTAGACTAGGAGATACAGGCCGGACAAGAAGAGTGTGACGACGACGACGATGAAAAGGACGACGACGAACAGTGACCAGGACAGCGGCTTTGTTTGAAACTGGTCAGGTTCTACAATTTTTGTCACCCAACTCTTATAAGCTCTTATGGGTGTAAAACAGTGCAGAACCTGACTAGAAGACGCAGTTAAACGCGTTGGTTCAGCATTGTTCGCAGAGCCTAATGATTTTTGTATACTGAGGCCAATCTCATATACAGATGTGTATACAATACACATACAAAACTAAACACTTTGGATCCAGTAACCGATGCAATCATGTATTGAATGTGTTTTGTCTCCAAACGTATGTAGTAAAAACCTGTCTTAACACTTTACTTCAAATAAACGCGTTTCATGCATTGCAAACAGAGTAGACCTAGATCAGACGGCTCCTATATGAACCGTCTGACCAGGGTCTGCTCTGTTTGCCTATGCCATTATATATGTATATACATGTTTCTCTAGTTTCTAAAATGGCTACAATGTTCTACCTTCCATATTTCACTATACCTATTTTGTCCATGAATACCCAGCAAGCGTTGACATTTGGAATAAACATAGAACAGGGAAAGGGTAAAACCACCTTAAAATAGGTATAATATGCCACCATCAAAATGAGGTATATGTATGGGTCTGTAAGGCAGGTGCTAGCTTAATGCATGCCAAAAGTAATGCAACAAGCCCCTATAGGAGACTTCTGAATTGCCTGGTATTAAGCAACCACCTGCTTTTTAAGATGCCGCCATCCACTCAATACAAGGTTGCTTAAGACAGGTTATTTTGTATTCTTCCAATTTCAAACAGTATTTGAGTAAAAAACAGTTGCGATCATAAGAGGCATTACATAGAACACTATGTTTTTTCAGAAGCTGGGTTCATATAAAGTTGAGTTCGGTTATGGTAGTGTATATCTGCAACCATTCTGCAACCATCAAACACTTACAGCAGCTGAAAGTTTCGTGTAAATACGTTCATGAAAAGTATCGCGTTAGTATAAATGCGACGTCAGGCATGAAATTTGGAGTGCGCAGTAACACCAGAAACACAAATGAAATGCGTGCTTAACCCATTCCTCCATAGGCTATTTTTAGGCCCAACCTCTTTGAATGAATCTACCCAAAAGGAGCATTTACTAGAGAAAAGTAAATTTTTAGAATTTTGGAGTTTGAAACCATTGTGATAAATAGAGCATTTGCTCCTATAGTAGCAAATGCTCTATTTATCACAATGGTTTCAAGAAGTGATTATTACAGAGGCGTAGAAAGGCGTATTTATGGAGGCTAGGGTTAATATACACATATGACTTTCATAGAACGTGTCCCTTGCCTGTTCCTCACCAACATAATATTAACAGTGCCATTAAAACAAACTTCAACTAAACTAATCGAAAGCAAAAAACAACATATGACGCCACAACTGACGCAAGAGTATGGCAACAAGCAAAAAATGCGGAAACCGCATTAAAGCCGGATTTTTTTGTAATGATTTTTCATTGATATAGGATTTTACGTCGCTTCAACACAGTTTCAGTTAATCCACGACGACAAACTAATTACAGGTGGAGGAAGACCCAAAGTGCAATTTGGAACCTAAAACATTATACCTGAATCCAATTTCAGGTTATAATTGGCCATCCTCAAGTCAGCAGGAAGGCTTCAGCATGAATTTACTCCATGAATCTTAATGATACAATGTTAATTATGCATTTACAGCTCTTAAATTATAAGCAAAGTTAAAGTCCGTTAAAGGTGACCAATTTTTCAAAAAAGTAACTTTGACCTTGACCTGATTTCATGTATTCTTGTATCAACAGAAAGGCTTTTACCCAATCTATCTGCATGCCCAAAATTAAGTGCTTAGCTTATGTAGATCGTAAGTTATAACAAAATTTTAAATATTTTATTAAAAACTGGTTTTCAAAAGTGACCTTGACCCGATTTAATGTATCCTTGTATCAACTGAAAGACCTTCACCCAAGTTATCTGCATACCAAATATAAATTGTCTAGCATGTGTAGTTTAGAAGTTATAACAAAAGTTTAATGACAGCCAATGTTCCATAATAGTGTCATTGACCCTGACCTGATTTCAGGTATCTTTATGTCATCAGTAAGATCCTTACCAAAGCTATATGAATACCAAAGATGAATTCCCTAGCATTCGTGGATCAGAAGTTAAAGCAAAATGTTAATGTTTGTTAAAAACAGCGAAGTTTTAAAAACAGTGACCTTGACCCAATTTCACGTATCCTTGTATCAACTGAAAGACCTTCACCAAAGTTATATCCATTCCATATATGAAATGTATAGCATATGTGGTTCAGAAGTTAATACAAAATTTTGAAGTTTTTCAATGATGGCCAACTTGTCAAAATAGTGACCTTGACCTAATTTCAAATAGCTTTATATCAATTGAAAGGCCTTTACCAAAGTCATCTGTATACCAAAGATGAATTGCCTAGCATTTGTAGTTCAGGAATTAGAGCAATGTTAAAGTTTTTTAAAAACGGCAAAGAATTCGAAATATTGACCTTGACCTTGACTTGATTTCAAGTATTCTTGTATCAAGTGAAAGGCCTTCACCCAAGCTATCTGCCTACCAAATATGAATTATCTAGCTTAAGTAATTCAGAAGTTATAAGCAATGTTAAAGTTTTTTTAACGACGGCACATCACCCATTCGCCCGAAAGCCCGGCCCGCCCGCCCGCCCGCCCGCCCGCCCGCCCGGCCCGGCCCTGCCCGTTCGTCTAACTGCCCGTCCGATTTTCTCCAAACTATTAAAATGAAAATGAAAAGTAAATATCAGATGGACTGGGTCCATGGCACCGTCACAGGAATGTAATCTTTGGAGTTTAGGACACTGTGAAACTGAAAAGGTCACGTAGAGCCAAGGGATGTTGAACATCAAGGAACTCTACAAGCACCTATTCATAGCAAATGAAGAGCGCCCATACATACATATCATACACACATGTTCCTTGCGTGCCGACACCGCCAACATATTAACTGTGCCGTTCAACCAAAACTCAAACTCATCTAAAACAAAACACAAGATGTGACGTCACAACTTAGACTAGAGTATAGTACTACTTAACGTCACAAAACGTCCTAGTGAAAAGAAAGTAATTATCAGCTGTGTGTGTCTAGAGCACTGTGACACTTAATTGGATAGTATGGAGGTGAGGGCACATAGCGTTAAAGAAGTTGAACATAAAGGAACTCCACAAACATTGAGTCACAGCAATGGAAAACACTCATACACATATGTATGTATGTCACACATACGCACACTCACATTCACAAGTATATTAAAGATGCACGATACAACCACAAATATAGGGTGAAGATACGAGTACCGCCTGGGAACGGTGAGTGGTAAAATTAACACCGGGTTTAAAGCCATGGTTAGGGCACGGGTCCAACGTCCAACTAACTCATATTCCCCTTCGAACTATTCGATATTTAGGAAGGCATTTGTAAATAGTGTTGAACCCTATCACAGGACTCCCGTGAATGACTAACGAACGGATGCATAGTTTTTGTATATATTCGTTTTGGATAACGCGATATATATAGTATGGCCTCATATGGAATTTTTTGAATACCTAACGATCTCGAGTGGTAAAAGGCGCGTAATGAAAGGACGTACGTGGTGGTCTGCGAATGGTTCTTACGTCGATTATTTAAGTAGGGGATAGGTTTTAGGATTTGTCATGGAAAGTTTTGTGACTCAGGATCGCGTGACCGTATGACTCACGTTGGCGTGATTGTATCACTGACCAGTTTGGCACCATTTGAGTCACTTCCTGTAAATCCTCTAAACCGGCCAATATGTAGTAGTTGTCTATCGGAAGGTTTTACTAGAACTATTGGATTGATCAAGCTTCTTAATGAACCACGTGGCCTCTCTGACAGGTTAAAGCGTGAACACAGGGATCTGACAATAATAGGCTTATTTCGATTTTTTCGCGCCTTACTGGGTGCATTCTTATGTATATGTTCGTCCTTCGATCACGAAGAAGACCATGCCTTCAACAGTTTTGGTTTCGTATATGGGTCCGAAGATGAATCGTCAGACCAATCCTAGCCGTAAATGTTCTGCTGCAGTTCAGCCAGTTGAAGGCTCTGGTGCATCAGAGTTTGCTCGTGTCTTTCTGGCGGCACGTTTCATCTCTGCCTCAGAGATACGCTTTTTTCAGATGCTGCGGCTCCACTTGATAGCTTACTGCGCCAAAGCGGGTGGTTTTGGGCCAGCATTTCCCAGCTGTTGAGATTGATGCTCATGTCTATGAGAGCTACTTTGAAGCAGTCCTTGAAGTCTGTCCCCAATAGAGCGTTTTCCATGGCTAAGTACTCCATACAGAAGCTGTTTGGGGAGACGTGAATCAGGCATTCTAACAACATGTCCTGTCCACCTAACTCGGGCTTTCTGTAGAAGTGTGAAGATGTTCTGCATATTGGAGCGTGCTAAGACCTCAATGTCTGGAATCCTGTCCTGCCATCTGATATGGAGAAGTCGGCGAAGGCAGCTCAAGACTTAGTGAAAGTGGTTTAGCTGTCGCGCATGTTTACTTTGAGTGATTTTATTGTACATGACTGTGTTAATACACATACAGATGATATCGATTATGTTCCTGACGGTACCTTGTATCGGGCCTCTATTGATAAGGTTAGTAATGGTCATGGTGTAAAAATGCTTGATATGTGCAAATCTACATGTTTACGTGTTGTTAACGGTAGAGTGGGCGACACGTGCAAGTATACCTTTGTGTCGTCTCGGGGAGCCTCCGTTATTGACTATTTATTGACACGTGAGCGAAATTTTGTACTGATAAAAGATTTTGCCATCGAAACTATAAATGAGTGGAGTGACCATACACCGTTACGGTTTTCAATTGGCTGTAATAATTGTTGTAGCGAGCCAGATAATTATAGGGAGATAAAGTTTAGGTGGAATAGTACACATACTGATCAGTTTCGATCGGGACTTATAGCAAGCTTGCCTGAATTGAATCAGATATTTACAGAAATCAATGTTCTGGATAGAGGTTCGGTAAATGATGCTTTAAACGAGTTTACATCAATTATTAGGCGGGTATCAGACCCATTATTCTCAAAGAGTTGTAAAATTAACAGCGGTGCACATTTTAAAGATAAGTCATGTGTTAATCAATCTGACTGGTTTGACAGAGAATGTGTTCACGCACGAAATATATACTTAGAGTCTTTGCGAGTTTTCAATATGTGTAAAAGTGACGTTAGTAGAGAACAATTCTGTAAATGTAAGAAAGAGTACAAAGTCATTATCCGTAAAAAGAAAAGATTGCATTATGTAAGAAAAATGTCAGAAATAGAAAACTTGAAGCATTGCAAACCCAAGCAATTTTGGAAATATTTTAAGAATAAAAACCCTGTCGGGAATAATGATATACCGATAGAGTCATTCAGGGAATATTTTGCGAATAATATTAGTGACATGTTTAGTTGTACTAATGATGAAGCTGAAACATTTTGTAGCGAACATGATTTTCATGATCCCAATACACGATTTGAAGAGCTTGATGAACCAATTACGGTTAACGAAGTTTTAAACGCTGTTAAGCTATTGAAGAGCGGTAAGGCTATTGGAAGTGATTGCTTGATGAATGAATATTTTATAGAGAGTATTGATATAATAGGATCTCATGTATGTGATTTATTCAATGTAATTTTGACCTCAGGGTTTTATCCAGAAAAATGGACAGAAGGTGTAATTATACCTCTTCATAAAAAAGGTAGTAAAAATGATGTGAATAATTATAGAGGAATAACGCTAGTCAGTTGTCTGTCAAAATTATTTACGACAGTACTTAATAAAAGACTTGAATCAATTTGTGAAAATAACAATTTAATCTCTGATGCTCAATTTGGTTTTCGGAAAGGGAGGTCTACTGTTGATGCTATATTTGTTCTCATGTCGCTCATACAGAAATATATTAATGAAAATAAAAGGTTATATGTAGTGTTTGTCGACATGATGAAATGTTTTGATAGTATTTATAGAAACGCATTATGGTTAAAAATGTATAGAATTGGTATACAAGGTAAACTCCTTAGAGTTATACGTGATATGTATCAGAAAGTTAGATCTTGTATCAAATCGTGCTCTGGTTATTCTGAGTACTTCAGTTATGCTGTTGGATTGAGGCAAGGGGAGGTAATCTCACCGATTTTATTTTCTCTCTTCGTGGAGGACTTAGAGCTTTATCTGCAAAACAGTACTGACTCTGGTTTATTGTTCGATGATATAGTTCTAATTTTGTTATTGTTTGCTGATGATATGGCCATTATAGGTGAGTCCCCTACTGAGCTACAAAGTCATTTAGATCTTCTACATACATACTGTGATACTTGGGGGTTAAAGGTAAACACTACTAAAACAAAGGTAATGGTTTTTCGAAGACGTGGACGACTTCTACCCACGGAACACTGGACCTATGATGGCCATGAACTCGATGTTGTGAATGATTTTAATTATCTTGGTACTGTTTTTAATTATACAGGTAATTTTACATTAAACCAAGAGCATTTGATTGGTAAAGCGCTAAAAGCACTGAATACCTTATTGTATAATTGTAAGAAATTTGACTTGAAACCTAAGATACTGTGTCAATTATTTGATGCTTTTATTGGTTCTATTTTAGGATATGCATCCGAAATTTGGGGATTTACCAAGTCCAAAGAAATAGAAAGAATACATTTAAAATTTTGTAAACGATTATTACATGTAAAAACGAATACTTGCTCAGCTGCTGTTTACGGAGAACTTGGTAGATACCCATTATATATATCTCGTTATGTAAGATTAATTAAGTACTGGTGTAAGCTTAAATATTCTAAAAATATTATATTAAAAACAATGTACAGGATTAGTTTGGAGGACTGTAATAAGGGTTGTAAAAACTGGGTGACAAATGTTAAGAAGATGTTAAGTGATTATGGATTTTCGCATGTTTTCAACGAAGTGAATTGTGTAGACCCTAAAATATTCCCAGAGGTGTTTAAAGGTAGAGTGATAGACACATTTAAACAAGAATGGGCTTGTACGCTGGATAGAAGTTCAGTACTTAGTAACTATAAGCATTGTAAATCTGTTGTTTGTTATGAGAACTATCTTGATATACTACCACGCAATTATAGGTTTTATTTTTGTCGGTTGAGACTTTCGGTGCATCCTTTTCGTATACAGACTGGTCGATACGCAAGGCATAACATACCACGTGAGCAGCGATATTGTCAATGTTGTAGCCTTTTAGATTTAGAAGATGAATATCATTTTGTATGTATATGCCCCAAATACATTGAGCTACGAAAAATATACTTGAAGAAATATTATTATGTAAGACCATCTATGTACAAGTTTATTGAATTACTGAAATCTCAAAACAGAAAGGTATTGATAAAGTGTTCGAAATATATTAAAGAAGCTATGACTTTAAGAAACACAGTTTTAAATTCCCAGTAAATTTACTGCATTATTCATCCTCAGTATATTTGCTGATTATGCATTTATATGTTTTTGTTTATATCTGCTATATTTAGATACTATGCGCTGTACATATTCATGTGATTACGATAAATGTATGCATTATATGTTAACAAGACGATGTACGTTTGTATAAGTCTTCAATAAAAATCTGTTCTGTTCTGTTCTGTTCTGTTTACTGTAGACTGTCCAAGTTTCACTGGCGTATAAGAGGGTGGTGAGAACGGCTGCACGGTAGACTTTCAGCTTAGTTGAGAGACTGAGACCTTTTCTCTCCCAAACATTCTCTCATAGTCTTCCAAACGCTGAGCTTGCTTTTGACAGTCAGTTGTTGACCTCTTTGTGAATGTTAACTTCATTTGAGAGAGTGCTGCCCAAGTAGTGCTGCATTATATGTAATGGCCATCACTCTACCACCGACAATTTAATCTGGCGACTGACCTTATTATGCTAGATAAATGATCTAGAAAGGTAGATAAATAAGAAGATCGGAAAAGTTGGCTACTAGTAGCTGGCTACTAGTAACTGGCTACTTGTAGCAGGAAAACTTGGATACTAGTAACTGGCTACTAGTAGTAGGAAAAGTTGGTTACTAGTAGCCAGCTACTAGTGACTGGCTACTTATAATAGAAAACTTGGCTACTAGTAACTGGCTACTAGTAGTAGGAAAGGTTGGTTACTAGTAACTGGCTACTACTAGTAGGAAACAAGTAGCTGGGTAGACCTAGTCATATTCAAGCCAACTCACACGTATTTTGAATTTCTACAAGAGAAGAGTGTCTGCTTTCTAAAGATAACGTAGTTACTTTGCTAAATTCATGTAGCTAGTCAGCTACTCATACCTTTAAAATGCCGATGTGATATTTTGAGCACAATCTGATGAAACGAAACAAGTAGCTGGGTAGTTTTATTGAAGCAAACGCAAAAGTATATAGAATTTCGACAAGAGGAAAGTGTCTTCTATCCAAAAATACCGTAGTTACCTTAATTACTTCATGTAGCTAGTCAGCTACTCATACCTTTTGAATGTCGGTATGATTTTCTCAGCACTATATTCTGAACGAAACAATGAGCTGGGTACTTATATTCAAGCAACCTCAATTATATATATAGAATATCTACAAGAGGTAAGTGTCTGCTGTCTAAAGATACCGTAGTTATAATAATTACTTCATGTAGCTAGTCAGCTACTCATACCTTTTGAATTTTGGTATAATATTTTCAACATTATATTCTAAAACGAAACAAGTAACTGGGTAGTTATATTCAAGCAAACTCAAATGTATATAGAATTTCGACAAGAGGAGAGTGTCTGCTGTCTACAGATACCGTAGTTATCTTAATTACTTCATGTAGCTAGTCAGCTACTCATACCTTTTGAATGTTGGTATAATATTTTCAACACAATATTCCGAAACGAAATAAGTAGCTGGGTAGTTATATTCAAGCAAACTCAAATGTGTATAGAATTTCGACAAGATGGCAGTGTCTGCTGTCTAAAGATACCGTAGTTATCTTAATTACTTCATGTAGCTAGTCAGCTACTCATACCTTTTGAATGTTGGTATAATATGTTTAACACTATATTCTGAAACTAAACAAGTAGCTGGGTAGTTATATTCAAGCAAACTCAAATGTTTATAGAATTTCGACAAGATGGGAGTGTCTGCTGTCTAAAGATACCATAGTTATCTTAATTACTTCATGTAGCTAGTCAGCTACTCATACCTTTTAAATGTTGGTATAATATTTTCAGCACTATATTCTGAAACGAAACAAGTAGCTGGGTAGTTATATTCAAGCAAACTCAAATATATATAGAATTTCTACACGAGGAGAGTGTCTGCTGTCTAAAGATACCGTAGTTATCTTAATTACTTCATGTAGCTAGTCAGCTACTCATACCTTTTGAATGTTGGTATAATATTTTCAACACTATATTCTGAAACGAAACAAGTAGCTGGGTAGTTTTATTCAAGCAAACTCAAATGTATATAGAATTTCGACAAGAGGAGAGTGTCTGCTGTCTAAAGATACCGTAGTTATCTTAATTACTTCATGTAGCTAGTCAGCTACTCATACCTTTTGAATGTTGGTATAATATTTGCAACACTATATTCCGAAGTGAAACAAGTAGCTGGGTAGTTATATTCAAGCAAACTCAAATGTATATAGAATTTCGACAAGAGGAGAGTGTCTGCTGTCTATCGATACCATTGTTATCTTAATTACTTCATGTAGCTAGTCAGCTACTCATACCTTTGAATATTGGTATAATATGTTTAACACTATATTCTGAAACTAAACAAGTAGCTGGGTAGTTATATTCAAGCAAACTCAAATGTTTATAGAATTTCGACAAGATGGGAGTGTCTGCTGTCTAAAGATACCATAGTTATCATAATTACTTCATGTAGCTAGTCAGCTACTCATACCTTTTAAATGTTGGTATAATATTTTCAACACTATATTCTGAAACGAAACAAGTAGCTGGGTAGTTATATTCAAGCAAACTCAAATATATATAGAATTTCTACACGAGGAGAGTGTCTGCTGTCTAAAGATACCGTAGTTATCTTAATTACTTCATGTAGCTAATCAGCTACTCATACCTTTTGAATGTTGGTATAATATTTTCAACACTATATTCCGAAGTGAAACAAGTAGCTGGGTAGTTATATTCAAGCAAACTCAAATGTATATAGAATTTCGACAAGAGGAGAGTGTCTGCTGTCTATCGATACCATTGTTATCTTCATTACTTCATGTAGCTAGTCAGCTACTCATACCTTTTGAATATTGGTATACTATTTTCAAAACTATATTGTGAAACGAAACAAGTAGCTGGGTAGTTATATTCAAGCAAACTCAAATGTATATAGAATTTCGACAAGAGGAGAGTGTCTGCTGTCTAAAGATACCGTAGTTATCTTAATTACTTCATGTAGCTAGTCAGCTTCTCATACCTTTTGAATGTTGGTATACTATTTTCAACACTATATTCTGAAACGAAACAAGTAGCTGGGTAGTTATATTCAAGCATATTCAAATTTATATAGAATTTCGACAAGAGGAGAGTGTCTGCTGTCTAAAGATACCGTAGTTATCTTAATTACTTCTTGTAGCTAGTCAGCTACTCATACCTTTTGAATGTTGGTATAATATGTTTAACACTATATTCTGAAACTAAACAAGTAGCTGGGTAGTTATATTCAAGCAAACTCAAGTGTTTATAGAATTTCGACAAGATGGGAGTGTCTGCTGTCTAAAGATACCATAGTTATCTTAATTACTTCATGTAGCTAGTCAGCTACTCATACCTTTTAAATGTTGGTATAATATTTTCAACACTATATTCTGAAACGAAACAAGTAGCTGGGTAGTTATATTCAAGCAAACTCAAATATATATAGAATTTCTACAAGAGGAGAGTGTCTGCTGTCTAAAGATACCGTAGTTATCTTAATTACTTCATGTAGCTAGTCAGCTACTCATACCTTTTGAATGTTGGTATAATATTTTCAACACTATATTCTGAAACGAAACAAGTAGCTGGGTAGTTATATTCAAGCAAACTCAAATATATATAGAATTTCTACACGAGGAGAGTGTCTGCTGTCTATCGATACAATTGTTATCTTAATTACTTCATGTAGCTAGTCAGCTACTCATACCTTTTGAATATTGGTATAATATGTTTAACACTATATTCTGAAACTAAACAAGTAGCTGGGTAGTTATATTCAAGCAAACTCAAATGTTTATAGAATTTCGACAAGATGGGAGTGTCTGCTGTCTAAAGATACCATAGTTATCTTAATTACTTCATGTAGCTAGTCAGCTACTCATACCTTTTAAATGTTGGTATAATATTTTCAACACTATATTCTGAAACGAAACAAGTAGCTGGGTAGTTATATTCAAGCAAACTCAAATATATATAGAATTTCTACACGAGGAGAGTGTCTGCTGTCTAAAGATACCGTAGTTATCTTAATTACTTCATGTAGCTAGTCAGCTACTCATACCTTTTGAATGTTGGTATAATATTTTCAACACTATATTCTGAAACGAAACAAGTAGCTGGGTAGTTATATTCAAGCAAACTCAAATGTATATAGAATTTCGACAAGAGGAGAGTGTCTGCTGTCTAAAGATACCGTAGTTATCTTAATTACTTCATGTAGCTAGTCAGCTACTCATACCTTTTGAATGTTGGTATAATATTTGCAACACTATATTCTGAAACGAAACAAGTAGCTGGGTAGTTATATTCAAGCAAACTCAAATGTATATAGAATTTCGACAAGAGGAGAGTGTCTGCTGTGTAAGGATACCGTAGTTATCTTAATTACTTCATGTTGCTAGTCAGCTACTCATACCTTTTGAATGTTGTTATAATATTTTCAACACTATATTCCGAAACGAAACAAGTAGCTGGGTAGTTATATTCAAGCAAACTGAAATGTATATAGAATTTCGACAAGAGGAGAGTGTCTGCTGTCCAATGATACCGTAGTTATCTTAATTACTTCATGTAGCTAGTCAGCTACTCATACCTTTTAAATGTTGGTATAATATTTTCAACACTATATTCCGGAACGAAACAAGTAGCTGGGTAGTTATATTCAAGCAAACTCAAATGTATATATAATTTCGACAGAGGACAGTGTCTGCTGTCTAAAGATACCGTAGTTATCTTAATTACTTCATGTAGCTAGTCATCTACTCATACCTTTTGAATGTTGGTATAATATTTTCAACACTATATTCCGAAACGAAACAAGTAGCTGGGTAGTTATATTCAAGCAAACTGAAATGTATATAGCATTTCGACAAGAGGAGAGTGTCTGCTGTCTAAAGATACCGTAGTTATTCTGAAACGAAACAAGTAGCCGGGTAGATATATTCAAGCAAACTCAAATGTATATAGAATTTCGACAAGAGGAGAGTGTCTGCTGTCTAAAGACACCGTAGTTATCTTAATAACTTCATGTAGCTGGTCAGCTACTCATACCTTTTGAATGTTGGTATAATAGTTCCAACATTTTTTTCTGAAACGAAACAAGTAGCTGGGTATGGGTAGTTATATTCAATCAAACTGAAATGTATATAAAATTTCGACAAGAGGAGAGTGTCTGCTGTCTAAAGATACCGTAGTTATCTTAATTACTTCATATAGCTAGTCAGCTACTCATACCTTTTTAATGTTGGTATTATATTTTCAACACTATATTCTGAGCTGGGTAGTTATATTCAAGCAAACTCAAATGTTTATAGAATTTCGACAAGAGGAGAGTGTCTGCTGTCTAAAGATACCGCAGTTATCTTAATTACTTCATGTAGCTAGTTGGAACAACCCTGAACTCTGATCGGCTATGACGTTCCCATCACACGAAAAATGTCACAACCAACTAACATCTAAATTGATAAAACATTTCTTACTGTATCCTGCTCAAGTGCTATTCTTTTTATCGCCAAAAGAACAGTATCAGGGACTCCAAACCATCATGTTATCTATAAGATCCGCTATAAGATCTTATTTTTAAAAGTACTTGACATTGAATTCTGCAACATACATGCCTTTAGACAAGACCTTCCCAACCATGTGAAAGTTATAACCCCTGTGACATTGACATTAACATCAGACTGTGTTTTGGTTTCTAAAATGGCTTGAAATTTTTCTAGTGTTTACAATTTGTATGCCTTTTTAAGAACAGCTTTTGTATATGACACATACATGCATTTTAAGAAAACCTTTATATCCCTATGAAAATTTGAATCCTTCTGACCTTAACCTTTACCTCAGTCTCTGCATTTAAGTTTCAAAATGTTCCCCCGGTTAGTTTTGTTATCTGCTGACAACTCTAAGACTTGTATTTTAAATTGTGGGCAAAATATAATATGCCATAGCTATCCGTGGTATATTAAAAAAGAGATCATAATTACCCTTGACGCCTAACATGGTGACATCTTTATGAGTCCAACGACAAACTGATCGTATAGCAAGTCAATTTAACATTTGTTCATAAGACAATGTTTGGGATAAAGTAATATCTTAAATACTTTGCAAGATATCTTTTCAACTTTTTAAATAAGACATCTTATAAAGTATATAAGATATCCTATACATTTAGAAGACATCTTTGAAAGTTTAAATGAGGTATATAACAAGCTTTACTTTACTTATCTCATACATAGTTTTAATTAATATATACTTAACAAGATATCTTTAAAACATATCTCGTTTAGAATATAATAAAAACTTTAAAATATATCTCATAAACAGTTTCTAATAGTTTCGAATAAGATATAAACATAAAAAGATATCTTTAAACCTGAAATGAGATATAAGATATCTTATAAACAACTGAACGTGATTTTGTGTAATTTACGTCTTGTTATTGTACATATTGTAACAACTAAATGAAACCTCGTTGAAAAGAGTATCAGATAAAAATTCGTATATGATATATCTTGTTAAGTTTATATCACATAAGCTTTTAAAGATTTCATGTTAAGTTTATAAGATATTTAACAATATTTTATAAACATTTTATGACATTTGTATAATAACTAGAGGTAAATTGCACACACTCACGTTCAATCGTTTATAACATGTATGTGGCATTGCACATTCCACTGACCTATCCGAAATCATTTGTATCGAAACATATGACAAATACAAGATAAATGTTCGTTAATGGGCATTTATTTAAAATGCCATAACCATTGGCACAACAATCAATCATATATTTCCTATATCTGGGCGACAAACAATTTCCACCCAGGAAAATAAAAAGATAATACACTGTATATGCATAACAACAGAAATATAAAGTGAAGTTATATAAAATGCAAAAGTGGGGAGGAAAGGATGTGTTGGTTGTTGCGAAGTATAGGTCAGCGACCTTTCTATATTAGTGTACACAGAATGGCTTGTCATCCTTCTGTTTGACATGGCTGGCCGAGATTGGGATGCGTTCCCATTGGTCACATATATCCCTTCTTCCTCGAGACTGGCTTTATAACTTTTCATTCTAATCATAGGACTGACTGGTTAATACTAAAGAATTACCGGAATGATGTTCAATGACATAAATCATTTTATGTTGGCATTAAATACATTTACGAGGGGCATTTCAAAAGTCACAAAGCAGCCACAAGGGAATTGAAAGAGTGGGCCAGTATGTGAAGGGGTTTGATAGACTCGATGAAGAGCTCGGACAGGACCAATAGTGTCACCTGACTCTAACTACAAGGTGTTTTACATATACCAGATGGACAACTGTCACTAGTCTTACAACACAACCGACTCATTCTGATAAATCTGTTCCATCGTCTTATTCCATCATATGAATACCATGGTCCAGTAAGATCTGATCTGACTTGCATTCGAAAATGATCATTTTTATTCAAAGTTGCAGCATACAAATCGTATTGCGCGCTTTCAACGGTTATTGGGTCAGGCAAGGATTCTGTCCTAAGTATGCCTGCTGCAGACGCCAGATCAGCTGCTATAAACAGTAACACTGGGAGGGAGTCCAATATTTGTCTAGTACACGTAATGCATCCACACTTGACTGAGCATGGGGTTGGATTTCCGCGCTTCCATTCAGCGAGAAGGTCTTGGATTGTGTTTTGTCCCCAGTTCTATAAGTTCACGTTGAAAACATCTGCTTTGCAAGCATTCCATACAATACACTTGGGTTGTATGCCTTTGTGGTCTCATTAGATATTGTACTGCCATCTCAAACCCGCTTCCATACAGGTCTACATTTGATCCTTTTTTCTTAATCAAATCTTTGACAAACTTTACTTTGGCTTCTGTCCATTTTCGCTGCAACATTTCATTGAGACAAATCTCTAAGACAACTTGTGTTGATGTGTCAGTACATTTGGAGAGGTTCTGAAGAACGCCAGCACGTGAACAAATAATAATGAATATAACTGTCAGAATGTTGTCTATTGTTGCAGTTGAATTCTATATACATTTGAGTTTGCTTGAATATAACTACGCAGCTACCTGTTTCGTTTCGGAATATAGTGTTGAAAATAGTATACCAACATTCAAAAGGTATGAGTAGCTGACTAGCTACATGAAGTAATTAAGATAACTACGGTATCTTTAGACAGCAGACACTCTCCTCTTGTCGAAATTCTATATACATTTGAGTTGGCTTAAATATAACTACCCAGCTACTTGTTTCGTTTCGGAATATAGTGTTGAAAATATTATACCAACATTCAAAAGGTATGAGTAGCTGACTAGCTACATGAAGTAATTAAGATAACTACGGTATCTTTAGACAGCAGACACTCTCCTCTTGTCGAAATTCTATATACATTTGAGTTTGCTTGAATATAACTACCCAGCTACTTGTTTCGTTTCGGAATATAGTGTTGAAAATATTATACCAACATTCAAAAGGTATGAGTAGCTGACTAGCTACGTGAAGTAATTAAGATAACTACGGTATCTTTAGACAGCAGACACTCTCCTCTTGTCGAAATTCTATATACATTTGAGTTTGCTTGAATATAACTACCCAGCTACTTGTTTCGTTTCAGAATATAGTGTTGAAAATATTATACCAACATTCAAAAGGTATGAGTAGCTGACTAGCTACATGAAGTAATTAAGATAACTACGGTATCTTTAGACAGCAGACACTCTCCACTTGCCGAAATTCTATATACATTTGAGTTTGCTTGAATATAACTACCCAGCTACTTGTTTCATTTCAGAATATAGTGTTGAAAATATTATACCAACATTCAAAAGGTATGAGTAGCTGACTAGCTACATGAAGTAATTAAGATAACTACGGTATCGTTAGACAGCAGACACTCTCCTCTTGTCGAAATTCTATATACATTTGAGTTTGCTTGAATATAACTACCCTGCTACTTGTTTCGTTTCAGAATATAGTGTTGAAAACATTATGCCAACATTCAAAAGGTATGAGTAGCTGACTAGCTACATGAAGTAATTAAGATAACTACGGTATCTTTAGACAGCAGACACTCTCCTCTTGTCGAAATTCTATATACATTTGAGTTTGCTTGAATATAACTACCCAGCTACTTGTTTCGTTTCAGAATATAGTGTTGAAAATATTATACCAACATTCAAAAGGTATGAGTAGCTGACTAGCTACATGAAGTAATTAAGATAACTACGGTATCTTTAGACAGCAGACACTCTCCTCTTGTCGAAATTCTATATACATTTTAGTTTGCTTGAATATAACTACCCAGCTACTTGTTTCGTTTCAGAATATAGTGTTGAAAATATTATACCAATATTCAAAAGGTATGAGTAGCTGACTAGCTACATGAAGTAATTAAGATAACTACGGTATCTTTAGACAGCAGACACTCTCCACTTGTCGAAATTCTATATACATTTGAGTTTGCTTGAATATAACTACCCAGCTACTTGTTTCATTTCAGAATATAGTGTTGAAAATATTATACCAACATTCAAAAGGTATGAGTAGCTGACTAGCTACATGAAGTAATTAAGATAACTACGGTATCTTTAGACAGCAGACATTCTCCTCTTGTCGAAATTCTATATACATTTGAGTTTGCTTGAATTTAACTACCCAGCTACTTGTTTCGTTTCAGAATATAGTGTTGAAAACATTATGCCAACATTCAAAAGGTATGAGTAGCTGACTAGCTACATGAAGTAATTAAGATAACTACGGTATCTTTAGACAGCAGACACTCTCCTCTTGTCGAAATTCTATATACATTTGAGTTTGCTTGAATATAACTACCCAGCTACTTGTTTCGTTTCAGAATATAGTGTTGAAAATATTATACCAACATTCAAAAGGTATGAGTAGCTGACTACCTACATGAAGTAATTAAGATAACTACGGTATCTTTAGACAGCAGACACTCTCCTCTTGTAGAAATTCGATATAAATTTGAGTTTGCTTGAATATAACTACCCAGCTACTTGTTTCGTTTCAGAATACATGTATAGTGTTGAATATACCAACATTCAAAAGGTATGAGTAGCTGACTAGCTACATGAAGTAATTAAGATAACTACGGCATCTTTAGACAGCAGACACTCTCCTCTTGTCGAAATTCTATATACATTTGAGTTTGCTTGAATATAACTACCCAGCTACTTGTTTTGTTTCAGAATATAGTGTTGAAAATATTATACCAACATTCAAAAGGTATGAGTAGCTGACTAGCTACATGAAGTAATTAAGATAACTACGGTATCTTTAGACAGGAGACACTCTCCTCTTGTCGAAATTCTATATACATTTGAGTTTGCTTGAATATAACTACCCAGCTACTTGTTTGGTTTCGGAATATAGTGTTGAAAATATTATACCAACATTCAAAAGGTATGAGTAGCTGACTAGCTACATGAAGTAATTAAGATAACTACGGTATCTTTAGACAAGAGACACTCTCCTCTTGTCGAAATTCTATATACATTTGAGTTTGCTTGAATATAACTACCCAGCTACTTGTTTTGTTTCAGAATATAGTGTTGAAAATATTATACCAACATTCAAAAGGTATGAGTAGCTGACTAGCTACATGAAGTAATTAAGATAACTACGGTATCTTTAGACAAGACACACTCTCCTCTTGTCGAAATTCTATATACATTTGAGTTTGCTTGAATATAACTACCCAGCTACTTGTTTTGTTTCAGAATATAGTGTTGAAAATATTATACCAACATTCAAAAGGTATGAGTAGCTGACTACCTACATGAAGTAATTAAGATAACTACGGTATCTTTAGACAGCAGACACTCTCTTCTTGTCGAAATTCTATATAAATTTGAGTTTGCTTGAATATAACTACCCAGCTACTTGTTTCGTTTCGGAATATAGTGTTGAAAATATTATACCAACATTCAAAAGGTATGAGAAGCTGGCTAGCTACATGAAGTAATTAAGATAACTACGGTATCTTTAGACAGCAGACACTCTCCTCTTGTCGAAATTCTATATACATTTGAGTTTGCTTGAATATAACTACCCAGCTACTTGTTTTGTTTCAGAATATAGTGTTGAAAATATTATACCAACATTCAAAAGGTATGAGTAGCTGACTAGCTACATGAAGTAATTAAGATAACTACGGTATCTTTAGACAAGACACACTCTCCTCTTGTCGAAATTCTATATACATTTGAGTTTGCTTGAATATAACTACCCAGCTACTTGTTTTGTTTCAGAATATAGTGTTGAAAATATTATACCAACATTCAAAAGGTATGAGTAGCTGACTACCTACATGAAGTAATTAAGATAACTACGGTATCTTTAGACAGCAGACACTCTCTTCTTGTCGAAATTCTATATAAATTTGAGTTTGCTTGAATATAACTACCCAGCTACTTGTTTCGTTTCGGAATATAGTGTTGAAAATATTATACCAACATTCAAAAGGTATGAGAAGCTGGCTAGCTACATGAAGTAATTAAGATAACTACGGTATCTTTAGACAGCAGACACTCTCCTCTTGTCGAAATTCTATATACATTTGAGTTTGCTTGAATATAACTACCCAGCTACTTCTTTCGTTTCAGAATATAGTGTTGAAAATATTATACCAACATTCAAAAGGTATGAGTAGCTGACTAGCTACATGAAGTAATTAAGATAAATACGGTATCTTTAGACAGCAGACACTCTCCTCTTGTCGAAATTCTATATACATTTGAGTTTGCTTGAATATAACTACCCAGCTACTTGTTTTGTTTCAGAATATAGTGTTGAAACTATTATACCAACATTCAAAAGGTATGAGTAGCTGACTAGCTACATTAAGTAATTAAGATAACTACGGTATCTTTAGACAGCAGACACTCTCCTCTTGTCGAAATTCTATATAAATTTGAGTTTGCTTGAATATTACTACCCAGCTACTTGTTTCGTTTCAGAATATAGTGTTGAAAATATTATACCAACATTCAAAAGGTATGAGTAGCTGACTAGCTACATGAAGTAATCAAGATAACTACGGTATCTTTAGACAGCAGACACTCTCCTCTTGTCGAAATTCTATATACATTTGAGTTTGCTTGAATATAACTACCCAGCTACTTGTTTTGTTTCGGAATATAGTGTTGAAAATATTATACCAACATTCAAAAGGTATGAGTAGCTGACTAGCTACATGAAGTAATTAAGATAACTACGGTATCTTTAGACAGCAGACACTCTCCTCTTGTCGAAATTCTATATACATTTGAGTTTGCTTGAATATAACTACCCAGCTACTTCTTTCGTTTCAGAATATAGTGTTGAAAATATTATACCAACATTCAAAAGGTATGAGTAGCTGACTAGCTACATGAAGTAATTAAGATAACTACGGTATCTTTAGACAGCAGACACTCTCCTCTTGTAGAAATTCTATATAAATTTGAGTTTGCTTGAATATAACTACCCAGCTACTTGTTTCATTTCAGAATATAGTGTTGAAACTATTATACCAACATTCAAAAGGTATGAGTAGCTGACTAGCTACATGAAGTAATTAAGATAACTACGGTATCTTTAGACAGCAGACACTCCCATCTTGTCGAAATTCTATATACATTTGAGTTTGCTTGAATTTAACTACCCAGCTACTTGTTTCGTTTTAGAATAGAGTGTTGAAAATATTCTACCAACATTCAAAAGGTATCAGTAGCTGACTAACTACATGAAGTAATTATGATAACTATGGTATCTTTAGACAGCAGACACTCTCCTCTTGTAGATATTCTATATATATATTTGAGTTTGCTTGAATATAAGTACCCAGCACCTTGTGTCGTTCAGAATATAGTGCTGAGAAAATCATACCAACATTCAAAATGTATGAGTAGCTATCAAGCTACATGAAGTAATTAAGGTAACTGTGGTATTTTTTGGAAAGAAGACACTTTCCTCTTGTCGAAATTCTACATGCATTTGCGTTTGCTTCAATACAACTACCTAGCTACTTGTTTCGTTTCAGCAGATTATGCTCAAAATATCACATCGGCATTTTAAAGGTATAAGTAGCTGACTAGCTACATGAAGTTAGCAAAGTAATGACGTTATCTTTAGAAAGCAGACACTCTTCTCTTGTAGAAATTCCAACTACGTGTGAGTTGGCTTGAATATGACTAGATCTACCCAGCTACTTGTTTCCTACTAGTAGTAGCCAGTTACTAGTAACCAACCTTTCCTACTACTCGTAGCCAGTTACTAATAGCCAAGTTTTTCTATTACAAGTAGCCAGTTACTAGTAGGTGGCTACTAGTAACCAACTTTTCCTACTACTAGTAGCCAGTTACTAGTAGCCAAGTTTTCCTACTACAAGTAGCCAGTTACTAGTAGCCAGCTACTAGTAGCCAACTTTTCCGATCTTAAATAAGAAGGGTTACTATATGTATGTATCAGTTGAACATATCCCTCCGTCCTGGAAAAGATTGCATCCTCGCAATTTAAATTTTGAAGCTCATCAAAAGATTAAATTTTAACCACTATCTCGATTCGTAATCTTGTCAAATATAATCTTACTTTTGGTTGAAGCTACAAACGTTCAACACATAAACGTTTTGTAGAATGTTATCTAGTTATGTAATCTTTTCACAAGTTAATCCAAATAAGTAAGACCGGTGTAACGAAGTAAAGTGACCCCCATAGAATACTGACCCCCCGGTCAGTATTTTTTAAAAAATAGTGACCCCCCGGTCATAGTATTTTGACCCCCGGTCATAATATTACGACCCCTGCACACGAAGAAAACTGACCCCTTACGAAGAATTGTGACCCCCCATAGAATAGTGACTCCCTGTCTTTGTTTCAACAAAACATACGCCCGCACGCACGCACGCACACACACACAACACGCATGTACATAAACAAATACACACACGAACGCAAGTACGCACACATACCGGTACACATATGAACGCACGCACGCACATATACCGATACTTGCACATACACTTCGAAACACTCTCATACATGCAAGCACACAAACACTCACGCACACACTCACACGCACGTAGGAACACATGTATATATGAAGAGATCACTTAATGAATTGTAAAATGTTGTATTGACTTCTATCTGACACTTTACAAAACGTAAATAGCTGTTAAAATTTCAATAATCTTAGTTCTAACTTAAAATTTCATGGATGGAACATTGTGTCAGTCACTGTAAAACTAAACAAAACTTCATTTGGCAGTGGATTTTTGTATGGTCAATGCTGTGTGCAATGCCATATATCATATCCATATTTTGAATACATTTGTAATTTATCACCTATTGAAATTAATTGAAATAAGTCTCATCGAAGTGAGGCAACATAAGTGTTCGACATCATGCCTTTTGAATTATTTTAGCGAAGTGGGAAATAATTTTTTTTTTTTGTTGTTGTGTTTGCTTCGTCTACCACCACCACCACCGTCACTACTACTACTACTACTACTACTATAATTACCGCTACTACTACTACTACCACTACTACAACTACTACTACTACTATTAATCCCACAACTACACATACTGCTCCTCCTACTACTACTCCTATACCTCCTCCTATTACCTACCTACCTTCACACATACCCAATAAAAAACCCACCCACCCAAAACCCAGCCACCCACTCAAGCACAAACCCAACCACCCACAAACCCATCCACCTACTAGTGCCGCTGCTGCTGCTACAACTGCTACTATTACTATTCCTACTTCCTAGTACTACTTCTGCTATTGCCTACTACATTCAACCTATACTACTTCCACTACCTATACTACTGCTACTACTACCTATACTACTACTATTTTAAATACTACTATCTACCTACCTACCTACCCTACCCTACCCTACCCTACCTACCTACCTAGTGACCGCACGGTCATAGCATTTTGAGCCCTTTTTATCACTGACCAATGTGCACAACGTGCATTAGAACAAATGTATTATTTAGAAAGGGGGCACTTTTACTGAAGAATATCGACCCTGGCCAATATTCTTAAAAAAGGGCAACCCCCGGTCATAGTGCTTTTTAATCTATCTCCAGTATAATAAAAGAAAGTTAAACTTTACTCGAAAAAAAATAACCTTGGTCATTATTATTATAGATGAAGTGACCCCGGTCATAGCAATTTGAGCAGCGTTTATTATATCATGACTAAAGCGCGCACTGCTAATTGAACCCAAGTATTTTGTTCATAGGGGTCACATTTTCTGAAAGAATATCGACCCCCGGTCAGTATCTTATAAAAAAATATCGACCCCCGGTCATAGTGCTTTGACACACGTTCGTGATATGTTGATCAACTCCCGCGAACTTAATCTACCGCCAGTATAATTTAGGAAAGAGTTTAACTTTACTCGATTTTATTTAACGTTGGTCATAATTCTTACAGATGTAGTGACCCCCGGTCATAGCAATTTCAGCCGTGTTTATACTGTAATGACTAAAGCGCAATCCTAATTGAACCCAAGTATTGTGTGCATAGGGGGTCACATTTTCTGAAGAATATCGACCCCCGGTCAGTATTTTTTAAAAAATAGCGACCCCCGGTCATAGTACTTTGACACACGTTCATGATATGTTGAACAGTTCCCGCGACTTTAATCTACCTCCTGTATAATTTAAAGAAAGGGTTTAACTTTACTCGTAAACTATTTAACTTTGGTCATAATTACAGATGTCATGATCCCCGGTCAATGCAATTTCAGCCCTGTTTGTCATATCATGGCTAATGCGCGCCTTGCTAACTGAACCCGAGTATTTTGTACACAGGGGGTCACATTTTTTGAAGAATATCGACCCCCGGTCAGTATTTTTTAAAAAATAGCGACCCCGGTCATAGAACTTTGACACACGTTCATGATATGTTGACCAACTCCTGCCAACTTAATCTACCTCTGGTATAATTTAAGACAGAATTTAACTTTACTCGATTTTATTTAACGTTGGTCATAATTCTTACAGATGTAGTGACCCCCGGTCATAGCAATTTCAGCCGTGTTTATACTGTAATGACTAAAGCGCAATCCTAATTGAACCCAAGTATTGTGTGCATAGGGGGTCACATTTTCTGAAGAATATCGACCCCCGGTCAGTATTTTTTAAAAAATAGCGACCCCCGGTCATAGTACTTTGACACACGTTCATGATATGTTGAACAGTTCCCGCGACTTTAATCTACCTCCTGTATAATTTAAAGAAAGGGTTTAACTTTACTCGTAAACTATTTAACTTTGGTCATAATTACAGATGTCATGATCCCCGGTCAGAGCAATTTCAGCCCTGTTTGTCATATCATGGCTAATGCGCGTCTTGCTAACTGAACCCAAGTATTTTGTACACAGGGGGTCACATTTCCTGAAGAATATCGACCCCCGGTCAGTATTTTTTAAAAATAGCGACCCGGTCATAGTACTTTGACACACGTTCATGATATGTTGACCAACTCCTGCCAACTTAATCTACCTCTGGTATAATTTAAGACAGAATTTAACTTTACTCGATTTTATTTAACCTGTGTCATAATTCTTACAGATGTATTGACCCCCGGTCATAGCAATTTCAGCCGTGTTTATCCTGTAATGACTAAAGCGTGCAATACTGATTGAACCCAAGTATTTTGTACATAGGGGGTCACATTTTCTGAAGAATATCGACCCCCGGTCAGTATTTTTAAAAAATAGCGACCCCCTGTCATAGTACTTTGACACACGTTCATGATATGTTGACCAACTCCTGCCAACTTAATCTACCTCTGGTATAATTTAAGACAGAATTTAACTTTACTCGATTTTATTTAACCTGTGTCATAATTCTTACAGATGTAGTGACCCCGGTCATAGCAATTTCAGCCGTGTTTATCCTGTAATGACTAAAGCGCGCAATACTGATTGAACCTAAGTATTTTGTGCATAGGGGGTCACATTTTCTGAAGAATATCGACCCCCGGTCAGTATTTTTTAAAAAAATAGCGACCCCCGGTCATAGTGCTTTGACACACGTTCATGATATGTTGAACAGTTCCCGCGACTTTAATCTACCTCCTGTATAATTTAAAGAAAGGGTTTAACTTTACTCGTAAACTATTTAACTTTGGTCATAATTACAGATGTCATGATCCCCGGTCAATGCAATTTCAGCCCTGTTTGTCATATCATGGCTAATGCGCGCCTTGCTAACTGAACCCGAGTATTTTGTACACAGGGGGTCACATTTTTTGAAGAATATCGACCCCCGGTCAGTATTATTTAAAAAATAGCGACCCCGGTCATAGAACTTTGACACACGTTCATGATATGTTGACCAACTCCTGCCAACTTAATCTACCTCTGGTATAATTTAAGACAGAATTTAACTTTACTCGATTTTATTTAACGTTGGTCATAATTCTTACAGATGTAGTGACCCCTGGTCATAGCAATTTCAGCCGTGTTTATACTGTAATGACTAAAGCGCAATCCTAATTGAACCCAAGTATTGTGTGCATAGGGGGTCACATTTTCTGAAGAATATCGACCCCCGGTCAGTATTTTTTAAAAAATAGCGACCCCCGGTCATAGTACTTTGACACACGTTCATGATATGTTGAACAGTTCCCGCGACTTTAATCTACCTCCTGTATAATTTAAAGAAAGGGTTTAACTTTACTCGTAAACTATTTAACTTTGGTCATAATTACAGATGTCATGATCCCCGGTCAATGCAATTTCAGCCGTGTTTGTCATATCATGGCTAATGCGTGCCTTGCTAACTGAACCCGAGTATTTTGTACACAGGGGGTCACATGTTTTGAAGAATATCGACCCCCGGTCAGTATTTTTTAAAAAATAGCGACCCCGGTCATAGAACTTTGACACACGTTCATGATATGTTGACCAACTCCTGCCAACTTAATCTACCTCTGGTATAATTTAAGACAGAATTTAACTTTACTCGATTTTATTTAACGTTGGTCATAATTCTTACAGATGTAGTGACCCCCGGTCATAGCAATTTCAGCCGTGTTTATACTGTAATGACTAAAGCGCAATCCTAATTGAACCCAAGTATTGTGTGCATAGGGGGTCACATGTTCTGAAGAATATCGACCCCCGGTCAGTATTTTTTAAAAAATAGCGACCCCCGGTCATAGTACTTTGACACACGTTCATGATATGTTGAACAGTTCCCGCGACTTTAATCTACCTCCTGTATAATTTAAAGAAAGGGTTTAACTTTACTCGTAAACTATTTAACTTTGGTCATAATTACAGATGTCATGATCCCCGGTCAGAGCAATTTCAGCCCTGTTTGTCATATCATGGCTAATGCGCGCCTTGCTAACTGAACACAAGTATTTTGTACACAGGGGGTCACATTTCCTGAAGAATATCGACCCCCGGTCAGTATTTTTAAAAAATAGCGACCCGGTCATAGTACTTTGACACACGTTCATGATATGTTGACCAACTCCTGCCAACTTAATCTACCTCTGGTATAATTTAAGACAGAATTTAACTTTACTCGATTTTATTTAACCTGTGTCATAATTCTTACAGATGTATTGACCCCCGGTCATAGCAATTTCAGCCGTGTTTATCCTGTAATGACTAAAGCGTGCAATACTGATTGAACCCAAGTATTTTGTACATAGGGGGTCACATTTTCTGAAGAATATCGACCCCGGTCAGTATTTTTAAAAAATAGCGACCCCCTGTCATAGTACTTTGACACACGTTCATGATATGTTGACCAACTCCTGCCAACTTAATCTACCTCTGGTATAATTTAAGACAGAATTTAACTTTACTCGATTTTATTTAACCTGTGTCATAATTCTTACAGATGTAGTGACCCCGGTCATAGCAATTTCAGCCGTGTTTATCCTGTAATGACTAAAGCGCGCAATACTGATTGAACCTAAGTATTTTGTGCATAGGGGGTCACATTTTCTGAAGAATATCGACCCCCGGTCAGTATTTTTTAAAAAATAGCGACCCCCGGTCATAGTGCTTTGACACACGTTCATGATATGTTGAACAGTTCCCGCGACTTTAATCTACCTCCTGTATAATTTAAAGAAAGGGTTTAACTTTACTCGTAAACTATTTAACTTTGGTCATAATTACAGATGTCATGATCCCCGGTCAATGCAATTTCAGCCCTGTTTGTCATATCATGGCTAATGCGCGCCTTGCTAACTGAACCCGAGTATTTTGTACACAGGGGGTCACATTTTTTGAAGAATATCGACCCCCGGTCAGTATTTTTTAAAAAATAGCGACCCCGGTCATAGAACTTTGACACACGTTCATGATATGTTGACCAACTCCTGCCAACTTAATCTACCTCTGGTATAATTTAAGACAGAATTTAACTTTACTCGATTTTATTTAACGTTGGTCATAATTCTTACAGATGTAGTGACCCCTGGTCATAGCAATTTCAGCCGTGTTTATACTGTAATGACTAAAGCGCAATCCTAATTGAACCCAAGTATTGTGTGCATAGGGGGTCACATGTTCTGAAGAATATCGACCCCCGGTCAGTATTTTTTAAAAAATAGCGACCCCCGGTCATAGTACTTTGACACACGTTCATGATATGTTGAACAGTTCCCGCGACTTTAATCTACCTCCTGTATAATTTAAAGAAAGGGTTTAACTTTACTCGTAAACTATTTAACTTTGGTCATAATTACAGATGTCATGATCCCCGGTCAATGCAATTTCAGCCGTGTTTGTCATATCATGGCTAATGCGCGCCTTGCTAACTGAACCCGAGTATTTTGTACACAGGGGGTCACATTTTTTGAAGAATATCGACCCCCGGTCAGTATTTTTTAAAAAATAGCGACCCCGGTCATAGAACTTTGACACACGTTCATGATATGTTGACCAACTCCTGCCAACTTAATCTACCTCTGGTATAATTTAAGACAGAATTTAACTTTACTCGATTTTATTTAACGTTGGTCATAATTCTTACAGATGTAGTGACCCCCGGTCATAGCAATTTCAGCCGTGTTTATACTGTAATGACTAAAGCGCAATCCTAATTGAACCCAAGTATTGTGTGCATAGGGGGTCACATTTTCTGAAGAATATCGACCCCCGGTCAGTATTTTTTAAAAAATAGCGACCCCCGGTCATAGTACTTTGACACACGTTCATGATATGTTGAACAGTTCCCGCGACTTTAATCTACCTCCTGTATAATTTAAAGAAAGGGTTTAACTTTACTCGTAAACTATTTAACTTTGGTCATAATTACAGATGTCATGATCCCTGGTCAGAGCAATTTCAGCCCTGTTTGTCATATCATGGCTAATGCGCGCCTTGCTAACTGAACCCAAGTATTTTGTACACAGGGGGTCACATTTCCTGAAGAATATCGACCCCCGGTCAGTATTTTTTAAAAAATAGCGACCCGGTCATAGTACTTTGACACACGTTCATGATATGTTGACCCACTCCTGCCAACTTAATCTACCTCTGGTATAATTTAAGACAGAATTTAACTTTACTCGATTTTATTTAAACTGTGTCATAATTCTTACAGATGTAGTGACCCCCGGTCATAGCAATTTCAGCCGTGTTTATCCTGTAATGACTAAAGCGTGCAATACTGATTGAACCCAAGTATTTTGTACATAGGGGGTCACATTTTCTGAAGAATATCGACCCCCGGTCAGTATTTTTAAAAAAATAGCGACCCCCGGTCATAGTGCTTTGACACACGTTCATGATATGTTGAACAGTTCCCGCGACTTTAATCTACCTCCTGTATAATTTAAAGAAAGGGTTTAACTTTACTCGTAAACTATTTAACTTTGGTCATAATTACAGATGTCATTATCCCCGGTCAGAGCAATTTCAGCCCTGTTTGTCATATCATGGCTAATGCGCGCATTGCTAATTGAACCCAAGTATTTTGTACACAGGGGGTCACATTTTCTGAAGAATATCGACCCCCGGTCAGTATTTTTAAAAAAAATAGCGACCCCGGTCATAGTACGTTGACACACGTTCATGATATGTTGACCAACTCCTGCCAACTTAATCTACCTCTAGTATAATTTAAGACAGAATTTAACTTTACTTGATTTTATTTAACCTTTGTCATAATTCTTACAGATGTATTGACCCTTGGTCATAGCAATTTCAGCCGTGTTTATCCTGTAATGACTAAAGCGCGCAATATTGATTGAACCCAAGTATTTTGTGCATAGGGGTCACATTTTCTGAAGAATATCGACCGCCCGCTCAGTATTTTTTAAAACATAGCCACGCCCGGTCATAGTGCTTTGACACACGTTCATGATATGTTGAACAGTTACCTCGAACTTAATCTACTTCCAGTTTATTTTAAAGAAAGGGTTTAACTTTACTCGTAAACTATTTAACCATGGTCATAATTCTTACAGATGTAGTGACACCCGGTTATAGCAAGTTCAGCCGAATTTATCCTACCATGACTAAAGCGCGCAATACTAATTGAACCCAAGTATTTTGTACGTAGGGGGTCACATTTTCTGAAGAATATCGACTCCCGGTCAGTAGTTTTTAAAAAATATCGACCCTCGGTCATAGTGCTTTGACACATGTTTATGATTAGTTGAACAGTTCCCGCGAACGTAATCTATCTCCAGTATGATTTAAAGAAAGGGCTTAACTTTACTCGTAAACTATATTTTGTATTGTGTACATAGGGGGTCACATTACCTGAAGAATATCGACCCCCGGTCAGTATTTTTTAAAAATAATTCGTTTAACTCCCCCAAACCCTAACACACACATACCCACCCACCCGATGCTGCAGCGACAGCAACAAAAACAAAGCTGCAGCCACAGCAGTATTAGGTATTCAAGTATTTGCAATGGTTACTAATGTGTAAGTAATAGTTGGGGCGGGGGTCAATATTTTATAGATATCGCGGAGAGGGTCGCTATTTTTCAGAGGGGAGTCGATATTTTTCAGAAAGGGGGTCGATTTTTCTGAAGAATAGTGACCGGGGGGTCAGTATTCTATGGGGGTCACTTTACTTCGTTACACCGGCAAGCAGTCTTGCAATAAAGGAAAGGAAATAATATATATAAAGGGAACGAAATCGCATTCCTGAACGTTATAAGCAAATGTGGAAGCGCTGTACTGATCGGTTGTAAAACATGAATTGCAAATATGTTTCTGCTTCTTCGTGAATACATGACTATAATATAAATAGATGAAATAAAAAATGTAAATGAATTGCGAACCGACCAGTTGCTAAGTACTCAGGACAGCATGGCTGTTGCTAATGTTAATAGTTTTGAAAATTTAATACCGCTTAAGCCGGTGCTAGGGAGCATGAGTCGTGTTGCACTTTTCATAACGATTCAATAAAACCGAGTCTGCAATTTTCTCTTTTTGCATTGCTGCTTTTGTTTTCGAAGGATATCCTACTTTCAGAACTTAAGTCATACTGAATGCTTAAATAAACACATGCCAATAAGCTAGTGATAGATCTAAAGTAGTCAACTCAAAGCAGATAAAGCAAGTAACATATGTTTAAGTAGATATACACGGGTCCAGTATGGATACATAGGCCTACTAACCACAATAAGTTCACACATAAAATGTAACAGGCGCGGATTCAGAGGGACGGAGCCGGCGTACGCCCCCTAAAATTGCCAAAACAAGTTTGTTTAGTAATATTTTAGATCTATATACAGTAAAACCTCTCTATAACGACCACCAAATTGTGTTAATTAGTTGGTATTTAGAGCAGGTGGCTGCTTAAAGCAAGGTGAAAGCAAAACAGAACGCTCTTATAGGAGAGTTCTGTTTTACTTTCACCTTGCTTTAAGCAGCCACCTGCCTTTAACACAAAATAATTGATGCAATTTAGTGATCGTTGTATCTACTAAAAATCAATAAAACAATGATTCAGTAGGAGTGTTTTATTTCCCTCACCCAATTAAGCTCTTTTTCAACTTGTATTACAAACACACTATTTATTTATGTCATCAAACATAAAAAATTACGCACCAAAAAAAAATCTACGCCCCTCCCCCTAATCTGAAATCCTGATTCTGGATCCGCACCTGTATAAAACCAAGCATGCCATTAGTAGTCACAAGTAGAATTTTGCGATATATAACAATGAGACAAATGTTGAATATTGCTATACAATGACAATTATACCGATGAAAACGATGTTATGTACGTGTACCTAATCGCAACTTAATGGTTGCAATCTTACGTAATAAATATCACTCTGTCAATATTATCTGGTCGATTGACAAGTGGCAGCTTGGCATTTATTACGCTAGAGAATGATATGGAGAATCACTGTAAATAAAAAACAGTTACTAGTATGTATTTACCGGTGTAACACATGGTGCTGATAGAAAAAAATCGAAAAAAATCAGTGTAACCGCAAGAGGTGTGTACTATGGTGGCATTTTTCTGCCATCTCTTAATCAACAGTGTTCGCAAACAAGTCAATGTTAATATCTAACAAAACCATGTAGTAAGTTGTAACTCGATATGTTCAGGAAAGCTAGATAATTATCTTGTCATGTAAATTTCAGTAAAATCATCAAACTACATAATCAACTACAGTAAAAGTAATCTAAACCGTCCCCCGATAGTTTAGGTAGGTGGATGTTTATTGCAGGCTGAGAATCATTCTGAAAGCCTATTTTGGAGTTATTGCATGATTCTCAACTGACACTGAATTAAGCTGCTACTTGTCTGAACTGAATTAAGCTGCTACCTGTCTGCTACCTCCACCTCTATCGATTTTTATTTGTCTCTGATTTTATTTATGTCAATGTACAACGCCATTGAATGCATTATTTGCAAAAATAGGCGTTTAACCAAGTGATTAAGTTTCAAGTTTCAAGAGAACGACATACCTGTTTAACAGTTCGGTTTATATAGGTTTGATTGTATTAGGTGACAATTTACACACTCGCAAACATATTCGCAAATCTATTCACACAACTGTTCACGAAAAACGTGTGTGAACACTTTATTGTTAAAAAAAATCCGTGACCCATTCAGACGGATACTGTAGGAGCCGTTTGATCAAGATCTGCCCTGTTTGCTTATAATATTATAATAGGTTTGACGCTTCAGTTTTCCCAATACCATAACTCCTATGTGCATTTGCTATTATAGAAATTCAGCTAATGCCATTTATATACATTAAAAACTCTCAATAACGGCGATGAAATTGTGTTAATTAATTGGTATGTAGGGTAGGTGGCTGCTTAAAGCAAGGTAGAAGTAAAACAGATCGTTCCTATAGGAGCGATCTGTTTTACTTTCACAATGCTTTAAGCAGCCACCTGCCTTTGACACAAATACTTGATGTAATTTAGTGGCCGTTATAGAGAGGTTTTACTGTATATGGTTTTGGGGAAATATTCGGGATTTCACGTTTTGAATGTGGATAACTTTTTAACATAGAGTAGAACTTCGGGGCACTATAGATAATTAGTTCGAGATAACAGAAGTTCGAGTTGTCCGCTTTTTAATCTGAATAATTTCTCGAGTTCACAGATTAATATAGATCTAAAGTAATGTTGAAAGCTCCTATAGGAACTGCTATGTAGTCATGTCTATGTCCACTGCTCAAAGCGCCGAGTCAATCCTGGCCATTAGAATCGGGTCGGTTAGAATCTATTGCAAATTCCTCTTATCAAGCTGCGCATGCGCAGCTTGTTTTTATAAAAATAGAACAATCAGTAACGCTACTTCTGATTGGTTGGAGCTAAAAGTCTATCTAAGCGCGAGAATATATATCTTCATGTCTCGTTAATGATCATTAAAATTTAGAGCTAAGCGGCTAAGTGCGGGATAAAATATCTCCGCTGTTAATATTTATCCATTGACTTTTAATAGTAGAATTAACAAGGAATATCGCTGTTAATCAAGCGGACCTGTCGCTTACTAATTTTATATGGAATAAAGAACTAAGGGCGCTCGCTAATAAGCTGACATGCTGCTTCTTAATGTTTAGAGTTTAGAACAATGTTCCGTAAGTTCGAGAATCTTAAGCAAACTCGCCTGTTGTAATAAGAACCACGAACATGTTAAGAGTCGCTAATCAAGAGGACCTGTCGCTTACTAAATTTATATGGAACTTCGCGATCGCTAATAAGCTGGCATGCTGCTTATTAATGTATGGTTTAGAAGAACGTTCCGTAAGTTCGGGAATCCTTAGCAAACTCGCCAGTTATTATAAGAACCCGAACTTGTTATTCGCTAAGCAGACATGATGCTTATTAACTGGAAAATTGTGCAGGTTCTTATTTTGTATAGAAAATAGAGTTAAGAAGCGGGATCCCCAATGGTGCTGCTTATTAATTGGAAAATTGCGCAGTTTCTTATTTTGTATAGAAAATAGTGCTAAGAAGCGGGGGTCCCCAATGGCTTTCCATAGTAGCGATACATTTGGAGCAATTCTTTATTGTAAGTTTTGGAAGGATCGAACTTACATCTGTGCTTTAGTGATCGGTCAGTATTTATCTAGTTTATGCGAAATTTACGAAGCATCTGAGTCGGAGTCTGAATACATTGCAAAGTACCTGTTTTGGACAGATTTTGAGCTTCTCACGAGGTAAATGGTCTACTTGTATAACCTCCGAATCTAGAGTCAAATGGTAAAAGAAATTCACCTGGTGTGGAATCGTTGGACGCAGTTGGAAAACACGTCATATTCTCTTGAAACAAGCGCCGGCCAAATATGTGTGTAGATAGCGTGGATAGCACCACCAATACTGTAAGTATACAATTAATAGATTGAGTGGTTGTTTGATGGGCTGTAGTAATAGTAATCAACAGACAGGTGCACCCAGGGCTTAAACAAGAACGTTAAGGAAATCAGAATGGAATGTTAAAATAACAATACTTTTTTTCTTCATAAAATAAATAAGCTGCCAAGCACATATATATGAAGACGCATGCTATGATGTACAGTAAAACCCCGCTAATGCGACCACCTAAAAGTGGAATAATTCTGGGTGCTAGGTGCAGGTGGTAGCTTAATGCAGGGCAAAAGTAATGCAGAAAGCTCCTAGAGGAGCTTTCTGTATCACTTTTGCCCTACATTAAGCAACCGCCTGCTTATAAGGACAACCATGTGTATTTATTAACCCTTCGCTTGCTGAATTTTAAAATACATTTCTCCTTCTTTACCCATGCCCTGTTGTATAATTACATACATCTTCACTGTGTACAAGTATTTCGCTGTGCAATCACTGCTGTGGAGTGCACTGGTTGCACAATCAACTTGTAAATAGTGCAGACCCTGATGAGACAGCTCCTGCAGGAGCTGTCTCATCTGGGTCTTCACTATTTACAGGTAGGTATATTGGCGTGAATAGCAAGCGAAGGGTTAAATGGTCGCATTAGAGGGGTTCTGTCTACCGTATTTCAACTATTTGTACACAAAGTAGATTATCGTCTGCAAAAATACAGTCAGATTATGAAACGGTTTGAATCCTGATTAAATGTGGAGAAGTTTGGCATCTGATTAGGATCCGAACAATTTACATAGTAAATCACAAATCGTCGTTATAGTGCAAAGGGTTTTTACTCTTTTTACCGCTGCGGTCGCCGGAAAACGACTCATAGAGCTTGTTGCAATGGGTAAATATGTGCTTACCTTTGCAAACAGTTTGGATCCAGATGAGATGCCGAGTAACTATGTGTCTCATCATGATCCAAGCTGTTTCAAAACACCGCTTTTCTTTTTGAGAAGAAATTGAAGGAAATTCCACATTGAAATTTAAAGCAAATAGTATTTGCAGATGAAAACGTTTTGGCGCCATAGGAGTTAATGAACGTCTGCACTTATTTACAAAGAGTTGTACGTACACCATGTTTAGCGTTATGACTATAGTTTTCAATATACAGTAAACCCCCTCTAATGCGACCACTTAATGAACAAACATTGCTGTCTTCATAAGCAGGTGGTTGCTTAATACAGGACGAAAGTTATGCAGAAAGCTCCTATAGGAGCTTTCTGCATAACTTTCGTCCTGCATTAAGCTACTATCTGCCTTTGCCACTGTGAAATGTGCCCCTTTTTGGTGGTCGCATTAGAGGGGTTTTACTGTAAAAAAAAAGAACAGCACAGATTCAAATCAGAATGTCCGTAGCTCCATACTAACGCTAGATAGATGAGTTGGAGTGTTTTATATAAAATGTCCGTAGCTCCATACTAACGCTAGATAGATGAGTTGGAGTGTTTTATATAAAATGTCCGTAGCTCCATACTAACGCTAGATAGATGAGTTGGAGTGTTTTATATAAAATGTCCGTAGCTCCATACTAACGCTAGATAGATGAGTTGGAGTGTTTTATATAAAATGTCCGTAGCTCCATACTAACGCTAGATAGATGAGTTGGAGTGTTTTATATAAAATGTTCTAAGTGCATTAACTAATTATTTTAAAAATTGGTTAAACATCTAAGAAATATCGATTGACTAAATTCAGAGGTATTTGGTTCCAAAGAAGTATCATATTAAATGTGGAAAGTATTCTGCACGAATACTACACGTAAAGATATGTGTTTGTATTTTGAAATACACAATCTAATTATATTTCTTTTGACATACATTTATCCTGATGGAGTCTTCATAAAGATAGATCATTTTTCAGCCTATACATATTGTTTTCTTATTCTATCTGTGGTCATACGAGCGTATAACAGTTAGAAAGCTTCATCGGAATATATTTCATTCGCGTTAATTTAACCCTTTCCCTCATATAAAATATTTCTATGCCTTTGCAAACAGTGTAGGGACTGTCTGATCAGGGTCTGCTGTTTGATTATGAAACTTTTAACCCTTCTCTTGCTCAAAATGCATGTCTTCTTCTTTACCCATGCCCTGTTGTGAATAGTGTGATAGCCATATTAGACTTCAACCAAACAACTCGATTTCTATCAGGTTCTAAGTTAACCCTTCTCTTGCTGAATTTTAAAACTCATTTCTCCTTCTTTACCCATGCCCTGTTGTATAATTACATATATCTTCATTGTCTACAAGTATTTCCCTGTGCAATCACTGCTGTGGAGTGCACTGGTTGCACAATCAATTTGTAATTAGTGCAGACCCTGATGAGACAGCTCCTGCAGGTCTTCACTATTTACAGGTACGTATATTGACGTGAATAGCAAGCGAAGGGTTAATATATCTAACTACCAAAATAAACCTGTATACATATACTCGTACCATTATTAAAAACAAATCAAACAAAAAATCAGCTTACATGTATAAATATTCGTGTCACAATATCTTACATGAATATTGAACAGTGAACGGATTAGTTCGATACTGAACAGATCATTCATTTTGCAAATCAGTTCAGATGAAATAAACAAAAAGAGTAATATACATGTATTAATAATGAAGAAAATATTCCAAAATAGGGAATTAATATAATACATAAATACTTGAATTGCTCTGATCTAATATTTCGACCACTAAGGGCCTTTTTCAAAGATTATCATGTCAAAATACACGTTTCATTTTTGTTACATGCATTCAGCCATAAAATCAAAGAGATTTTATGGCTGAATTTGACATGATAATCTTTGAAAAAGGCCCTTAGTGGTCGAAATATTAGATCAGAGCAATTCAAGTATTCATGTATTAATAGTTAAGATAAGTAAACAAAAGGATTGATATATGAACTCTTTCTCTACCAAATATGGTCGTCTTTAAATATGGTCGTCATTTTTTTCTTTATTCATATTGTCTCCCCTTTTCTTATAAAAGAGCATTACTACAGTAACAAAACAATTTGGATCCTTATGAGACGTCGAACTCAGCGTCTCATCTGGATTCAAACATCACAGATGAGACACTGGTAGCAAAATAGTTAATAGTTTAATGAGTATAAAGCAATAGACGTATATTTCGAAACTACTGAAGATATTCACCGAGATCATTTTAGAATTAGTCGAGGAAATAAGCACAATGAAGGAGAAGGTTGAGCTATATACAGTAAAAAACTCTCTAATGCGACCACCAAAATGAGGTATAATTATGGGTCTCAGGGGCAGATGGTAGCTTAATGCAGGGCGAAAGTAATGCAGAAAGCTCATACAGGAGCTTTCTGCATTACATTCGTCCTGCATTAAGCAACCACCTGCTTTTAAAAACATTAACGTCTCATCATTAAGTGGTCGCTTTAGATGGATTTTATTGTACATACAAATGAAAATGACCACAAAACTTTACAAAACGTTGAAGTATGGTATATAAATGGAAATACTTAACCCTTCGCTTGCTATTCACGTCAATATACCTACCTGTAAATAGTGAAGACCCAGATGAGACAGCTCCTGCAGGAGTTGTCTCATCAGGGTCTGCACTATTTACAAGTTGATTGTGCAACCAGTGCACTCCACAGTAGTGATTGCACAGCGAAGTACTTGTACACAGTGAAGATATATGTAATTATACAACAGGGCATGGGTAAAGAAGGAGAAATGAGTTTTAAAATTCAGCAAGAGAAGGGTTAACTTAGAACCTGATAGAAATCGAGTTGTTTGGTTGAAGTCTAATATGGCTATCACACTGTTCACAATGAGTGGTGATTGGTTATTGGAATGTACAACAACAGTATATCACAAATCTCTTTGGTTGAAGCATTACATGGATATCACAAAGTTCAAAATAAGTGATGATGGATGGTGACTGAACATTGTAATGTGCAACAACAATATGTCACAAATCATGGGTGGTGATTGGTTATTGTATTGTGCAACAACAGTATATCACAAATGACATTGTTTGAAGTCTTACACGGATATCACAAAGTTTATAAATGGTGATTAGCTACAGTAACTGCAATGTGCAAAAATAGTATATCACAAATAACATTGATTATAGTCTTACATGGATATCACATAGTTCATAATGGGAGGTGATTGGTTATTGTAATGTGCAAAATCGGTATATCACATGTTGTTATATGTAAAATTGGAAATTGTAACCGAGAGGTAAATATCAACTCTTACACGCTGTTTTTTTTTTTTTTTTTTAAATGAACTACTCCAGAATTCAAACAGGTCAAGCTTGCCGTGAATATTTCAGAATATTTTTAAGAAAAGTGTAACATAATAAACATGACGAAATAAGCATGACAGACAGACAGGACAGACAGTCAAACGGGCAAACAGACAGGCGGATAGACAGACACACTGACTAACAGACAGACAGGACAGACAGTCAAACGGACAAACAGACAGACGGATAGACAGACACACTGACTAACAGACAGACATGACAGACAGTCAAACGGGCAAACAGACAGACGGATAGACAGACACACTGACTAACAGACAGACAGGACAGACAGTCAAACGGGCAAACAGACAGACGGATAGACAGACACACTGACTAACAGACAGACAGGACAGACAGTCAAACGGTCAAACAGACAGACGGATAGACAGACACACTGACTAACAGACAGACAGGACAGACAGTCAAACGGGCAAACAGACAGACGGATAGACAGACACACTGACTAACAGACAGACAGGACAGACAGTCAAACGGACAAACAGACAGACGGATAGACAGACACACTGACTAACAGACAGACAGGACAGACAGTCAAACGGACAAAGAGACAGACGGATAGACAGACACACTGACTAACAGACAGACAGGACAGACAGTCAAACGGACAAACAGACAGACGGATAGACAGACACACTGACTAACAGACAGACAGTCAAACGGGCAAACAGACAGACGGATAGACAGACACACTGACTAACAGACAGACAGGACAGACAGTCAAACGGGCAAACAGACAGGCGGATAGACAGACACACTGACTAACAGACAACGGAGAGGTAATAACTTAGTGAAAGTAACACAATAAAAGGGGTTCATTTGTGAAATGTGCCAATGTTTCTCAATTTAGTTATATTCTGGATGAGATTATTGTTAATTTGTGTAGTGGGTGCATATTCATCTCTCGCACTGTTGACGTGGGCGATATTAGTGGGAAATCAAAACACACATTTTACACAGGAAATGCACTGGAAATGTCTGCCGGAAGCGAGACAAAACTTGTAATGGTATTCAAAAGGGCAAACAATATATTCTTACGACATTAACATATTTTAAACGGTTTATTAAATGAAACAGACATTTCCAACGCTAATTCAAACATTGTACAATATTGAACATATTTTAACGATTTTGAAAAAAAGCTCAATAGAATTCGAGCAAGGCATTCTGTATTGTAACCCCTTCCCTTTCTAGAATATTTAACCTGCAGTGATATGTGTGATATAGAGGAGTACAACAACAATTCGATTTTCCGGTTGACATCTTTTTTTTCAGATTCCTAACTATATGAGAGCTAGCAGCATTTTCCCCGACTTCTAAACCCAGACTGCCCCCGCTACAATTTGGAGCTGTTTAAATACTAATTTAGTGAACCAGGAAAAATCATATTCCACATAAGTGGCCTTCGAACATCGATAGCCAATACACAGATAAAATAATAACCTCCTTAATCAAATGTTATCCTTGAACTTGCTGTTAATCCCCGTATTTACATGACAATATTACACCTGTATCTACATTATAAAAGTCTCTATAGCTCGATTAATTTCATGCAATTTTGCCCCAGACGCTTTGTCAATTCTTTTTAAATTTGTTTAATTATTTTTACTGATTTGTTTATATTTGACGAATAACAACAGCCTGAACAAATTAAGTGGATGGTTTCTAGTAAAATCAAATGGACACCCGGCTTGCAGTTTCAGAGAAAAATGTGCTATAGGTTTGCTTGCCCGCATCTGGAGGCCAGTTCTTTGCATTAACCCTTTACTCCATAAATATGCCATTCCATGCATTTGTAAACAAAGTATACCAATAATATGTGTGATATAGAGGAGTACAACAACTATTCGATTCTCCATGATTGGTTCCGGATGCCATGTTATTAAACACCTTTTGTATCCATCGAATGCAGGTCAATATAGTGCACTATATCGTCAGGTCGGCGAGTGTACCATGGGTTAGGCTGTGGAGCGCCACCTTTGTATTCTATTGCTACGCAAAGAATACAGAAACACGGTTTTCTGAAGGTATTTGCCCTTCTTACTCACTAAAACGGAGACAAAGTATGGGATATTTGGTATCAGCGCGTAGATAAAATATATTTCTTTCTATATAAACTTTGTTTTGTGGGAAAATTCCCTCCGGGCAAAAATAATTGCAGTTGAAGCGGATCACCCGTGGATCGGATGGCCCGCAAGTTATTTGCCTTTCTCTAATATAGAGTATACGAAATTTCAGCTTTGTCTCAAAACGCCCCAACTTTTATTTTTCGGTTCCAAATGTTACAATACGTCAATTTAGGGCCATTTTAACTGATTTTAGACATATTTCATGAGTCGGACGCCTGTGATACAACCCATACCGTGCACAGGGGTCTGGACCGCTTCATTGGAGTCTATATGTACTATATAATAATTTTTTTTTTTTTAATTTTTTTTTTGTAACAATGGTGGTCATGCGCGGGCTTGGCTAATCCGCTCTCGCAGTTTTAGGAAGATTTGTGGTGAAAATGGACTGTTTTTGTGATAAAGTTTGGATGTAATTGTATATAAGTATTGAGTGAATGTTACTGCAGTTACGAAGTTGATGTGGGATGTGAAATTTGTGAGATTTTGATAAATTTTATTGTAACAATAGAGTGGACAATAGAAATTGTGCGCAGCCATTGTCCACCCAGAACCGGTTAGAGGACAGGTTAATTGTGTACTCGCGTACTCGTGGACACAGAGTGAGTGCATTTTTGTGTAGTGTGAAAAGGTAAACAGTAATGGCTTCGGAAGGGTGGTTAAGTGATATGGATACAGCGGACACTGATGCTGAGAACAGCACAGCCGGTAAGTCAGATACTGGTTCTTACAGGAGACAATCCCAGAGGCCGAAATCGAAGGTTAAGCGTAAGGGCTCCCCTTTGTTGAAACCTACTGCGGTTAAGAGGGTGAACTCAGACCCTGATCTACCGGCACTGTCTGAAGCTGTGCCCGAAAGTGGGAAGAAAAGTGTCCCTTTTACTGACCTCTTGTTACAAACTTTTAAGGATGAGAAATTTGTGAAAGGCATTGGGCCCATTATTAAGTCCATGATGTCCTCTGTTGTCAGTGATGCTGTTGAGAAAGCGGTGAAGGCATCTGTTAGTGAGCTAAAAGCTAGTGTTTTAGACGATCTGGTCAAAGCAAATGAAACTCTTCGGGACTCAGTAGACAAACAGAGCGTACTCGTTAGCGAACAGAAGGTCATAATTGAGAAACAGAGTGTGCTTATTGACGACAAGTGTGAAAAGATTTCTGAACTAGAGGCCCATGTTGACAATCTCAGCAAGAAAGTTGAACAGCTCTCACTTGGTCTAAATGACATCGAGCAGTATGGTCGACGGAATTCTGTGCGGATTTCCAATTTCCGGTGTGCTCCTGATTCGTCAGAACAGGTATTAACTGCAAATATGACAAAATTCTTGAATGATAGCGTGTTAAGGGGCCGAGATCCCATCGGAAGCTGTGACATCGAGAGGTGTCATCCGATAGGTCGCCCTAATGATAGAGGCCATCGTCAAGTCATAGTGAAATTTAAAAGTTATTCGGCGAAGCAGAAAGTTTTTTCAAATAAGAAGAATCTGAAAGGTAATTCGGGCCGCATCTTCGTCACAGAGGATCTGACAAAGGCCAATTTTGAGATAGTTAGATACATAGGCAGCTTAAAGAATGAAGGTGTTGTTGAGAGCTACTGGACTCAAAATGGACATGTGTATGCCAAGATCACCAGTAACTGTAGGCCGACTAGAATAGTGACATTCTCCGACATCAAGTCTAAAATAAAGGCCATCAGTGAACTGTTGAAACGCGTGATAGAACTCAAGGAAAATAACAGAGTTATTAGCTGTTGGTCACATAATGGCTTTGTATTTGCGAAAGTCACCCGGGATGGTAGACCTGTCAGGCTGACAGCTGAATCTGACGTTGAATCTGAACTTGGCATTGCTGGATAATTACCCTCGTGTTTATTTTTGATGTGGTGTAACCTTTAGCCTGCTGGACAAGTTAATTTGCGGGTTTTTTTTCTACTAATGCAATGTCGAAATTCGGTCTGTGTTCTTTTTGTCTGCAAAAATGCGCACAGGATGTCAAACAGCTTGGCTCCTGACGAGACACCAAGTTACTTGGCGTCTCATCTGGATCAAAACTGTTTGCTCGGGTTTTTCAACTGGCCGGCCATAGCAGGCTAAAGGTAAATGGGTTTCCACGATATGTGCTATTTATAGATCGGGTATTATTAGGCTTGTATCGTGCAGCAATTAAGTTCCAGCTCGGAGTTTGAGTTTTCGCAGTCTAAGCTGGATCTTAACTGTGGCTTTTCATTGTTTCTATATACTAATAGGTTTTATGTCGAAAGTGGTCCGTAGTGAAAATTGCAGCGACTATCCGCTCTGCACTTAAATTGAAGTGCGTTGCCTAAGTAGTAGTACTAAATATGATGGAGCTAGATGAAGCAATGAGTGATCAGGAGTATCATCAGAATTCAGACTTTCTGATGGTCTGGTCGTAGTTTGCAAAGAAATGTGTTTTTATTTTGAAGGATTGAAGCATATGACGATTGCCGCAGACAAATACGTGTTTTGCGTGCAGAGGGTTAGTGATGGTTTGGTTTTCCGAAATATATGCTATTTATAGATTGCAATTAAAATGAGATCGTAAGAAACCGGTTTGTAGCAAGCCGTATACACCGGGGGCATATTGTGTTTATTATTGTCTGCTTAACCCTTTCCCTCATACAAACGTACTTTCGTACAATTGCAAACAGGATAGACCTAGATCAGACGGCTCCTGATAGGAGCCGTCTGATCAGTATCTGCTCTATTTGCTAATAGTTCTAAAATGTCTGCGATGTTCCACCTTCCGTTTTTCTTTAAACCTATTTTGTTGATTAATATTCAGTAGGTTTTGAAATTTGGCCTAGACCCGTCACAGGGAAAGGGTTATACATATTCTTTTATTTGAATGGTTTAGCTTTTTTCTTTTCATGTAGACCTTTCTGAGTTTTTTGCAAATACAGTTGACCCAGAGCAGAGGGCTCCTATATGATCCTGCTGATTGGGATCTATTCTCTTTGCTTATGTTACGATACAGATCTTGAACCTATTTTGTTGATGAATATTCAGTAGGTTTTGAATTTTGGCCTAGATCCGGAACAGGGAAAGGGTTATAAATTTACTTTTATTTGAATGGTTTAGACTTTTTCTTTTCATGTAGACCTTTCTGAGCTTTTGCAAATACAGTTGACCCAGAGAAGAAGGCTCCTATAGGATCCTCCTGATTGGGATCTATTCTGTTTGCTTATGTTACGATACATATCTTTTTCTGCAGGTTTTGTAAAGCAAGATGGGCCCCTGTGCGTGCTACATGATAAGAAAGATGGATATTCATGATGTATGTTTTCCTTAAATTTATGTTTTCCTTAAATTTATTTGAGTATTGGACAGGTAAACTGTAGCTTAACTACAATCTCTTGAGAAGAGACTGGTCACATGTCAATCAGCTTGGATCGAGATAGATGCTCTTTAGGCGCCTGATCGGGATCTAGCCTGTTAGGATAGGCCATTGTATTGTAACTTATCGGACTCAATTTCTACTGCCGAGTTGTCGTGATATAATTATGTTGTGTTTCTTTTGAACAGATGTATAGTACATGTAAGATTTTTATATCCATGTCTTTACTGTAATACAACTTGTGAAGTTACTGTGTGGATCCAGATCAGGATGTCTCCTGGGGTGGATCTACACAGTATGTACACTTTTCACTGATATTTGGTCAGCAATCGTTAAATGCCTGAAACTGTGTTTACCAAGATGTGGGTCTACAATGTATGTATATTTTCACATGTAGTTGGTCAACATACTTCAAATGCCTAGAGTACACGCGAGTGAATGTGTGTATGTTGTAACTGTGGTATTCTTAGTACATGTTTTTAGATTGCGTCCACTGTCAGTCGGTGTATTTCTTTAGACAATGTTATGTAACATAGTAAATATCACTGACCGAAAATTGCACGTTTTTTTCCCATCTCTAATCAAGTGAACGATGGTACTGATAAATTGACGTCTGCTACCCTTTTTATTTAAAATTATAACTTTTGAAGTTATATTGTTGGTCTGCTACATACATTTAAAAGGAGTTTGCATAGTGTCGCGCCAACGCTATGGTTCATATGTACATGTTCATGTCTATTTACAGTATATCTAATGTAATGTTTGATCTTTTCAGTTATGCATAGGATAAGCGTTTTTACAGGGGTTTCTTTTTGCTCTAGTTTATCTGTGTTAGCTTAACCCATTTTCTTCTTATAGTATAGCCGCATTCATGCATTTGCAGACAGAGTAGTCCCAGATCGGGGACTTCTATAGGGGCCGTCTGATCGGGGCTGGTCTGCTTGTTTATGGTATAATATGTTCCTCGTTCTACATTTTCTGCATGAGTCAAATGGTACTGTGCTCATGTGCAGTTGCACAGAATAATCTGGCTGGCACCTAATCCATTACCTCATAGGCTATCTTAGATACAACTTCCTTGAATTTTAAAATCTACTGGAAGGGAGTATTAATTAGAGAAAAGGAGTATTTGAGAAGTTTTCAGTCTGAAACCATTGTGATAAATAGAGCATTTGCTCCTATAGGAGCGGATGCTCTATTTATCACAATGGTTTCACAAAGAACGATAGCTGTTTGCAAATTGGGAAAGGGGGACAACCTACTTTCGGGTGTCAATGTATAGCTATTTTGATGCTATGATTTGTGGTATTGTTGGCCAGCTGACACAGGCAAATTTGGAGGCAATTAATATTTATGTTATTATGGATTTGTAGTCTGAATGCATTACCAGGATTTGAGTTTCGCTCAGGATGTTAAGTATTATAATTAGATTCTGCACAGTTACTCCTTGTTACATCCTGTAGGATGGTAATTAGAATTTTTTTCTCACCACAATCGTGTTCCTATGACATGACACCAGCTAGTCTTAACGTGAGCCTTACATTTTTATTATACGCTTATTTTCTACTTTCTTTTCATCCTTCTCTCTTTCTCATTTCTCCATATCTTTTCAATCTCTCATTTGTTCATTATTCTCATACAACACGTGATCAGACGACTCCATCCTGCAGTGGACCAGACCCAATGGATATATCAATATTGATACTATTTTTACTACCTAATGGGTAATGATTTATTAAGTTGGAGATGTTCCATTGGTCTGTTCCATGGCAGGAGATATTGCTTTTATAGAAAGACGCATGTGAGGGTAAAGTTGTTTAACTTCTCGATTATGTTTAATTTATTCGCAGACGCGTTCTCTGTTGTTAGAGAACGTTTTGTTACTATGTTTTATGCTGTTCTACTGACTATTTTGCTAATGCAAGCAGGGGATATTGAGTCTAACCCAGGACCGATTGAATCGGATACAAATAATCTATCTATCTTACATTGTAACATTAGAAGTATACGACATAAATTAGAATTCATCCGAGATAACTTTGCTGATTTTGATATATTATGTTTCACAGAAACTCATCTAGATGTAAATGTCTCAGATGAATTCTTATGTTTGTCTGAAATGTTTAGTTGTCCTTTTAGAAAAGATAGAACGAATCATGGTGGGGGGATACTTATTTACCTATCGTCTAATTTGATTTATGAAAGAGTTCCTGATCTTGAACAATTTTGTACTGAATCCATCTGGATAAGGGTCAAAATTAACAAAAACTCATATTTGATTGGAACCTTTTATAGTCCTAAGACATCTGATGTTGACTTCTTTGTTAATCTTAATCGTAATATTGAGAAGGCATATGAATTATCCATGAACGTCATTTTACTTGGAGATTTTAATGAAGATTTGTTAAATTATACTAGGCGAAATCTGAAGGATATTATGTTAACAAATTCTATGATCAATACCATTAAATCACCAACAAGACTTAATGCACTACTAGATCCTATTATTATCCCTTCTGACATGCTATATGAGGACTCTGGGACATTAACAGTACCACCTGATATAAGCGATCATAGTGCTACATATATTCATTTACCTTTTCCATATGAAATAAAGGGTAGTTTTGAAAGAAAAGTATACTTATACAAAAGGGCCAATTTTGATCTTTTAAATGCAAAATTATCGTCTTTTGAGTGGCAGTGTCTTAATGATGGCTCGGTTAATGAGGCTTGTGACTTGTTTACTGAAACATTTCACCAATTTGTTCATGAATGTATTCCATCACAGATAATTACAGTTCGCGAAGACGATAAACCTTGGTTCGATTCTGAATTACGTAAAGCATGTAGAGTAAGAGATAGGCTTAAAAAAATAGCGTTTAGAACCAAGAAACAGCATGATATTAATAGGTATAAGCATATTCGTAATAAGGTCAATAATATGAAAAAACATGCAAAGCAAACATTTTTCAACTCATTGGAACATAATCTAGAAGGATTAATAACAAATAATAAAAAAGGTTTCTGGAATATTATTCGGCACTTTATAAAAACCAATAGCTGCCCATCAAATATACCGCCGTTGTACGAAACTGGGCCCAACGGAGAACTCCAATGGTCCATATCAGGGAAACAAAAGGTTGATTGTTTAAATAATTATTTTGTTTCAATATCTAATATAGATGATAAAAATGCTCGTCTTCCTCCGCTGTCACCTAAAACTGGAAATAGTTTGACAAATATTGATATTTCTGAAACTGAGATAGAAGAAATTATTATTTCACTTGCTGTAGACAAAGCGTCAGGACCAGACAGAATTTCACACAGAATGCTTAAAGGATCAGTAAAATCGATATCGAAACCACTTGCAATACTTTTTAATAGATCTCTAAATGAAAGGTGTTTTTCCAGATTCTTGGAAAATAGCAAATGTAATTCCACTGTTCAAAAAGGGGGATAAATCATTACCATCAAACTATAGACCTGTTTCACTAATCAGCTGTTGTGGTAAGGTGTTCGAAAGAATTGTCTTCAAACATATGTACAACTTTTTCTTTGAAAATAACCTTATCTATAAATATCAATCTGGGTTCCTTCCTAATCATTCAACTGTATATCAACTGATTGATATAGTACATCATATATGCCAGTCCTTTGATAAAAAACAGCATTCTTGTATGGTGTTTTGTGATATTTCTAAGGCTTTTGATCGAGTGTGGCATAAAGGCCTCATCTTTAAATTACAGGAAAATGGCATAAACGGACACCTTTTGTCTTGGATTTCTAATTATCTGAACAATAGATCTCAAAAAGTTGTTCTTCGATCTTCAAATTCTGATATAAAGACTTTATCAGCCGGTGTTCCTCAGGGATCTGTGTTAGGGCCTCTTTTATTTTTAATATATGTTAATGATATATCGAACTCTCTACTGAGTTTAACCAGATTATTTGCAGATGATAGTTCGTTGTACATTTCTGCCTCTAATTTAAATGATATTGAGGGTATGTTAAACCACGATCTAAGATTAATTTCAGCTTGGGCAAAGACGTGGCTTGTCAGTTTTAATCCCAATAAAACTGAAGCAATGATGTTTTCGCTTTGTAAAAATGATGTTGTGCATCCAAATCTTATTTTTGAAGATTCTAACATTAAATTTGTTGAATCACATAAGCACTTAGGAGTAACCTTGACTTCAAATGGCCAGTGGAATAACCATATTGACAATATATTACAATCGGCATCAAAAACAATTGGAATAATGAAGAAACTTAAATTTACTTTGAATAGACATTCTTTAAATCAAATATATATATCTTATGTTCGGCCAATACTAGAGTATGCTTCAATAGTTTGGGATGGCTGTTCTATACATTGCTCAGAGTCTTTGGAAAAAATGCAAAATGAAGCCGCTCGTATTGTAACTGGACTCACCAGATCTGTATCCCTTGACAATCTCTATCGTGAATGTGGATGGGATTCTCTTTCAAGAAGACGTAAAGTGCAGAAATTATCCTTCATGTACAAAACTCATCATAATATGGTTCCATCATATATAAGCGACTTGTTACCACCCAGTGTAGGGGAGATAACCCACTATGCTTTGCGAAATCGAGGAAACACCGAAGTTCCATTTACTAGAACAACTATTTCAAAAAATTCGTGTATTCCATCGTCAATAGGTTTATGGAACAATATTAACACTGATATCAGAAATTCAAATACTTTGAGTTCTTTTAAGAAAGGCTTACGCAATAGTTCTTATAGCCCAAATAGTTGTTTTGTTCCATCCTTTTATTGTTTTGGAGATAGACGTTTATCTGTTATGCACGCTAGAATAAGAAACCACTGTAGCAATTTGAACAGTGATTTATTTAATAATCACCTTAACCCAAACCCAATGTGCAATTGCTCAAATGAAATTGAAGATGCACATCACTACTTCTTTAGATGTAGAATTTTCCAAGAACAGAGATTAAACCTTTTTAATGCCACGCGAAATTACCACCCTCTAAACACGGATACTTTGTTGTTCGGTAAATTAGAATTGAGTGATGATGACAATAAAACACTTTTTTCTGCCGTGCATGCTTACATTAAACAAACTGGGAGATTTTAATTTGAATTTGAATCTTTACCTCAAATGTGTCTTTCTTTATTTATGTATTCAACATCAAATGCTTTAGTCGTCTGATCATTTGCTTGATTCAATGATAGTTTTTTATACTCTGTCTTTCTCTCTAACATGTAACTTCTCTTACACTCCCCTATTCTCCTCTTTATCCTTTTTCTGTCATTCTCCTACACATTCTTTCTCGTTTTCATTTTTTTTCACTATGTTTTGTTATGTACTTACTAGCTGTATGTCATATAGAAATCGCCATTGTATTTTGATTGTACACAGTTTTGTAGGGGGAGGGTCGAAACTAACGTTGTCAGAACTTGTGACCCAACCCCATTTCCAATATATGTATAGAATGGAAATAAAATATGTTTAAACTATATAATAACAAGGGTTCCAACTAGAAGAACGGACATCAGTGTACCACAAGTACAAACATGAATGTAACGCTTGCAATTTCAATGATAATTTTGTAATTATTTCGGCTATTGAAAGCCAATATATTTTACTATCAAATAAATATAATCTTCTCACGGTAACTTACGCGCAATTATCAATCCAACAACGATTTTCTCAAAATTTCACGTGTTTTCTGGGTCGTTGACAAACGTTCGTTCACCCAGGTTTCACTATATCACAGCCATAACCTGGCGATTTTCAGTTCAAAAGATGGCGTGGTTCAATAAAACAACCCAATTATATCACCAATCTCCATTTGTTTTGTCCTCTTAATAAATAAGCAACTAGCAACAGCGGCCTTTCCGTCTGTCGTTATGTTTCTATTTCGGATGCTGCCATTTTGCAAAAACATTGAATGGAGCCATTTCATTGGATGAGCGAAGGAAAAGTTGGAAAATCCGTGACGTCACGTACAATGGCTCCTTCCTCGACTATTTGAAGCAAACTGACAAAACTCGCTAGTTTTACATCATTCTTTTGATGCTGGGGACTAAATAATTGGAGGTGGGTGTTAGAATTGATTCGTTTTATTGACTCGCGCCTTTTTTTGAACTGCAAATTGCCAGGTTATTGCTGTGATATAGTGAAACCGGAGTGAACGAACGTTTGTCAATGACCCTAAAACCACGTGAAATTTTGAGAAAACCATTGTTGGATTGATACTTGATCATAAGTTACCGTTATAAGATTATATTTATTTGATAGAAAAATATATTGGCTTTCAATAGCCGAAAGAATTACGAAATTATCATTTAAATTGTAAAAGTTACAGTCATATTTGTACTCGTGGTACACGGATATCCGTTCTGCTAGTTGGAACCCTTGTTATTATATAGTACATATAGACCCCAATGAAGCGGTCCAGACCCCTGTGATACCGTGTGCTGCATACAGTAAAAACACAATACATCCCGTACCGTGCGATGTTTACAGTAAACACCCACTACATGTGTACCGTGTGATGTATGCAGTAAATTTAAACCCATGCGGGGTAAGTTTGCAAATAGGTACCGGTAAAAATAGCTTAAAATACAATTTGCAATAAAAATGTCTATTTTAATATATAGTAAGTTGGAATTTTCTAATCGCCCTGCTTGCTATAAACTAGAATTCAGTGCACTTTTATAAATGTAGAACCCTTTGAATGTGGGACACTCTTGTACTGTCATTTACAAACAGTGACGACACACATCAGATGGCGCCTAGAAGAAACATTATATCAGGATCTGAACTAGCCTTTCAAACTGGGTGACGACCTTATAGCTAAACACGGATGGACTATTCCATTCTGAAAATTCAGTTCTGAAAGGCTAATCAAACAGTCCATTCGATTATGCAAAGCTATATACATTGTAGTTCTTTGTGAATTGTGTAACGTAAAAGACACCACTGTACCGTTTATACCAAATGTTCGGTTAAACGATTCGAGAGTAGTCTATGTTTTCTTTTGGTTCCCATGGCAACTATGATTCAGCACTGGGTATATGTTATTCTTTGATCGAATTTTGTAAATGATCATCGAGGGATCATCCATTATGATTCTGTTTCTGTTTTTTCCGAGATATCGGCTATTTTTTTTTAAAATTATTAACTAAAGGGGTGAATTTACTACAAATGAGCGAATCTACGTACGGGGCTTGTGCAGCGATGCAGCACAGCGTCAGGACAAGAAGAAACAGGTCCTACAATCCTGCATTTACAAACGTTTTCAACTGAAATAGGTCCTAATCAGAGCTCCAGATAAGAAGCGTAAATTAAATTATTTTAAAGAATAACTCCTTTATTTCTCCACCAAACCTTATCATGTGACCACTCTTTAGAATCGTCTCTTCGAGAGTGGTCAGAGTACATGGTTTGGTGGGAAAATGACGATTTTAGTACATGAGTACGCACCCTTATCTGTTACCCTGGTCCCGATCATAGGGGTATGTATCGCTTCATGAGAGTCTACATACATGTATACTATACTAGACAAACATTGGTGCAAGCATCTGGATCGCCTCCAAAATTTTGTTACAAGGAAGAGTTAATGTGACTCCAGGTGTGGGGCTCTTAGGAATCCGCGGTTCAGAGGAGGAATCCAAACAATTTGAGTAGACCCCATCAAAACTTGAATAACAATTTTGTGAAATTAATGAATAACTTTAATTTGTTATTGTCTAATCCTAATGTCCTGTTTTAACTTACATTTTTATGTACAAATATCAAATCTCATGCATTTTCCTCTTTTTTTTGCCTATATATTCTATATATAAAAATCAAATCTCAGGCATTTCTAACGATTTTCTCAGGCATTTTGTCTAAAAAATATGGTACTCCTGCATTTTTTCATTTTAATTGCGCTTAAATTGGGACAATAGAGGTTATTTGCAAACACGTCTGATCAAATTCCAAATGGCTTGAATCTAATAACGATATTCATAATATATATGTCGGACAATTCTAGAATTGCCCTGCGCGTTTTAGGAATTCCAATAATAGCGGGCCATTCCAGAATTCCCCTGCGCGATTCTAGAATCGCGCAAAGCAAAATTACATTAGGCTCTATGATTATCATTGCTGTTATGCTCTACTGTTGTTCGGCGAGAAAAAAAGAGAATTTGATGCGGGTAATTTGTTTTTCTAAAATATGTTTGTTTTGTGGTCATTATTACCTTATTATTTGTGGTATTTGTTTTTTTTTAATCTACTATTGTTTGACGAGAAAAACACTTGGATGCGGGTACACTTTATTTTTACCAAAGGCGGTGTAATTTGTGTGAAACAATGTTTCACATATCAATCGGCATGACTTAAATGAAGTAGATAATGATTTATAATAAAGACGAGATTAAAGAATATACTCGTACTAACAATTCATGGATTTTCTGCGATGAGTTTACATTAGGCTTTCAGTATTCTACTGGAATCTATCTGAGAGTCGTACAGTACAATTCATATAGGTGATGAATAAAAAAGATTATGGTTGAAAAACTATAAATGTGTGTAAAGGGAGAATTCCAACTTTGCCCACTATTCCAAAAACGCGCACGGACCATTCTAGAATCGCCCTGCGCGTTTTAGGATTTCCAATATTGTCCGCCATTATTGGAATTCCAAAAACGCGCAGGGCAATTCTAGAATTGTCCATATTCCAATAATGCACAGAACATATATACTTTAGCATATTCTAAACCAACCATGGACCGTCCATTATTACTATAAAAATATATGGGTCCGAAACGACTTAAGAGCTGGGTCCGAAATGACCAAGGAATTGGGTCCGAAACGACAAAAGATCTACATTTTGGGATTGGGTCCGAAACGACTTGGGTCCTATATGACCCGACACTATTCAGGCTTTTACGACCAGAAACGTCTGGACCCATTACCGAACGTCCTCAAACGAGTAAATATTTACTATATTGTATAGGATCACTTATACGTATATTTTACTATCCATAACAATGTATTTATGTATTACGATGCAAGATCGACTCTACTCTTTTTAAACTTTTCCGTGCCACACTTTCAAGCGAAAATCTAAAACTAGCTTATGAGGGAATGGTCCGTTACTCAAAGTTCGTTGTTCTCTATATATGTTTTAGTTATCTGCTGGAGAGGGTTTATTTAGGAATAAAATAACTTGTTTTTGCTTTTTGTTATACTAGTAGACAGTTCTTCATGGGATGGAAATTGCCAGGAATATAAATTAGCAGTCTGTACTCTGGATTAATACACGGTAGTAACTGATGAAAACACAATTATTAACTACTATGATCATCAGTAAAAGGAGAAAGCATTTACCAGATATACTTTACTCTCTTAAACTATTCGCTGCTACTCTTCCTGGTGCATACCTGAAAAACTTGCCACTACCTCTTACTCATAGCAGAAATAAAATTTACATTCCATAGTGATCGGATCGCCCCCTCCAGGGGGCGATCAATAATAACCCAACCTGCAACGCAGTGAGATCCCCTAATCACTACGCTGAAGAGATCCCTGCCAACACAGCAATCACGTGACCATGTGATCAAACTATGGCGGACGCTATGTCGGCTTCTTGCTTGTTTTCTGTGCGATAAGAAGAGGTACAACAATCTTTGTGGCGAAATCCCAAGATATTGTATCAAAGATAAATTGCATCACAAATATTGATTTTAAGTTTGACACTTTCAACAACCGGTGACCTGATAAAAATATCCACCGGTGGTCTATTATAAATAATCGTGTAAAAGTTACCAAAATTCTTTTTTTATGAAAGCTGATTATGTTTCTACTTTATAAACTTTACCCGTGCTGAAATATGAAACAAAATCGAAAACTGTTGAAATCAACATTCAAAAAAATAAAATGCAAAAACAAATTTTAGCTAAAATCCAGCTAAAAACTACTTGTGTTGGCAGTGATGACCGCACGAAGTGACAAGGGAGATTTTCTCAAAAGTGTACGTCTTTTCTGGGTCATTGACAAACGTTCGTTCACCTCGGTTTCCACCTATCACTGCGATAACCTGGCGACATGTAGTTCAAAAGATGTTAAGAAAAGTATACATGACATTGATATGTTTTGTTTTCTTGTATGATTATGTTATGTACTACCTGAGGCATATTATATTGGCAATAAAATATGTTTAAACTAACTAACTTTAAACTTAGTCTAGTTCAAAAGATGACTTGATTCAATAAAACGACTCGATTCTATCTCCAATCTCTTTTCTGTCCTCAGCATCAAAACGAGTATGTAAAACGAGCGAGTTTTTCAGTAAGCTTCAAATCGTCGAGGAAGGTGTCATTGACGTCACGGATGTCCCAAGTTTTCATTCGCTCTTCCAATGAAATGGCTCCATTCATATTTTTGCAACATGGCATCATCCGAAACAGAAACATAATGACAGACGGAAAAGCCGCTGTTGCTAGTTTATACTTATTAATAGGACAAAACAAATGGAGACTGGTATTAGAAGTGCGTTGTTTTATTGAACCACGCCATCTATTGAAATGCAAACCGCTAGGTTAGTGCTGTGATAGGGTGAGACCGGGTTGAACAAACATTTTCCAATGACCAAGAAAATACGTGAAATTTTAAGAAAATCATTGTGATTGATAGCAAAGGTGCTCGACGCATGCTTGGACTCACCCATGGAACCCCCCCCCCCCCCCAAAAAAAAAAAAAAAAAAAAAAAAAAATTGTGATCGAAGTATGTTAAACTAGCCTAAAACTATCTATTTGAACCTTAAACCACTCCGAAAAACAAGAAAAACACGACCCGGAAAAAAATTCCTATCGGGTCTATATATGTATTGAAAGGTATCTAACTACGACAGATCAGCTGCGGAAAATACAACAGTCATGTTTTTCAAAGTCTTACAGCAAAGTCAATTCAACACCGATTTCAATCAGTTTGGTCTTGATCCGTTCCAAATTCCATATGCTAAGCGGCACAATTAGTGCTTTCCTTAAATATTGCTCCGTCTTGTCGCTGCAAGACCGCGAATTTGAAAAAACGCTAGAGCGAAACGATGTGACTCCCGCCATGATGCA